>JAVYIG010001504.1:0-328929 GCA_035222895.1 Strongylocentrotus droebachiensis | reverse complement strand
CGGTTATAGGCCCCTACTTTGATTTGTTAAAAATTTGTTTCGTCGGTTTACAGCTGTCTACTTCGTCCACTTATCATTTAGTCTAATGACCAGTTAAGCTAATAGTCATTTGATCTCATTTCCAATCAGTCTACTATCCATTATTCTATCACTCATTCGGCCCAATTGCAAGTTTGTCTGATGCACATTTCGTCTATACCATCCATACTTAAAATAATAATTTGATGATTATTATTATTTATTATTAAATGTTTATTAGACCATAATTATGAATAGTAGACAAACTAGGCATTAGAAAAAGTGGGAATTAGACCGACAGGCAATTAGACCAAGTGAGGGATAGACCAAATGGGTATTATACATATTGGAGATTAGACCAAATGGAAATGAGACCAAAAGAGTTTTAGACTAAAATGGTCATTAAACCAAATGATTATGAGACCATGTGGATAGTAGATGGGCTGGGTGTAGGCCCGGAATTATTGAGTAGTAGACGAAACGGCAAGACACCGTTTCGTCAGGTATGACTATGAGGTTTACATTGTATCGCTGTGGAAAAAGGATAAATGTACCTTGACAGGATAACGCGTGGAAGCTGATAATCATACTTAATTTCCTGAATGGGGGCTTCATGATACCCTTTACCTTGATGGTTTATCGTTACAATAATTTATCCAAGATTCCGAAATAAATAACTCACTGCTTGCGTGTACATTGAAGTGGGCGGGCGGAAATTTTTACCAACACTTTTAACTTGGGGATTTCATTAGTGTTAAGTCTAGTCCGTAGACTTACGGGTATACTGTTTCATAATTTCCTTCTGCCAAATAGGGTGTCGACTTGTATCCGTGGTTGGGGGGAATGATAGGTGCCAAATTATTTTCGGCAATGGATCAAAGCAACCAAGAGGTAGAAGCGTGTGGCAGGTTGCACACCCTCCCTTCCAAGTTATTAACTTTTTTAAGTCACCCTCAATAAAGATAACATTTCAGAGAATATAAGAGTGGTAATAAAATTAATAACATGCTAAATGTTTGTCCTGACTCTTGCCTGCAATGTAGGCCAACCAGACTGATATCATCTATTTAAACGAAATTTAGACATTACCCCAAAAAAATCCAATGGTGAGGGATATCAACTTGTGAAAGTATAGGATTTCTCGGTCACTTTCGTAAGCTTTTCATTCGTTTTGATACAAAGTTCATTCAAATTCGCGAAATAAAGCTGTCGGCGTGTAAATTTCATTCAAAATAACACTTTTTTCATTTGATTTACTTATTCGGTCAATGGATTTAGCACTTGTTTCATTCAATTTAACAACCGCTTACAAATGCGCAGTTTGCATTCATTTTCGTCAACAATGGCAAATCGGACGTCCGTACCATTCAATTTCACTTTGGGTCATTCTATATAACAAAGTTTTCATTCATATTCGCCTATCTTTACAAACCTATGGTATACATGGTATATGCACATGTTTCTCATCTAAATTAAACAAATGAGTTATATTACATGCCTAGATGTCTTGCCCGTCAACATGTAGAGGGTTAAACAACTCTAGATATAAGATTGGACATCATCTTACTGATGTTCTCATCACGGACTTTATCGTACTCGGTCATCTTTTGGAAGTGATATTACGTAGACGAACATGATAATGTCATGCATGATGTAATTATCATCATTAAAATATATATAACCAAAACAAGATTTCAGATTGTATACGTGTATTCTTTAGTTTATGTCCACATGACATGAGTTATTGAGATGTGTGCGCAGTGAGAAAACAATGTATCAAACTCATTAATGATTGTGTAGCGTGATCGTGATTGTAATTGAGATGGTGATTACGATTTTGACTGAGATGGTTATTGTGACTGTGATCACGATCGTGATTGTGATACACACTCTTATTTCCACGGAGTCAA
This sequence comes from Strongylocentrotus droebachiensis, assembly GCA_035222895.1. Taxonomy (NCBI): domain Eukaryota; kingdom Metazoa; phylum Echinodermata; class Echinoidea; order Camarodonta; family Strongylocentrotidae; genus Strongylocentrotus; species Strongylocentrotus droebachiensis. The sequence goes on along the minus strand of JAVYIG010001504.1, from coordinate 327,001 downwards.
ATGGTGTCAGCTGGGAGTCAACTCTATTCCTAGTTAAAGTGACACGGATTCCGAATCAATTTGACTCGGATTGTGTGGCATCAGCTGAGAATTGACTCAATTCAGAGTCAAGATTACTCCTTTTCCGTGTCAGTTTAACTAGGAATAGAGTTGACTCCCAGCTGACGCCATTCAGAGTGAAATTTGACTCCGTGGAAATAAGAGTGCAGTGTGATAGTGAATCAGATTTTGATGTGATTATGATTGTTATTAAACTGATACTCATAGATTGTTCTTAACATGTTCAATACAGACTAACTATAATTTACACAAATATAAATTGCTTCAAAGAGATTACGAACATCGAATAAATTATCAAAAACAAAACCAAACAAAACATTAAAAATAAATCAATGTATAGAGTATTGAAACCCCCCTACCATTATGGTACGCCACTCCAATAAATACAACCGTAGTCTGTAAGCACACACTTTGCATGCACTTATATCATTGCATATTCATAAAAAGACACTCTTGCTTAGTTCCATGCTAATTCTATATTGATGTGGCTAGGTTTTATCTACTTAACACATGATCGTTCAGTTGCTAAATAGTGATGATTTAGTGGGTATACATAATACACCCATAGTGAGGACAAATAACATGTTTGTTGCTTACCAACCCATACAATTTGAAATGGATTTAGCATGGAACTAAGCTTGCGGGGTTCTATATATGATCATACTGGGTAAGATTTACATGTTTAATTTGTCTGCAAAACGTGTGAAACTGTATGCAAATAAACGAATTTGAATTCACGGAAGACGCTATTACGTAATCGCGAATCGTCTCGCTTTAAATTGAATGAAAATTTTACGAAAAAGAAACACGTTTTAATTCGAATGAAAATGAAATGTTTTTGAATGATCGTTTTAGGAATTTAAATGCTAAAAAACGATTTTGAACGAAAAATAACAGCTGCGGTGACAGAATCGGCGAAATTGAATGAACATAAAATGGATTTGTGTGGCCAACTTACGAAAGTGAGGCTGAGAAATCCTATATTATGTTACCAGTGGGCAAATGCATTAATAAGCAACCAGGAAAGCCTCATGTATAGACAGAAAATTCTTTATTTCCTGGTGATAGAAACATACATTTTAGGAATATTGATGTCTCCAAACAACATTTATCGTGAAAAACCCATTCCAATATTCTGTATAAGGAGGTCTCCAAAAAACATAGTTCTCATTAGTAAATGAAAAACCAAGCGCGTGGCCAGGATTTCATTTAAGGGGGGCGGCAGTGAGCACAGAAGCGTGCGATTCTCTTAACACTAGGGGGGTGGGTGCAGGGAGGGGGAGTTAACCCTTTGACGTTTCATTAAATTATAAGAGAAAGAAGACGATTCGCTGTACCGTTCTCGACTCTTAATCCTTGTTTGAATCAAGTTCCCCTTCATCCGCGCGTAGCGCGGAAGCTCTGGCGTTTCATTAAATTATTAAAGAAAGTAGACGATTCGTTGTACCATTCTCGACTCTTAATCCTTGTCTGAATTCAGTTCCCCCTCCCGCGCGATGCGCGGAAGCTTTGACGTTTCATAAATTATTAGAGAAAGAAGACGATTCGTTGTACCGTTCTCGACTCTTAATCCTTGTCTAAATTCAATTTCTTTTGACGTTTCATTAAATTATAAGAGAAAGAAGACGATTCGTTGTACCGTTCTCGACTCTTAATCCTTTTTCTTCCTACGTCCTCTTCCTTTCTTCTTTTTTTTTTTTTTTTTTTTTTTTTTGGCCGGCGTTTTATTTTTTGAGGGGGCGACCGCCTACACTGCCCCCCCCCCCTGGATACGTGCTTGTTTGGTTCTTCATTTGAGTCTCTTCTTTCTTTAATTAAACCAACTGAATCCTCTCTGCGGGAAACTCAATTCAATGAAACAGAATATCAATGATGCACAACTTTGGTTCTCAAAATGACAGAAAATTTCTACTTCTGATCTCATATAAACTGTCTGTTTCTTAAAAACATAATATAAAACTTACGTTCCAACTACCAAACAACAAACTTCCATTATCTCCTTCTTCACCCAGATATACTTATGATACCAGATACGCAAAATTATGAAATGAAACATGAACCTACTGGAAAGCATAGCTTGTTTTTGTAGGTTCCCAAGAATAAATATAATATGAACATTATTTTCATAAATCATTTTAAAGTGTCTTAATAATCACAGTAAAATAGATTTAGTATAATAACATATTTTCATAAACCATTTTAAATTATCTAAATAATCAAAAAGTACACAAAGAAAAGAATGACAAAACGGGACACAGAGGACGGGAAACTGACATAATAAGATACGACAAGACATGACATCTTGCGAGTAAAAACCATTAACTACTCTCATCGGGCTCTCGTCATTAATTTTTCTCTTCATTTTTTGTTTGTTTTTTATGGTGAATTATTGGGGGGGGGGATGATTGTACAGGCCACCCCAACTGAAGTATTGGGGGATATATCCCCCCCCCCATCCCCCGGGATCGACACCCATGGTTGTCGTGATATCAGCAAAGAAGGCTATAAGCTGAAAAGAAACATTTTCCCTAATGTTGTCTCCTACACCGTATATGGACGGACAATAATAGACGACAACCCTGCCCTAGCGAAACTTTTTTTTTTTTCATAGGAAAAAGGTCGGCTTCGGCCAAGTTCGGGGTTCCGTATAAGGACAATTACCCCTTGGACGGTGACCCACTGGAAAATTACCCCCCCCGGGAAACTACCCCCGGAATATTACTCCCCAAGGACAACCGCAAGTTTGAGGAAAATTACCACCCCCCCCCCTCATGTTCATGTGTAAATATCAGTATGTGTTTCTTATGTACGTATAATGATGAGGGAAAATGGGGGAAAACAGAAATTGTTTTTAATAAAAGTAAAACATTTTCCGGGGCTGGTGATGCCCTTTGGGGGTAATTGTACCGCTGGTAATTGGCCGGCCCGGGTGATTGTCTAGGAACCTTAAATTACCAATATTTGGTAATATACGGGCAGTTAGGATTTATAACAAAAAATATTATTTTAATGACAATATTACATTTTAATTGTGAGAAAGAGTCAAAGGTTTGCTTGGTAACGACACTGCTGGCTTGCAATAGGCACGTGTATATATCTATATATATATATATCAAGTTGGCATGGCAAATTACGTCAGCCGCCGACCTCCCTCTTAGATTACAGCATAAACTGCATAGGCCTAAAAATTTAAATCGAGATCAATATTCAAAATTATTATAATAGGCCTAGATCTATAATAATAATTATTAAAAAAAATATAATCGTTAGGGTCCTTGCTTTATTTCGATTGGGGAACGGGATATCGGGAAATTAAAATGATGCAATCTTATTAGCATAGACCCCTACAGACCCCGCTCATTAATCCTCCAAAAGAGACATTCAGTGAACTTTGTATAACTCTTATTTTCAATGCTATATCGCTAAAATGTAGGGGTTAACAAATTTTTTTCTTTCCGAGTATAACATGGACAAGTAAGTATAGACCGTTAAGTCAAATCGTCTTCTATTATTCTACAATTCCCTTTGAATTTTCTTGTTGTGGATGATATACATATTTAAATATCCTATTAAAACACTAATTTAAAAATAAGAATGAGAAGATTAACAAAAAGCCGTAATAATAATGAAAATGTACGTCGGGTCGAAATAGGGTTTCCGACAAGAACTAGCCAGTCTTAGCTAGGCTGTTCTATCGCGTGGCCAATAGCTTGCTACAGTCAATACATTAGAGATCGGTGGAGCCGAAGACAAAACGTAATCCAACAATTGTCGTCGAAATACCATCAGATCCTCACGGTACTGTTCATATTTTATAGCAGTTTCGGGTGGATTGATCAAATATCTTGGATTCTTTTGATTAAGATTCGTTATAATGGCGTCATCATTATCAAGCAGGCTATCATCCGTTCGGAGGAATACAGACAGCCTTGAAACAGAGCGACAAAATTTCATCAAACGGCAGGTGAGTATTCTCTTCCCCTGACGTTCAGGGGGCAGGTGCTCGTACAAAACTGATCACATTCCCCGCGCTGCCTTGATTAGGGAGACAAAGTGACAGTTTCAGTTGTTTTAGTTTCTTAATCAAGTCAAGTTAGAATAGAACTATTCTGAAGCTAGACCGAAAATTTCTGTCTCTTTCGTTCGTCAGCCTGTTATTTGGGTAGGGTTGGCTGTTAGTGTTGGCTCCTCTCTAAATTAGAGACAGAAACCGACCATAGGGTCTCCTGTGTAAATGTTGCGGCCATGTACATATGTATGTAGAGAGGCCAATACCAAAATCTAACATTTTAATTACTCATTTATTTATAATAAAACAAAGTTTAAACAGAAGTAATTATTTCAACTAGACTAAGCCAACTCGCCCATCTGCCGACTCCAGAAGTGTCATAAAATAGGAGATAATCTGCTAATCCCTCCGTAAGATCCTTGAAACAATCATATTTCATGTCACGAAATGATGTTCATATTTAGACAGGCCCAAGCTAGGGATGGGCGTGCCATTGTAAGGACAAAGTCCAAAATTACCTTTTAAACTTCGCGCGAAAGTACAGTCACTCGTCAGTTAAGTTGGATCCCATATTATTAGGGTCTACCTTCTGCCAATGAGAAGGATTTTAGTGAGCAAACCTCTGCGCCCTCTAGGTTATTCTTAGTCAGTCCTATGTGCACGTCATGTTCTTCTGCTACCACAATTCGTCCTTGTTTTCACGAAGTGACGGTAGTGAGGAAAAACGTAACGCAAAGTGAATGCAATTTTTTTTCACTACCGTCACTTCGTGAAAACAGCGACGAATTATTGGATTCAAATGCATCAAAATCTGCAAGATCGTCAATAAATAGTGAAAGACCGTTACAGATCCGTGATTTAATAGGTATGTTGTGAAGTGTATAATTGTATTTTTTAATTTTTATATCCGATGCATTTATTTTTGAAAATTAGGCCTATAGGGGTCTAGGCTAATATACATCGGTTCCACTTACCAGATTGACTGTTTGATGCCTTCAAGGGTCTTCTTTTCAGATTTTCTTCGCCGGAATTGAGCTCCCTGTTGAAATTCTTGCAGCCGTATTTTAAGCTGTTACTGTCAATGGATGACGTCATCTTCATGAATAATAATAATAATAATAATAGGCTTTTCTATAACGCATTTATTATTACCGTAATTAACTGTGTATTAACCGAACCTTTTTGCCGCCGCCGCCAACAAAAAAAAATTCTACGTCAGGGGTGCGGCTTATACATCAATTTTTTTTCCTTCGATTTATGCCCCTCCACCTGGTGCTATGCCTGGCAAGGTCTCCCAGCTCAGTAATCAGTGTGTAGACTCACCACTCGGAAACTGGAACAACACTCAAATTTGTCTGTCTTCTTGCTTTGAAAGTAATCTTTCTGATAGATCTCAATATGTAGTTTATAATAATAATTCCTCCAATTTTTCTTCAATACACGGCGTACCACAAGGTTCTATCCTAGGTCCTCTACTGTTTTTTAATTTACATTAATGATCTTACACATTCAGCTGCACCTCGCAGTTAAATGAAAGGCCTTCCCGCATGGGATTTTTTAACATGGACCTGGCTTGCTGCCGACAATTTTGGCCAATTGTTTTTTTGTTTTTGTTTTTGTTTTTTTAGGGCGAAAAAGAGGGGTGCGGTTAATACATGAGGGCGATTTATACACCGTTAATACGGTACCCCGCCTCTAGCCTAGCTGCCATTACAGCGCTCCAGCATTTCAAGGAATTAATTCCTGCCAGGTACCCATTTACCTCACCTGGGTCGAGTGTGGCAAAGTTAAATGCCTTGCCAATGGACATTAGTGCGTCGGGATCGAACCATGACCTTTGAATTTTAAGTCAAGTACTTTAACCACTCGACTTCAACACAAAGAGTCTTTGAAGTTATTGAAAAATAAAAATCTATCGAAATAGGAAAACCATGTCAACATCATACTAACACTTTGCTGTCCATGTACATGTAAGCATTGACAAAAGGCTTGTAGAAGATGGCGCCATCAAACAATTTTTTAATTTTTGTTCAATACATGTTCATTTTCAATCCAAGAAATGGAAGTGAATGAAGAATTCACACTTGAAATGTGAATTTTCTTGTACATGTACAGTTCATTTAAGAAAGGAATTTGTGAGCTGTTTGTGATTTATAGTAGCATGCCACCCCCCCCTTCCCCCTCCTTTTATTGTTACGTTGGGGTAAGGGGGTGATATTATAAGCTCATTTTGATGCCCATTTATGAATTCAAACATCTTTAGAACTGCTTACATTATGTGAAAACAAAATTAAAAGTGCATTTAGAAATCTAGTTTAGACAAAATTAGGCTTTGAATATCTTGTGAACATACTTATCCAAAATCCAATAAACAATATTGTAAGTACACTTGTTCTTTACTTGTGACATCTACTTGTAGTAGTGGGTCTGAACTATTTTGGTGTAGACTAGCATACACTTTATATGTACCGGAACATACATGTACTGTATGCCCTAATGAAATGATGCTTTTTATGCTACTGAATCTGTTGCCAGATTGTTCGGCATATTTTAGGTTTCAAATTCACCAATTATATTCCTGATTCTGGCTTCACTGTTCCTATGAAAGCACCCTAATATAATGCACTCTAATTAGTAGTGAGGATCTTTTTTCGCAAACAATCTCCTTGAAGACAGGCTAAATGACCTGGCCAGTGGACAAGGGAAGGAAGGAGGGGAAATGAGTGAATGTCAGCACACCTTAAAATAGTTGAGGGATGTTAGAGAAAGAGAGAGAGAGACAGAGAGAGAGAGAGAGAGAGAGAGAGACAGACAGAGAGACAGAGAGAGAGAGAGAGACAGACAGACAGACAGGCAGAGAGAGAGAGAGAGAGAGAGACAAAGTTAGGTGAATGGGAACACATCCTCTATAAATCTTTATATCTTTGAAATTTGAGTCTTTTTTTATCTACAAATGTAGTTCACCTTGGACCAACAATTAAACACAAATTGTGTGTGTGTGGGGGGGGGGGGGGGGGGGGGCTCACCAAATTTACAGACTTTATGAATATACACTGTACTGGGTCACAGTTGCATTATCTTTTTACCCTGGCACAGCTTTTCAATCAGAAATCTGAATAACATGTTACGTACACAAAGTGTACAGTGCATGTACATGTAAGTGTACCAGTAAACATCAGTTTTCAGCTACAAATGTACAGTATAGAGTTAGAAGTTAGAAAAAGGTTGGCTCTGAAATGTTGACTGTACTTATCGCTCAGCCCCATTTTTGTGAATATAGCTTCAATTGGTTGATATCTGATCTGGATTTGTTTGGAATTAGCGAGCTTCCACTGTGTTTGTTACTTTGTTTGCAGAAACCCCCCACAGACTAGTTTATGTAGCAAAGCAAATTGGCATTAAAATGTGATTACGACCCAATGTTGATGCCAAGATACCAAATGCCTACCGGTAATTATCCCCAAGTTATTTATGGGTACATTCACTACATTGTTTATACGTTCTTAAATACTGATGAGCTAGATTTCTTTCTAAAAATACACCTATGAATAATCTTTTGGCTTGGAACTCCACATTGTATAATTTTTCTTGCAGTTGAAGACTGAGGTTAATTATTGAAAAATATGTAAAGGTACAATGTAATTGTTGACTGAATCAATTATTCAGTCCTTAAATATTTGCATCTCAGGTACACAAAGGTGCATTCTCAGGCGGCAGGCTTGTACTTTGACCATTGCATTAATTAAACCTATATGAGAGGACTCTGAATTCTAAACAGACCGGTAGTAATTGACACCACCTATAACTCTTGGCTGGAAGCTAGCTGTACATGTATGTTCATTGTACAATGTTGAATCCTGTACCAGATTTTATCTGCATGGACTTTTAAAATCTCTGCTGGTAGATAGTTTGAGCAGTTCATATCCTGTTCTGATCCAGGCAAAGTTGGAATAATGGAAGGCTTAATGGAAGGTGTGTTTTCCTCAGGAAGAAAGCGACAAGTTGTGAGTTTTTGGACGAAAAACAATATGTGTAAATGTTGACTGTTGTACTACTATGTACATGTACCATAGGAGTTGTTGGAAACCAGTGCTAGATAATTGACATGCATTATACTGTTGTTTGATTATTTACTTCATGTATTGTTCAGGTGGCCATTTAAGACCTATCAAAAACCTACAGATTGTGTGCGCGATCCTGGCAAAAAGATAAAATAAGCCTACATGTACATGTATGTGAAATTAGTGTAGATACATTTATATGCAGGTACATTTACATGTACAATGTTCATTTCAGGTCTTTTCTAGGAGACTTATCCTTTTTGTTTTCTAAACTGTGCGCACTTAGCAACTGTTTCGCCCCTATTACGCGCTGGTTTTATGATGATTTTTATCATTACTTGACAAATTATGCCTTCAGCCCAAACTTCATGCGTTTTGTATCTCCAAGGGTTGCTTCATAATTATTTCTTCTTCACTTGTCTATTTTTCGTCAACCGCTGCAGGACTATATTTGTTCATTACATGTACATGGACATGTGTATGCCTACAATGTAGATCTACATTGTTGTGCGACTGTTTGCTAGTATCCGTAGTACTATACATGTACATGTACATGTATGTCTTGGGAATGAGAGATAAAGGAGAGCCCATCTGCCAGTCATTGACAAATATGTGAAATTGTCTTAGCTATTTTTGATACTTTGAGTGTACATAATGTATAATGATTAATGAAGAACAGAATGTGAACATTAGTAGGCCTACATGTACACTGTACATACTGTAGTACAAATACTGTACATGTACATTGTCTATTTGTCTAACATATTAACAGAAATATACAAGTACATGAGCAGTTCACCTTGTACCTGCACCTACTGTACAACTGCAAGACATACAAAATCTACAGTTTGGGCCTTTTGATGAGAATTTATTCATTGTTATATTTTCATTCAGTATTTTCATGTATTTACACTTGTACAGATATTTAGGGTATTTTGCATTCATTCATGTTTGCTTGATTCTTGATTCTTGACACGCGTAACCGCATCACATGCATGATTTAGGCCTCGCTATTTGTTTATATACACATGTACACATGAGCATTTTTGAGTGATTCTGCACGTACAGTTAGCAACTGAATTATTCAGATCCTTACCAAGTTTTTCTTTAAAAAAAATATATATGAAAACTTGATTTGTCCTAATTTATGTTTCTTGTGAATATGAAATATTAAAGCTCACAAACTTACAATCTAAAAGTATTCAACAAATACCCTAATTCAACCAGTCCACCTTTCATTTTTGAGATATGTAGGAAAAATACAAAAAAACATCAAATATGCTAGGGGTTAAAAATAATATACCGGTAGGTGTTAACTGTATACATGTACATGTACATAGTATGGGATACAGACAATCCCTCTCCCCTTATGATTGTAGACAATAGACATCATTGATGGGAAATACACAGGGTAGATAGTAGATACAATGAATTGATAACCAGACATATTCATCAATCAGTAGTCATGTGAATGATAAACTTTTTGGTTTTGGTTTGTTGACACTCATTCACACATTAGATTTATGGACTTAATTTTCTTATCTTACTTCCAGTGCATGACCAGTGTTTTAACAGCAATACTCTTGATAATTATTCATGAAGGTACAAACCTGTTTGCTATATAAAATAAATTTTAATTTATGCATGTTTCTCTCCCTAATCCTTGGTCTTACCGGTCATTTTATTCAATTGCTATGAATAAGGCCATCTCTATGGATGGAATCTACTTTGCATATAAGTTGTTGCTATGTCAGACAAGCCTCTGACAAGCTGTTGAGTTGTCTAGGGAATTTTTGTTGAAAGGTATGCATGACATAATATTAATTAGGTCTATTGAATCAGGATCTAAATTGTGAATTAATGTACATTTAACTGATTGGTGAGAATTTTTGGTTCATGCACATTATGAAAATGATATTTATAATCACAGGCAAACAGTTCAATTTTGATTCTCACTTATTTTCTCTGTGTAAGAACAACGGCACTACAATGTACATGTATGTCTGTTAACATTATTGAATACAGTACGGAATAAATATGATGGCAGTGAGTGTGAACACAAATTAACCTAATCACAATATGAATGTAGATGTTAACATTATTACATTGTGTTAATTGATGATTTCTTTTCTTTTCTTGTCTTTGTGCAGCAAACGAGTGTGAACAAGGCGATCAATGCACAGGAAGTCCCAGTCAAGGAGAAACATGTCAGAAGTATCCTTTACAATCTCAATACAGATACTGTTGTTATTCATTGTGTATGTTTGTCTATTTTTATCAACATCATTCATTGTCTTACATGTATACATGATTGTTCAAGTGTCCATGCATTTATGATGGGCCAGATGGGGGAGGGTGACAGGGAATTCTGTACATTAAAAAAAAGTTCCATATCTTTTAATAGTGGGCTTACTGTTCATGTACATGTACGAGCAGCCTTTGTGTAGGTACTATGACTAATGTCTTTAGGAATTACAAGTAGTACAGTGTCCGGGAAGGAAATTATGTGGACAATTGATGACAAATTTATGAAGCAGTCGCTACTTGTACCTGTACACACATACTTTGAAATAAAATTTTTAATAGGATTAAAACGACCACCACATTTGTCAGATTCAAGTACATAAAGTTGTGTCACTTATTTGCTGTCCATACTGTGGCCCTTTCAGCAGCTAAAACAAATGTATAGAATAAAAATTCTATTAAAATTGAAGCAGTACATGCAGTATTCAAAAGAAAAAATAGTGTGGACGATAACAAGTATAATTAAATGACCAGCACATGTTTTGTAGATGTACATGTAGGATTTGAATGTTTCCTGATGGGTGTCAAATAATAAGATTGACTTAAGTTGGACTTGAACTATGGCAGGTCATTCATGCCACTGGTTGCTCTCACCATTGGTCTCTCAAGGGACTTCACAAATTTACAGAATTTACATTTTTTCCTTCAATAATGAATTATCAAAAAAAATGTAGATTTGTGACCATGAGTTGTACATCCCTGGAGAGTTAAATTGCATCCTAAATTAGGGTCCATAAAAGAATTGATAGGGGAGAATGGTAAATTTGTGAGGATGAATTATGTAAGTCACAAACTGAATAACCTGCACATTGAGAGAATCCCAACACATATGCAAAGTATCAGTTCATCGTTGGCCTTTCTTTCAGCTTCTAAACGTAAAACACATACAGAATCCCAAATTGTCATGTGATGGCCAACAAATTGGATTCATGTAATATTAATGAGAATTCTCATGAAGAGAGCCAAAGCTATTAAAGTGCATGAAACCCTCTTCGATGAGTCACCCTGGACGGACTCATAAGAAGAAGACAATTCCAGACGAGGCTGCATGCATGGGGCTCAGTATGCCAGGGAAAAAAGTTAATTTTGTTTTGCAGACGTTGCCATGCATAACAATGCGTTTTATGTGGGAGGTATTACAGGGAAAAACAATTTCTTTCATGCCAACTTTTAAACCAAACTACCGGTACATGTGTAGTTCTGGCTAAGGTGCTGCAACTTCATGTACACTGTAGTGCATCATAACACATTTTGTGATTTTATGCAGTCCACTTTGAAATGTAAGGAGTTAAATTGCCCAATCTATCTCTTTTTGTTTCACAAACTTGAAATCAAAGACATTGTACCTTGTGTCATAAACAGAAACAAAAATCTTGTGATGAACTCACATTGTTATGGTGTAGTTCAAAGTTAAAGAACTACATGTACCTATATGTTTATCTTCTAGGGATGTTATTTTCTGAAAAGATATTTTGATTGCTTGCATAAACACGATGAAATGAATCAGGATATGTTATACACTTGTACTTTTCCTTCCAAAAATCTGACCTTTGTTTTGTATTCAAATTAGGGCCCTGTTTCAAGAAAAACATTCTTATCAAGCAAAAGAAAAACCTTCTTATCAAGTAAAAAAAAAAGAAGCTAAAATTCTATGACGAATTTGTTCTCGGCCAATCAAATGCAGTGATGTCAATAGCGTATACCAGTTTTTGTAACTTGTTATTGATAGTAAGTTTTGTGAAATAAGGCCTTGATTTGGCTCGAAGCTACACATGAACAGTGTACATGCACAATCAACATTAACAGAAACATACAATGTATGTTCAAAAGGATGACAATATACATGTACATACATGTACATGTATACTGTAGTGTACTGTTCTAGATTTCTAGTCCTCTGCTGTAATATGAATGTAATATCAAGGAGTTACTATGGTAGACACATTCGCCAGAATGCTGCGCGAGGAATTTGTATTCCAAAATAATGACTAAAACAGATGATGGCTTGCTACAGTACAGGGTACAAGGAGCTTGGGTCGTAATCAGTGCGAAAAATTAAAGGGAAAAAAATTGGCAACATTTCAACTTTTCAAGCAATCCTTGAGACAAATGCATCCAAATATGGGTAAATTTGGATGTCATTTCTAGCTCAAGATTAGAGGTGGGGGGGGGGGGGAGGGGGAGGGGGGGGGGGGGTGTAGAGAGAGAGAGGGATCAAAGTTTTAAAAAAAATGAATTTCTGATGGGGACAAGAGTAAAAAGGTCAACAACCTCAGCATTCTGAAATACAAAAACATGTCCACTATACAAGGGTGTGAAAAATATATTTCCATATATATTTTTTTAATGATAAAAAAGGAGAGAAGAATATGGTACATGTAGTCGCCAGATTTGCCAACTTGTGCCATTTATAAGTTATTCCTCCGAAAGTAATCCATTTTTCCTGTTGCGCTGACCAAGATCTTAACATTTAATATTTGCTGTCAATAAAAAGTAAATGGTGGCGGAGGAGGGGGGGGGGGGGAGGGGGGGGGGAGGGAGGTGTCACATCCCTTCAACACCCCTCCCCCCAAAATATCACTAAAAAAACTCTTAATAATTCAGCAGTTGAAGACAAAGACATGTTTAACAGGGTATCACCTCCAACCACTTCCCTGCTACAGTATGTAATTGAAATATTGTGACTCTAGGTTTCCTTAACCCTACGCTTCTTCTCAAGGCATCATCATCGGAACCTTCCAGGAGAAGGGGGCGTCAACCTTCTGGAGCGTGGTGTGCCGGCTACCGGTCCAGGGTACCCCGGTGGTGTGCTGGAAGTTCTGCCACACCCTTCATAAGGTGCTCAGAGAGGGGCATGAAGAGGTAAACATAGTTCTTTCTTTTTGTTTAATTACAGATATGATCGTACAAAGCTATTAAAGCAAGTACAAGTGTACCATGTATTTCTTGAAGATTGTGTCTGGGTTCTGATGTACATTGGTGAAACTACATGAACATGTACAATACATGTACATGAATGTACAGGTAGGCCTACTTTGGGTGTACATGTACATAAGGTGTACAATTGTATACGGGTCATTCCATGTCAAATCACCCCAAAAATCTGAAAATCTGAACCCGACCATTTTTGATTTTGATGAAACTTTGTGTACTTGTTAAGTGTGATCTCACAGCACCAAATCCAAAATTTTAGGTCAATTGGGTGAGGGGTTTGGGAGATACGGCCAACCAAATTTTGAGATATTTGCAAAAATGGGGGTGGCGGGCCTACCTTTGAACCCTTGTATCTCGGGACCTAATGGGTCAATCTTCACAAAATTTGTATTGTTGGAAAGGGTATTCAATAAGGATTCCAAATCTGCCGCCATTTTGAAAATTCGTACATGTTGGGGTACTTTGACCTCTTGACCTAGGATTTGACCTTGAAATTGACCTTGTGGATCACGTAACCTTGACAACATTTTTCATGAAATGCAATCTCTGACATGTTCACTTAAACATGTAAAAGTTTCAGAGATATAATATTTTTTGTTTAGGAGCAACAAGGATTGAAAGTATCCATACTTACAGATATTCACAATAAACCCTATTATAATGTATACAATACATGCAATATGCACAGTACAACATACATCTTCCACATGCTTTTTTGTTCTAAATGTCAGCAGTACTTGAATAGAAATAAAATGACAAGTTCATATAGGCCTAAAGGGTTAACAGGATGTAAGACTTTAGGCCTCCGAGTCGGTTCTAGGATAATTACCCCCCCCCCCCTCAAGGAAAATTACCCCCCGAGGACTATCACACCCAGAGGACAATTAACCCCAGAAAATTACCTCCTAGGACAATCTATCCCCCCCCCCCCCGAGGACAATTCGTCGCCTGGCTGGCAGAAGGGCGTTACCTCAAATTTCAGGTCAATAATGAAACATTAAGCAAAAGGGCGTTATAGCACTAAATCGCCTCAAACTTTTATAAAACTGATTTATTTCCGAGAAAAGAATTGTGGCTGTGTTCTACTACAACATTTATATTAGTCTTTATGTTTTAAACCAATTTTCGGGACGGAAAGCAGTTTAAATATAAAACAAATCTTTTAATGCGAATAATTTGAAAAGTAGTTTTCGAGTCGCTCGCGCGCTTACGCCCTTCTGCCACCTGGCCGACGAATTACCCCTCCCCCCCTGGAAAATTACCCCCCAAGGTAAATTACCTCCCCCCCAAAAACATCTGCTTTGATTAAAACCAACTTATTGTCAGGATGGACTTCCCCTTTAACGAATAAGGGGGGGGGGGGGGGGGGGGGGGGTAATTGTCCGGGGGGTAATTGTCTTAGGGTGTAATTGTAGGGGGGTAATTGTCCTCGGGGGGGGGGGACAGATTGTCCTAGAAGGTAATTTTCTGGGGGTAATTGTCCTATGGGTGTGATAGTCCTCGGGGGGGTAATTTTCCTTGAGGGGGGACATTTCCTGGGGGTTAGTTTTCCAGGGGGGGGGGTAATTATCCTAGAACCGACTCAGAGGCCTAAAGCCATACATCCTGTTAACCCTTTAGGCCTATATGAACTTAGAATGGATATGCCTAGAACAAAAAAGCATGTTGAAGATGTACATGTACATGTACTGTATGTTGTACTGTGCATATTGCATGTATTGTATACATTATAATAGGGTTTATTGTGAATATCTGTAAGTACGGATACTTTCAATCCTTATTGCTCCTAAACAAAAAATATCATATCTCTGAAACTTTTATATGTTTTAGTGAACATGTCAGAGATTGCATTTCATGAAAAATGTTGTCAAGGTTACGTGATCCACAAGGTCAATTTCAAGGTCAAATCTTAGGTCAAGAGGTCAAAGTACCCCAACATATACAAATTTTCAAAATGGCAGCAGATTTGGAATCCTTATTGAATACCCTTTCCAATAATACAAATTTTGTGAAGATTGACCCATTAGGTCCCGAAATACAAGGGTTCAAAGGTAGGCCCGCCACCCCCATTTTTGAAAAAATCTCAAAATTTGGTGGGCCGTATCTCCCAAATCCCTCACCCGATTGAGCTAAAATTTTGGATTTGGTGCTGTGAGATCACACTCAACAGTCAACAGGTACACAAAGTTTCATCAAAATCAAAAATGGTCGGGTTAAAACCATTGGGTGATTTGACATGGAATGACCCATACCCATTTTCTGTCCAAACAGAACCATACATGTTTCCAGGCCTATATTAACTGAATTACAGTACTATTTGTAATGATCAACATTTTATGGCTGCGTACATCTTTTACAATTCTGTTGTTTTGTTGTTGTTGTAGTTTTTTTCGTTGTTGGTTTTGGGGTGTTTTTTTAAGGTACTGAATATACACATCTACATCTACATGTACATGTACTCAATAATAGAGTAACTGGTTCAGTGCAGAACAATTTTCCCAGAATATTCACAATAAGTGTTCAGTCTGGTGCAGTTCGTTATATTCATAGAGAGAGAGGTCATACAACTATTTCACCTCTAAGTATGTAAAGTTGGGCAGACCAAGGTCTTTATTTTGTTATGAAGAAATCTTTTCTTTCAGCTGCCCAGAGCAGACATCCTTATAGAATATTAAATAATGTTTTGGTAGGATTCAGGATTAATTCATTGACGCTGTAAACCTTCTGTACAAAAGGCTTTTCCAATTTGTGTTTGTAAATGAATGGCAAGAGGCATCAGTCACACGGTCCGTCGGATCGACTCCAAACCGACCAATTCTTGGCCATTCAAAGTAATGTTTGATAGTGTTTGTTCCATCTGTTGCCAGTCTGGTGTTGGTCTTGTTGGTTTGTCTGCGGGTTACGGGATTATAACCACCCCCCCCCCCCCAAAAAAAAAAAAAAAAAAAAAAATCAAAATCAAAGCCGTGCACATGTAGCCCCTATTGTATTACATAATTCATGATCCAGGGTCTAAGGTAACGTTGAACACAGGAAAGCTTTATAGACCTCACTCAGAACTACATGTACATGTAAAGCAAAAGCCCAGCGTCAGGTTTAAATTTTAGTAGGATACGTGCCTTTGATTTTTCATGTAGTATTCATGTACATGTACATGCAAAACGACATATCATAAATAAACAGTGCACTGTACCTACAGCACAGTATTTCTTTGAATTTTACTCTAGCAGTGTTTTTTACTGCCTCATAACTGAATGGGCGTAAAACTACTTAAATTCAGTTTTACTGTACAGAAGAGTTTGTTTAGGTTCTTAAAACAACATTTACTTTAATATTTATATTTTCTCATGAATTACAACACTAGGTCAAAGTTTTAATCAGTTATTTCATTTTTTATTGCTCACAGTATGTTTGCAGTATGGATCTATAAAATGCACATTGAATAATTGCATGATTTTTGTGTGTGCATTTGAAAGACACTGATTTGTCCCTGTATTTATAGTAGAATCTTCGGCAATATGATCCTTCTATTTTAATATTAGCATGCAAATGTACATTGTACAATCTCACATAGTACTTGTCGACTCTCTGTATTGTAGACATGAAATTTGACAACTTTGTTAAGTACATGTACACGTACATGTACGAAATGTGGTACTTGTATCATGCTCATTTGAATACATGTAGAATACCAATTTCATTCAATATCTTTATCTGAGGATAGATTTCAGAGTGTCTTTAGAGACAAAACTAAACTAAAACTCTGCTTTTCAAAACCTCTTGAAAACTTTGATTGAAGGAATAGGAAATGAAAGAGGTTTTGTTATCAATATCCTGCAGTGTGGCTGATTGTATGCTCGTTTACATTACACTATTTCTTCACTGATCTGATTTATTTCCTTCTCATGCCAAATTTGATAAGTAGAACTACCAATTGTTTTTAGGTTTTAAAAAAAAAGGGTCTTGTCTTGCTGAAAATGAAATTTCTGTACAGTATACCGGTACTCAAAACCTAGAAGCATACTGAATGCAAGAAACTTTAGCAAATATTGAGTGAGTGGTCCAGATTCGTGAAAGAAGTTTCATGGAAATTCATGCTACATGTACTTTGAAATGATTGAATCACAAAGACAAATTTGTGGAAATCATTCAATCCTTGATATTCATTCATTAATTTCGAGCAATTTGATATTTATTTATTCATTTATTTATTTATTTATTTATTTATTTAATTATATTTTAGTATATTTATTTTTTATTTATTGATGGATTTATTTGTTTAATTATTATTATTGGTTTAAATCTATCTACCTACATGCAATTTTTGCCTACAGTACCTACGTGTACATGTATATATCTATCCATCTCTCTATCCATCTATCTATCTCTCTATCTACCTGTCTATCTACTTGACTATATACCGGGTATTGTATCTGTGTTCGGGGATAACTGTTATTCCCAGCAATTACTGGTATGTAAGATCAGTATTAATATATTAAAAGTTTGCTCAGAGCCTGAAACTATTTTCACGAAACTTTGCTAGTGTGAAAAGGAAATTGCAGTCCAGGAAATAGGAAGAGACTTGTCGAAAGTTTAATGAGAAAAATAAATGATAAAGTGGCTTCTATCTTGTATCAGGTTCTGTTCTAGTGGCTATTATTAATACATGTAAATCTTACACTTAAAGGCACACTGCCATACTTGTAGCTACTTGCTCCCTCTATATAGAAAACTTCCCCAATCGGTGCCTGTTGGTCCCCAATGATCCTCTTTTTCTTATGTTAAATGAGAGCTGAGTTAATGAGATAGCCACCTGTCACAGTGACCTCAATGGCTCTCTGTGTGGTCTAATCGCTTCTGGCCCAGTAGTGGTGACGGTCTTTAAGATTGAAAGGAAAAGGTCATTTGCACAAGGGAAAGCTTGATGAATTGTTTATACAAAATTGTGTAAAGAAACATGTACATGTATTAAACTAGTAGTATCGTTAAACCACAGGGGCTTTCACACTGGATAAGATTGTTGCGTAAGATTTACATATATCTGGGAAGGTAAGGACGATGCCACGAGAAAATGATATACCGGTAAAGGTTTTTTTTGTATAGAAAAGACTAAAGAAACACTATTAAGGAGGTTAGCTTGTGAACACCACAGTTTTGTGTCAGCTTATTTAAGTCATGGATTTTGCTTTTGGGTGCAACATTTAACTGACTGGTCAAATCAGCTTATGCGAACGATAAGCCCAGTCCTGTTTAATATACAATTCTCAATTGAATATAAATTTCACACAGGCCATGGGTGCAGATTATTCTTTCTTTAATATTGAAATAGATTCAATTTTCAATTTCTATGTTTATATTTATGTTTTTTCAACAAAACATTAAAAATCAATTATAAACATTTACAACAAATATAGAAATATACATGTATATTGGAAACAGAGGGGTCTACTAAAAAACAATGCTTGTACAATGTGAACACCTCAAATGATACTTGGAAATACTTGCACTGACACACGTGCGCATGTATCACTATCTGATGAATTGTTGACATTGTACATGTATGTACATGTGTACATGTAGCATGTTTCTCGAAGTATAGATTAGAGTTTATTATTTCCTTCTCGTGCAACCTTCAACTCAAGAGTGAATAGTGATATTGATACCAGTGTGTTTCATATGTGAATGTGTGAGGTTTTGCTGAAAGATTGTAGGCTTATTGTGCTCAATGGTACATTTCTTTTGTGTGTGATAGGGGTATATTTGACAGGTATCATTTTAACAGATTCTTAACTTTCTGATAAGGCCAAATAACAAAAAAAATGTGTTTCTCGTCCAGACTTTTAAAAGAAAGGGGGAGGCAGGGCATTAGTCATTACTATTTACAATTTTGCAATTTTTACATGTACTACATTATTCATCATTCGTCATCACTATAAATGTATTCACTTGTCCTACATGTATTCATTTGAATGTGAAATATGCATTTCTTTATGTTCATTCCTTACACAAAGTCAGTGGTTACTTGGTTTTTGTGTCAGACTCGATCTGTGTTATTTGACCAGCAAGTGAGTGAGAGTGGAAATTCCCATAGTCCCCCCATGTCACGCACACTGTACACAAAGAACTGAATGACTCATGCTACCTACCTGAACAGCATGTCATAATTGACAGGCAAGTTACACATACTAGGTGCATGTAGTCTGCAATCGCAAACCCCTGTCAGTCGTAGTGCCTAACAAAATTAACAAAGTCTGAGTTGTGAGACTAAGATGACAGCGCAGTCCACCGTTCTCCACAGGCTCTGTACTCTAGCTGCTCCCGACACAGCCAGAGACTGACAGGGTTGGGCTGTGCTCAAGACTTTTATAATTATATGGAATTGTGTTTCTGTGTCCAACTAAAGTCTGAGCGTGCAGACTAGTAACAACCTGAGGCTGTATGTGTGTACAGGGACTTGTTGAGGTCTCTGAAAAGAAATCAAACGAAAGTGAATTGTCTGCCAGAGGTCGGAGGTCAATTGAGGCCAAGGGGAATTCCCTGTGTGCTGCCACTCCTTCCTATCCTATGAAAGTACATTGACCTATTCTCCATGAACACAACTACTTGTAAATGTATGTTGTGTAAAAAGAGAACATTTTGCTAGAGGATCAAGTTTAAACCTTGAACAATTAGGGCAAGAAATTTAATGTGAAGTGAAGACAATCAACAATGTTTTTCAAGATTATCATACACATACAATCAGTAGTGATCTCCCAATATAATTCTGTCTCCCGCCAACCTTCAAATTGTTCAGCCTATGCCAAATATGATTTTAGAAATACACATCACAAATAATGGGGCTCGTTGTTAATTGCAGGGTTGTGACTAAATGTCTTTGAGCATAAATCATAAATGCAATTATGGGTTGTTGATTTCACAAAGATTTTGGCTGCATAATACAAATTTCTTATAAATATATTACATGTTTGGCATCATTGTACATTTATATGTCAATCTGTTTAATATCTTCATGTAAATACAGCCTACCAGTATACTTCTGGCTTTCATATTACAGTGTAATTGTACATGTACACAGGTAAAAAAGAAAGAAAAAAAGTCACAGCTCTCCAGTACCAGAAATAATTGAATGTGCACACTACACTGTTATTTTCCTCAAAGTTTTCTGTCATGTACGTGTTCATCATCATCAAAGTTCATGTCATTCTGAATTGCTTATGTTTCAGATGATGAGTTAGTGATCAAGACTATTGAAACAAAATTTGTTATCCAATGTTATTATAAAAAAAAATAAAAAATATGAGAATGATCCTATTTGTTTGGATTTTAATCAGTAAAATTGGGATATAATTGAATTGAACAATGAGGGAGAGGGGGGGGGGGGGTCTTACATATAATGTTACATGCACATTACATGAAGCAATACATGTATAAACTGTGTACACCATCATGATACTGGCTTTGGCTGGCTTCCATATTGCACATGCATGTAAGCCTGTATAGCTGAAACTAAAGCCAAGGACAATCCCACAGACTGTATTCTAGGCATGCTCTTGTACTTGACTTGACTTGGCTGAATTGCACAGTACAGAACAGTTCCGGTAGCCTGTCATTACAGCGCACCCAATTATGTCTGCTATGGCTCCTAATTGCATCCACACGTGTGCACGTATGGTTCTATGGGCTGACCTGAATAACCCCAGTTCAGTGATCCGGTCATGGTGATGACGGCAAATAATGAAAGAGGTGTTAAAATACTGCCCTTGGTTGGGTTGTAGAGTGATTCAGGCTTTTCATAGTACTATCACAGATTTACATACCTACATGTACATACTGTATATAACTATACTGTGTAGTAATGATTTGAATAAAGAACTGTTTTGAATACAGTGAATTAAGACTCTTTGGGATTAAGAATACGTTCAATGCATGTATGTTGGCCTATTAAGTTGGCATGCTCTTCACATAAATGTATGTAAATGTAGGCCTTCTTTAATTTGTGTTATATGGATGTGAAATGAAGATTTACTCAAAATTAAATTGTCGAAGAGGCAGATACAATTCTTGAACCCAATAAATGAACTGGTATTAAAAGCAAAATTCATTGTTGCCTAGCCTATTGACAATAATTGTTAATGTAAGTGTCGTACAGTATAATGTTGTTCGCATACATGTACATGTAATGTATGTATTGTGTACAACTGTATTAGAATTGTTCAGATTTCTATCTTTTGATGGCACCATCAGTCAGCCAATACTGGTTATTCTTTCCCTTCAAATTGATTTATGAGTTGATGTACAGTAGTTGCAGCTCCAGTTATACATGTATGTCATCAATTAAATTGTGAATATGTATTTTGTATCATCTTTCCAGGCTCAGAAGCAGCTTCGAGAACATACAGACCATCTAAAAGATCTTGGTAGAATGTGGGTAAGTTAAAAAAAATGATTACAAATTTAATGGACAAAGCAGAGTACCATGAAGGCCATTTAAAAAAAACGGGCGCCCCCTTTTTATTCTTCTTTTTAAAAAAATATTTTGTTTGTTGTTGAAAACTTCTTATTATTATTATTTTTTTTTTTTAAATACCATCTTGAAAAATAGTCTGACTGTCAGGGAAATGTACCAAGCTGCCATTTTGAAGGGAAAAAAAGAAGAAAAAAAATTGCCTCCTCCTTCCTATTTTTCAAAATGGCAGGATGCTAAGCATGTTTTTTTTAATGGCCTAAACCAACATTTTAGTGTGATAACTAGATTAGTGATAGTTTCATGCCAAACAAATGATTAATAATAACATACACGTGTAGCCACATGTAGTTTTTACATCCTGAAGTTTCACAGGAAGGAAATGGTTGTCATGAAGGAAAGTATCTTGTTTTTACAGTACTTTTAATCTATTTTTAAATGAGTGGTGCCATTCAGAATATCATTTTTTAAAAATTCTAATTTCATGAATCTAATCTTGACTTCTGGTATTAAATGGAAATCCATTTCGATTCTCGCTACCCTAAATAGGTACGAAAATCTCGAAATTCGCGAGACGAGGTAATTTTCACTCTCTCGGGTCATCACTACAACTTCCGGTATAGAGTCCCATCCCAAGTCACGGCCTTCATCCACCCCCATTTTTCAGGGTTCTTACGCTTGGAATCATGAGCCCAGCACTGTGCAGCCTCACAAAAGAAAACCATCGTCACTGATGTCAAAAGACGCAAAAAACAACGAATGAAATGTTCAAATAAACGTTGAAATATTTGCGAAAAAAAAACAAGACCGAGCAGACGACAAATTCGGTGCATACACGTTGTGTGGCGACGGCGTTTTACGTTTGCGCTATCGCGCCTAGTAATATAGCGCCTGCACAGGAAGCTGTAATGTTGAAAAGCTATCCCATAATGCAATGCGCGTTTTCAGGATTTTCCCCGGATCTCGGCAGAATCGCTATTTGGGGTAGCGAGAATTGAATTCCATTTTGAGGAAGCGTGCTCAAAGTCATGACATTTTTGAATTGTTTATGTTGCAGAAGATGTGTTAGTGATCGAGACCATTTAAATAAAAGTAAACTGACAAAGTTTGCAAGAAATAACATCCACTGAAAAGAACAATTCACAATTGTTCGGTTGGGACGACAGATTCTGAAACAAAATCCTGGATTTAGCTCATGCTTCAATGATGATTGTAAACCTGTAGGTCAGTCAGGAACCCATGACTTTTACAAGCTGATCTCCTGTCTTATTATCAAGATATTTCGAAAATCAAATTTTGCGTTTTCCTAACAGTTTTTTTTATAACGCTACAGTCTGTTAGGGAAAATGAGTATGGTAAAACCAGTCACTCAAAGATTTCTACTTTTTTGAGGCACTTCATGATCATTTTGAATCACAATTTTTGTAGGGCTTCAATATTACACCATGTCACAGACACTGATAAGACGTAGGGGCATGCATCTCAGATTTAACATTGTTAAACGATGCCTTTAATGGGGACAGATAAATATGGGATATAGCACTGTCAAATGTTGACAGAAAGCTGATAAGGAAATTCCAATTATTTCCTGGTGATAATTAGGTCAATCAGTCATGAACTACATGTATGTGATCCTGTGATCTGTAATTAGTTTGAATCTAATGAAAGAATTTCCTTGGATCTCATATCCTCACCAGATGGATGTGAAATTGAAAGCTTTCAGCTAATTGACATGTTTGAGCTGCATTACTCAATCTTAATTAGGATAGAGAGGCTGTAGAGTATTTTCAAACAACAGTAGTGGGCGAGAGTTGATACATGCACATGTATTCGATATCTCAAATTTCCTTCTATAAAAGTGTTAACACATAAAGCACAGCCCCTATCCAGTCGTATTGTATTTAGTATAATTTGGCAACATATTTAGAGATTCCAAATCATTGTTTTCCAATCAAAACTGGCAATGTTTTCAACTTTTTAATCAACATTCCTACTCATAAAATTGCTTTCAGGGACATTACATTTGAATTTCAACAACGTAGAAATAAAAGAAAATTATGATTTTTGTCAATTTAAATAACAAAATGTTATCAATTTAGCCCTACAAATAAATCCTGTCATGATACTGAAATCACTGACTACCTTGGACTCGCCCAGACCTTGGACTTACAGTTGTACTCACACATTTCATCATTTTCTGTTTATTTGTATTATTTTGTCAGAGTCATTTCCACGATGGCTACGGTAAACTGAATGCCGCCTACTGCAGTCTTCTCAACACCAAATTGGAATTCCACAGAAAGGTGGGTGTGTAATATATACCGGTAGTCTTAATTTCAAGCATTTGGAATTTTCAGCCACGCTGATGCTTCTGCTGTAAAACCAGAGACTCTTGCATGCACGAAGCATTCACAAATTTCACAAGAGACAAAGATTTGCAAAATTGTTCTGCTGGGGAGTACATGTAATTTATTATCAACATGAACGATGTGCAAGTTTTGCAGTTCACGAAAAATTCATAGTGCGAAATTTGACAAGTATCAGGTTTTACAGTGTTATGCAACTACATTCGTAATAAATCCCTGCGATTCATAATGATTATAAAAAAAATGTATTCATTGCAATGTACTCGGGCTCTTGAAAGTGTGGAAATATCCAGGCCTGTGGGTCATTAGGCCTGTCATCATCAGCTCGAGATTGCCAAATAACCCGCTATTTTAACTATCCCGATCTCAAATTATCCAGTTAATTTGCGTCTTCATCAGCCTGCAGGTGCAATTAGCAGGATACTTGGTCGAGATAATCATCCCAAGATATCTTGGACTAATTTGCAAAATATCGCGCTATTTGTCCGGTGCGTCTTCACCAACCCGAAGACTTGCACTATGCGCGAACGCTGAGCAACATATCTCAAGATATTTCTTGTGCTCGAGTCTGGAGCTGATGAAGACGTGATTTGTAACTTCGGGATTATTTCCCAAATCAGAAATAGCGGGCTATTTGGCAATCTCGAGCTGATAATGACATACCTATTGAGAATTTGTTCTTGAGCATAGACTATGAAACTGTTGACATGTTATGGACTGTTTATTGAACAAACAAGCAGCTGGCCATGATGTGTAATATGACAATAGTGAATTGTCTGATAGATGAAATGTAATAATGTAGTTGGAAGTATAACAAAGGTCAAGTAAAATGCATATTGTCATAGAAAAAGAGATGGTAGAGTTTCCATTTTGTGAATTTCTGCATTTGTATTTGGCATTGAAGTATTCAGAATTGTAGTTTTTATTGTATTTCATAAATGTAATGGCAGTCTTCAATAATATTCTTTCATATCATGTCTTCATGCATTTCCAAAGTACCTTAAAAATGTATGTATGAAACGTAAAATGTATGTACATATTTACATTTACAAGTGGAAAATAATAGTGTTAGTGCATACAAACAGGTGTACATATGGTACATGTATACAAGCCTATAGATTTCTGCCATAGTGCTATGTGCAAACAGTGTATAATATCCTGACATACTCTATGTACACGACAAAGTGACATATACAGCTGTTTTGTTATTAGTGCTCCGAGTATGATGATTTTTTGACTTGATATTAAATGAGAGTAGTGAGAGGGCAGCAGATCTAACAGGATGATAATGAATATTATTCATATATTTATGCGCCAGTCTCTCTTCTAATGCTTATCTGATTCATTTGAGAGACAAGTTTCCACATGAGCAGATTTTTAGCTCCTCCGGCCCGAAGGGCTCGATGAGCTTATGCCATGGCGTGGCGTCCGTCGTCCGTCCGTCGGTCGTTCCGTCCGTTTTTCCATCCGTCCGTCCGTCCACAGTTTTCAAAATGCTTCTTCTTTGTTATTTTTCAACCGATTTTGATTCTGATTGTTTCATATGATAGGGCTAGGAGGGGAATTTTATACTTCTTCACAGAATCGTGAAATTCATTATCTATGCTAATTTATGCAAATTTATTCAAAATCACAAAAAAAATGCTTCTTCTCCTTCCTTTCTCGACCGATTTTGATTTGGTTTGCTTTATTTGGTAGAGCTAAGTTTGATATCTGAGAGAATGATAGAAGTGGTAATTTTTTTCCTTTTTGGGATTGATTACTTCGAAAGAGACTGCCATTTTTGTTTTCATTAACAATTTGCCCTTCAAACTTCATTCCTTGCCTAAAGATCTTTGTATGCACAGAAGCTAGAAGGAAGAAAAAAAAAAGACATTGAGAATGTTTATTAGAGGATGATATGAATATTAATTTGTTTCATTTCCACTTTCTATTGTTTAGAATCCACTGCTGCCAGGCAATCTTGTTCTACCACAGCCAGAGAAAGACATTGAAAAAATGTGTGAAAATGATATCAATAACTAGTAAGTCGCATAATGAGTACCGGTAATTAGCTGATCAAATAACATGGGTGTGGTGTGGTATTCTAAAAATTATGTTATGTTTTGAGTTATTTTGAGTTAAGATATATTAAAATTACAGCAAGTAGAATGTGTTTCTTCATGAAGAAAACTGCAAATGAACTTTGAAATGAAACACTTTTTAATTGCGTTGATAAGAGATGTTGTGTATTTGATGAAACAACATAAAAATATAACATCTTGAAATGGGCTAGTCTTTAATATGTTTAATATCAATTCAATAAATGGTACCCTCAAAGGCATTGTTTAACAATGTTAAATCTGAGATGCATGGCCCTATGATGTCTATGATATGGTTTATTATTGAAGACCTAAAAAATTACGCTTCAAAATGATCATGAAGTGCCTCAAAAAAAAAAAATCTTTGAGTGACCGGTGCAGTGTTACCATACTCATTTTCCCCAATATACTGTGGTGTTTAAATAAAAACCGTTGGCAAAAAGGTTTTTGAAATTTCGAAATCCAATCACAAATATCTTAATAATCAGACGGGTGATAGGCTTGTAAATGTCATGGGATTCCTGGCTGACCTAGAGATTTATAATTATAATTATGATTGCAGCATGAGCTAAATCCAGGATTTTGTTTCAGAATCTGAGGCAATGTTACCGAGTCACTTTTATAAGACATGAAAGCATTTTCTTTGTTTCTCTCTACAGCTTCCAGATGTCCGTGGAAATTTTTGATTACTTAGAATCTCTCATCGCATTGCAAGCAGCAGGTAAGACATTGTTATCTTCTTGGAAAGAGACAGTTCAGTCCTGTAAACCAGTTAAAGGGGAAGTCCACCCTGGTATTAATTTGGTTTTGTTAGAAGTAAAAACAGAAAATGAGAGGAACAGGTCAGTGAAAGATTGAGCTAATTTTTATTAAGAGAAAAAAAGAAGCTTTTGTGGCTCCAAACAGACAAAATATAACTAGAAATATTTAAGATACAGAATAAAACTCTTTCTTTTATAATTCAAGTAAATGCTGCAATCCTTTGTTTGTCTGTGCCACACTCTGTGTGTGTTCTTTGCATGAACTTGAAATTGATCCAAGTCTATTTTCATTTCCATCTTTTTTCAGCCATGATATTTCCTTGTATTCTATCAGTAGCTTGATTGAAGAAAGTGATCATAAGTATTCTTTTACAGCTCTCTCTTTGTCTAAAACAATTGAGAATGAATTCAGCGCTTCTTTCAAAATGCCACTGTGTAGTTTCAGTCAGTACAAAGCCAATGGTAATTTAATATTACAGCTTAGATTTTATTTTACAAATATTTAAAAGGGAAAGCAATTATTAATATATCATTAAACATTAAACATATCATTAAACATAATGATTGCTAATTTTATGTGCTCTTTTTAAAGGGCAGACACAATTCCTCCTTCTGTTTTCTAATTTCCCAGTTGCAACACTATTTTTATATCAAAGTGGCTTGGCAGATGTTAACTGAAAGTAGCTGTGTGTGTAGTGTATATTCAGACCAGGGTCATCTTTCAACTCTCACTCTAATCATTATCTTACCATTTTAACCACGATTATTTCTATATCCACCCTCGGTCTTCAGACCCTTTGACCTGTCCAAAGCAATGTCCATTACACGGTCGGACCAGTGCCGTCTTTCACCCTCCATTCCGGTCATTATCTCTGCATTTAATCATAATTTCTTTCCTTATCATCCCACAGTCTTCAAATCCTTTAACCTGTCCAAACCAATGTCGGGCACACCTTCGGGCCAGTGCCGTCTTTCGCCTCTCATTGCGGTCATCCTGGATTCGGGCCAGCTCTATGACTTCAGCGTCAGGTTACTCTACAAACTACATGCATGTAAGTTGGATTCCTTGTATGTTCAGTCAAACCTGCTTTAGTGACCCCCTGTCTACAAAGACCACCTGTCTGCAAAGACCACATTTGTTGTTTACCTTAAAAATAGTTTCTCAATGAAACACGTACTAAAGGATTTTACAGTCAAACCTGCTTTAGTGACCAAATGTCTACAGAGACCACCTGTCTACAAAGACCACATCTGTTTTTTCCCTTGAAAATGGTTTCTCATTGAAACATGTACTAATGGAACCTGTCTACAAGGACCACCTGTCTACAAATACCACTTTTTGTGTTTCCCTTGGGTGGTCGTTATAGACAGGTTTGACTGTAGTTGCAATTATTAACTCTTTACAGTCTTGGGTTGACTAATGTAACAAACCGCACTGGGCCCTGTTTCATAAAACTTGTTATCAGTAACAACTGCCACAGACCTATGACAAATCTGCTCACAGCCAATCAAATGCAAGGATTTTAGTAGCTTATAACAACTATCGTAACTTGTTATTGCTAACAAGTTTTATGAAACTGGGCCCTGGACTGCCACAGCCAACTTTTGTCACATGTACAGTGTCTATTTACAGTATACTCAAAACATTTGATCCATGGAGAGTACAAAGTTAGGGTAAACCGATCACAAAAATTAGTACTGCAAAGATATTAAATCATTGCATAGAAAGAATACAAAGTATTCTAACAGGTTACCTGTCCATTACTGACTTCTCTCTTTTTTGTAGGGAACGGCCTGGTTTCTGTAGGTTACGGGTTAACAGTGAAGAGCACACAGAATAATTAGATTTGATGTTTGGAAACTACCTCAGAGTTATTCATGAATGCAAAGAGTTTTCATTTACTTCATATTTACTTTTATTTATACTAGATTTTACCTATTGAAATAATGTTATGTGATAATTTGAATCGATGAAATATATACTCTAATTTCAATTGAAAGATTCAAATATTGCCTGTTTGGGGCCAGAAGGGCATTTAATCATATCATTTTTACACAGAGCTACTGCCCATCTGCCTCCAAACAGACCATTTTGTAAATCAGATATGAGTTGGGTTGTTCAATGCAAATTTTCATCTTTCGAAACAGGCTTGCCAGAGGACACACTGGACGGTCATAGGTCACGGTTTCTGAAGCAGTTCCATGCTCTGAAGGAGTTCTACGCCAAATGCAGCAGCATCATCTACTACAGAAGACTCATCCAAGTACCTACTCTACCTGCTGTGAGTAACCCCTCTTCTCCTTTAAGCCCTTTGTATCATACCATAGGAAGACTTACGTAGTTATGTAATTGACTTCTCGCTAAATGTTTCTTATCCTTTCATTACATAGCTAAAATGTTAACATGTCGGACCAATTTTCATATCAGAGCCCTTCTGCCAAACAAGCAATGATCTACTGTTTTTGTAGTTGTCAGCACGACTGTATCCTTAAGCTTTATCTTGTGCAGTGTTCCGACCAACTTTGTAATTGAAATTTGTCTAAAGCCTCCACCCTCCTCCTGATTTATGAGTTTTTAAAAAAATCTTTTTTAAAATGTTAGAAGACAATGATCTAATCCAATCCAGCGCCAATATCTAGTTGCCTAATCAAAGGCGCTGATGAGACTGAAAAACTACCAAAAATGTCTGTCCATGATTCTAACTGGGAAAGACGAAAAAAGCAGTGACTAATTGTGAGCAATAGAAGACAAAGATAACACTAATTATTTCATTCATTGTGCTGTTAAATCTTCTCATTCTTTTAGGAGCCTCCAAACTTCTTTGTGGCTTCCATGAATCAAGACACCTATATCAGCCCAGCCGTGATGCTTGCCCTCAACGAGTCTATGCTTGATGGCAGTGGAAGAGATAGTCCTCCGGTAAGTACACATGGCTTCAGAATGAATTGAATTGAACTGAATTGAATACTCAATTGGGCTGAATTGAACTGAATTGCTCTCAATTGAACTGAATTGAATTGAATTGAACTGAATTTAATTTAATTGATTTGAATTGATTTGAATTGAACTGACCTGGCTTGAACTAAATTAAAGTGAACTCAATTGAGCTGAAATGCTCTCAATTGAACTGAATTGAATTGAGTTGAACTGAATTGAACTGAACTGAACTGACCTGACCTGACCTGACTTGAACTCAATTAAAGTGAACATAGCTTCAGAATGATCAAATAGTAGTTCCATGTCTTACAAGTATGTTCTCTCAAATGTAGTTCCTCGGTCATGTATTCTTTATATCTTCTAAAGCACAGAGTGTTTGGTTATTTCATTTGAGATTCCTAAAGAAAGGAGGGAAATAAGTTTCAAAGCAAATTCATAACATTGTGAATTGCAGTGAGCATAAATGCTCATTGATTATCTTTCTTAACTAAACTGTACTAGAGCTAGACTAGACTTTACTGGACTAGGTAGAACCATAATGAACAAAACTGAATTGAACTGAACTGAACTGAAGTGATCTGAATTGAACCAAAGTGAACTGAACTGAACTCAACTAAATTGCTCTAAATTGAACTGAACTAAAATTGAACTGAACTAAATTGAGCTGAACTAAACTAAACTGAACTGAACTGAACTTAATTAAATTGAACTGACCCGACTTGAACTAAATTAAAGTGAAGTGAACTGAACTGAATTGAAGTGAACTGAATTTCACTAAACCAAACTGAACTTGACTATTAATTGAACTAAACTGAATTGATGTAAACAGAGCAGAGCTGACTTGAAGTGAACTGATTTGAAATGAATAAAACAATTTGAATAAATTCCACTGATCTATTCACTCCAGCCTCCCAGTGAAGCGTCGTCCATTGAGGAGCCCGTCTTTGAGAAGTTTGAGGAACCTGTGATGCACAGTGCTATGTTAGTAGACCTCATGTCATCTCCACCCCCGCAAGAGAATGGACAGTTCCAACAACAGCAAATTCAGCAGAGTGGTCCGGATGAAAGGTACATAATTGCTCTTACATTCTTACATACACTGTACATAAAGGGAAAGCTCACCCTGAAATTAAGTTGATTTTAAATAGAAGCAGAACATAATTAGCGAAACAGGTCAGTGAAGGTTTGAGCAAAATCCAAGAAAATAACCTGATAATCATTTTAGAACTTTTGAACATAATAATCGGGTGTGATTTAATTTGATATGGTTTGATTTGATTTGATTTGATTTAATTGTATTTAGGCATTTGATCATGGAACAGCTGAGAGAGGAGGTGAACTGAACTAAACTCAAATTTGAGCTAGATAGAACAAAGGATGAAGACCAGAACATTTTAGGGGAGCTCTCTTTAACCATTGTATCTTAATCTGATTTGATTCAATTTGATTTGAATATGTACCTTAAATCATAAATTTTGAGATTGCATGGAAACGAAAGAAATATAGCAATCTTTCATTTTGATTTATTCTATATTTATGAGTCTCATGGATTGGATCATTGAGCAGCTCAGAGAGGAAGCAAACCAGCTCAAGCTGAGCTCGAGAGAACCAAGAAAGAGGTCCTTATTCAATCCATACCGGGTACATTAAATCATTCAATATTTGAGATTGAAAGGAAAGCAAATAAAATATAGCATTTATTTTATTTTATATTGCGTTTAGAGATTGGATCATTGAGCAGCTGAGGGAGGAGGTAAACCAGCTCAAGTTTGAGCTCGAGAGAACCAAGCGAGAAGATCAGCGAATCATTGAAGCCCTCAAGAAACGACTCATGGAGATGGAGCAGGAGATGAACGAACATCGGACAGTGGTGGAGACACAGTGTGAGGTAATATAAAGCTTCTAGACTAGGCATTTTATCCATAGCTGTCTCTCTCAATCCGAGTATTGAATGGGTACCTAGAAGGATTTGATCTTCAATATTCAGCTTATGCTGGTATCAAAGTCAGGGTAATGATTTTCAGAGCACCTCAGAAGCGCACAGGGACGCTTAATCAGAATGCCCACTGTACAAGAAATGGAATAGTATTGTTGTTACCGTATTTGCCGGCGTAATGGCCGCAGTATTTTTGGCAGAGAAAATATCAAAAAGTCGAGATGCAGCCTTTACGGCGAAAGAGTAAAAAAAACATTACACCGTACATTGTGGTAGGGGTATATATCGGACACCAAATCTGCCTGCGATCACCTTTTTAGCTAAACTTCCGGTAAATTATAAGAATATTGATGAATTTGTAAAAAATCAGTTTGTAAAAAAAAAATAGTGTTTTCGAGAAAATTATGATTATTTTGTTTTGTCCGTTTTTTTTTTTTTCCTTTTTTTTTTTCTTCCCCTCTTTGTAATGTCAAAGTTGGGGTGCGGCGGTGCGGCCTTATCGCCGGCAAATACAGTATTCATGCCTTCCATGGTATGAAAGAGTTTTGTATGTTTGACCTAATTTTTGTGCATTGACGATGAAACGTGAGACAAAAGCATACATGCTCTACACTGTGCTTTTGTGGTTATGTTAATCCTGCAATATCGTCATTGTGATAAATGGTCCTGCATTTCCTGTGACAATGCAAGAGCCATTTTACGCTTAAAATTCATGTCTAGCAGCAGTAGGTATCACCACATCTCGAAAAAGTATAGAAGTTTTCATTTGAGGTAGGTCCCCAAAAAAATCATTGGAGTCTGATTATTAATGATGTGAAAAATTTTGTATAGCCTGATCTATGCTTAATATTCTACTTCATGAAGGCTTATGCATATGAGTAGTGGCAAAAGGTATATGCAGTGTCCAGTCAACAGAAAAAGACCAATACTTACTAGAGACTCGATGGCTTAAAGATTTTGGTTCACTCTTACCACATTATCTTTTATTTATTTTGCAGGAAAATGAAACGTTACGGGACAAAGTAAAGGAGCTTGAATATGCTGCTCTCATGGTGTCAGAGGAGAAATTAGTAGATGCAGAAAGTAAGTTGTGTCATAGTGTAGATAATCTTGTTTGAGTACTGAAAGAGACTCGATGGCTTAATGATTTTGATTCATTTATTTGTAGGGTCCCGATTACAAGCAGTCTTGCTTCTCAGGGGCCCTAGCCATTATTATAGTATTAATGACTGCTTTGAGAGAAATAGTTGTTTTATTACGCTCAAGGGAAGGTTAGAATTGTGCTATTCCCCGAGGCTTGCCGAGGGGAATAGCCCAATTGTAACCTTCCCGAGAGCGTAATAAAACAACTATTTCTCGAATATTAAAGCAGTCATTAATACTTTTATATGCCGAAAAAAAATAGACTAAAAAATAAAAATAAAAAAATATTTTTCATTTTTGTCGAAGACGGGATTCGAACTCTTGCGTACAACAAGAGGTGTATCGAAAACCAATGCTTAGACCACTAGGCTATTGCGCGTCGTTAACATGCTTGGCAGTTTTCTCCAATATATATGAAGGGGTGACCAAAGTTCGCGCAGATTTTAGAACAAATTAGAAAATGTGATATTCGATCCATGTTTTCTCATATTCTACACAAATTTATTTATTTTAATTAGATCTACTACCAAATGGACGGCAAAGTATTTTACTACCAATTGGTTCAACTACAACATTTATCGTCGAAGGATTTCGGAGATATCGCGATCTAAAAATTCGATGTCCGATCGTGCATGCGCGCTGCATCTAAAAAAGTCATAAAAACAACGAGACCTAAGTTCACGCACGGGGGTTAACAGCTGATTTATACAAAAATACGATCCATCAAAAATAAGGTAATTTGATAATTTGCAATTCAAAATATCATACAACCAGACGGTACCACTTATTACTTACAATTTTGAGGATATCTGCTCTCAAAATGAAGATTTCCAGACCCTTATCGGTAAGTTGGTAATTTTTCGGAACGGACGCAAATAACTGCAAAATGTGCCGATCTTTTGTCAATATTTTCACAATTTCGCACCCAATTCCAAAGAAAATTTCGTTTCTGGGTAATTTTATGATCCTCTTTCCATTGGTGATATCAGATTTTCGAAATCTTACCGATTTTTTGAGAAAGCGAACTTTGGTCACGCGCGAACTTTGGTCACACAGCCATACATTAAAATGGATTGAAAACGGCTCTGCGTGAGGGCCTCGCAAAAGCTCCATGAAACGGGCCCTTCTTTTACTTTTGCAATGCATATTGGCACGAACTTAGATCAAGATCTATCGGCAGATGTTGTTTTTTTGTTTTTGAGAGTTTATTTTCGTCTTCATGTCAACAATGCAAGATAAAATTGTCGGTAAGATCGATCGAGATTCAATTGTAGACCAATCCTTCGCACACATACGGTATTCTCCATCGCTCAAACCATTTTTTAACATGTAAACCTATGGGGTAACCATGGAGTAACCATGGTTATTAAAAATAGTGAAATGTTTTATGCATGGTTACCGAGAATTTTACAGGAACAGTTGAAGTTTATGAATGCAATTCGACCAATCAGATGGCTGGATTTCTTAAGTGAGGTATATAATACTTTTTATGTCGTTGTTCTTTGAAATTATTGTTCTATTGTATTGATGTTTTTGTATGTATTTTTTTGTGGTCAATAAATGAAATGAAATGAATTGTAGTTTTGAGTTTTGGTAATGACAATAGGCAAATTTCTTCTGGAATTTAATGGATTTGAAACTGAATGTTTAAGACTTCAAATCTTTGATGTCTCCTTAAAGCTAATCTTGAGCTCTGGTGTTGGTATCGTTTGTCAAGAGAACATGACTATAATTCATTCTGGATTGTTTATGCTGCAGTAGATTGATTGTTTGAATCAGTAAACTAAAACCAACCTCATAAAATCCAACAACTCTCATTTGCCCATAGTGACCCGTGTTAAGCATCTGATTTTCTAATTTTGAGTAAGTTCTGATAATGACTATTATTCTTGAAATTATCAACTTTATTGAAACACATGAAGAATTTAGATAGTCTTTACATTTTAATTAACTTTCAATCAAATGAATTTGAATTTATATTTACCAAAAACAGGGAGGTCCAAAGTGAATGAAGAGAGATTCAAGAAGATGAAAGATGTCTACAATAAACTGAGAGGAGAACATCTAGGCCTCCTGAGAGTGGTGAGTTGTTATTATCCCGTCTTTTTTAAAGGTAGGATTTGCGTTTACACAGGGCATCACTTTTAAAATAATTCTGGTAGTTAGTTGTACCTTTAATTTAGTCCATTTTTATGCCTCCGTTACGAAGTAGCCGGAGGCATTATGTTTTCGGGTTGTCCGTCCGTCCGTACGTCCGTACGTCCGTACGTCCGTACGTCCGAGTTTGCGATGGTATGCTTGTGTGTTTAGTTTTACGTATGAGATATCCTTGTGTGTCACTTTAGACTTGTGTGTCTAGCCACACAAGAAAACTATCATATTCAGTGTCTAAGATGTCTGACATGTCATTTCTAATCAACTAAGATTTAGTCACACAAGAAAAGTTTCTCCCAAAAAAAGACCAAAAAAAAATGTCCAAATTTTAGAGAGGGGTTGTGTCCAAGTAGCCAAACGGAATAGTGCCATCTACAGTTGACATCCAGGTAGCTAGGTACTATGCGCATCTGCAGTACTTGTGTGTGTCTGTGTGTGACTTGTTAGTGTGTAGTATTTGTAAGCAAAGTAGTAGGCAGTGTATGGCTCTGTGTGTGTGTGTGTGTCATGGGTGGATGGTTTTGTGTGTGCAGTGTACATAATGTAATGTTTTTTTATGCCACACAAGCCTTAATTTTCATGACTTGGACAGAGGTATATAATACATGTAATGTCTTTCTGCCACACAAGCCCTAATTTTCTTGACTTGGACAGGGGAAGATAATAATGTCTTTCTGACACACAAGCCTTAATTTTCTTGACTTGGACTGGGGTAGATAATAATGTCTTTCTGCCACACAAGCCTCTATTTTCTTGACTTGGACAGGGGTAGACAATAATGTCTTTCTGCCACACAAGCCTTAATTTTCATGACTTGGACTGGGGTAGATAATAATGTGTTTCAGCCACACAAGCCCTAATTTTCATGACTTGGACAGAGGTATATAATACATGTAATGTCTTTCTGCCACACAAGCCCATTATTTTCTTGACTTGGACTGGGGAAGATAATAATGTCTTTCTGACACACAAGCCTTAATTTTCTTGACTTGGACTGGGGTAGATAATAATGTCTTTCTGCCACACAAGCCTCTATTTTCTTGACTTGGACAAGGGTAGACAATAATGTCTTTCTGCCACACAAGCCTTAATTTTCATGACTTGGACTGGGGTAGATAATAATGTGTTTCAGCCACACAAGCCCTAATTTTCATGACTTGGACAGAGGTATATAATACATGTAATGTCTTTCTGCCACACAAGCCCATTATTTTCTTGACTTGGACTGGGGTAGATAATAATGCCTTTCTGCCACACAAGCCCTAATTTTCTTGACTTGGACAGTGGTTCAGGTATATAATCGAGTAATGTTTTTATGCCACACAAGCCTTAATTTTCTTGACTTGGACTGGGGTAGACAATAATGTCTTTCTGACACACAAGCCTTAATTTTCTTGACTTGGACAGGGGTAGATAATAATGTCTTTCTGTCACACAAGCCTTAATTTTCTTGACTTGGACAGGGGTATATAATACATGTAATGTCTTTCTGCCACACAAGCCAATTATTTTCTTGACTTGGACTGGGGTAGATAATAATGCCTTTCTGCCACACAAGCCTTAATTTTCTTGACTTGGACAGTGGTTCAGGTATATAATACATGTAATGTCTTTCTGCCACATAAGCCCATTATTTTCTTGACTTGGACTGGGGTAGACAATAATGTCTTTCTGACACACAAGCCTTAATTTTCTTGACTTGGACTGGAGTAGTTAATAATGTCTTTCTGCCACACAAGCCTTAATTTTCATGACTTGGACAGAGGTATATAATACATGTAATGTCTTTCTGCCACACAAGCCCATTATTTTCTTGACTTGGACTGGGGTAGATAATAATGCCTTTCTGCCACACAAGCCCTAATTTTCTTGAATTGGACAGTGGTTCAGGTATATAATCGAGTAATGTTTTTATGCCATACAAGCCTTAATTTTCTTGACTTGGACTGGGGTAGACAATAATGTTTTTCTGCCACACAAGCCCTAATTTTCTTGACTTGGACTGGGGTAGATGACAATATCTTTCTGACACACAAGCCTTAATTTTCATGACTCGGACAGAGGTATATAATACATGTATTGTTTTTTTTATGCCACACAAGCCCTAATTTTCTGGACTTGGACAGGGGTAGATAATAATGTCTTTCTGTCACACAAGCCTTAATTTTCTTGACTTGGACTGGAGTAGATAATAATGTCTTTCTGCCACACAAGCCTTAATTTTCATGACTTGGACAGAGGTATATAATACATGTAATGTCTTTCTGCCACACAAGCCCATTATTTTCTTGACTTGGACTGGGGTAGACAATAATGTCTTTCTGCCACACAAGCCCTAATTTTCTTGACTTGGACAGTGGTACAGGTATATAATACATGTAATGTTTTTATGCCACACAAGGGTTAATCTTCTCGACTTGGACAGGGGTAGACAATAATGTCTTTCTGCCACACAAGCCTTAATTTTCATGACTTGGACAGGGGTAGATAATAATGTCTTTCTGCCACACAAGCCTTAATTTTCATGACTTGGACAGGGGTAGACAATTATGTCTTTCTGCCACACAAGCCTTAATTTTCTTGACTTGGACTGGGGTAGATGACAATATCTTTCTGACACACAAGCCTTAATTTTCATGACTTGGACAGAGGTATATAATACATGTAATGTTTTTTTTATGCCACACAAGCCCTAATTTTCTTGACTTGGACAGGGGTAGACAATAATGTCTTTCTGCCACACAAGCCTTAATTTTCTTGACTTGGACTGGAGTAGTTAATAATGTCTTTCTGCCACACAAGCCTTAATTTTCATGACTTGGACAGAGGTATATAATACATGTAATGTTTTTTTATGCCACACAAGCCCTAAATTTCTGGACTTGGACAGGGGTAGACAATAATGTCTTTCTGCCACACAAGCCTTAATTTTCTTGACTTGGACAGGGGTAGATAATAATGTCTTTCTGTCACACAAGCCTTAATTTTCTTGACTTGGACTGGAGTAGTTAATAATGTCTTTCTGCCACACAAGCCTTAATTTTCATGACTTAGACAGAGGTATATAATACATGTAATGTTTTTTTTATGCCACACAAGCCCTAATTTTCTGGACTTGAACAGGGGTAGACAATAATGTCTTTCTGCCACACAAGCCTTAATTTTCTTGACTTGGACTGGGGTAGATGACAATATCTTTCTGACACACAAGCCTTAATTTTCTTGACTTGGACTGGGGTAGACAATAATGTCTTTCTGTCACACAAGCCTTAATTTTCTTGACTTGGACTGGAGTAGATAATAATGTCTTTCTGCCACACAAGCCTTAATTTCCATGACTTGGACAGAGGTATATAATACATGTAATGTCTTTCTGCCACACAAGCCCATTATTTTCTTGACTTGGACTGGGGTAGATAATAATGCCTTTCTGCCACACAAGCCCTAATTTTCTTGACTTGGACAGTGGTTCAGGTTTATAATCGAGTAATGTTTTTATGCCACACAAGCCTTAATTTTCTTGACTTGGACTGGGGTAGACAATAATGTTTTTCTGCCACACAAGCCCTAATTTTCTTGACTTGGACTGGGGTAGATGACAATATCTTTCTGACACACAAGCCTTAATTTTCATGACTTGGACAGAGGTATATAATACATGTAATGTTTTTTTTATGCCACACAAGCCCTAATTTTCTGGACTTGGACAGGGGTAGATAATAATGTCTTTCTGTCACACAAGCCTTAATTTTCTTGACTTGGACTGGAGTATGTCTTTCTGCCACACAAGCCTTAATTTTCATGACTTGGACAGAGGTATATAATACATGTAATGTCTTTCTGCCACACAAGCCCATTATTTTCTTGACTTGGACTGGGGTAGACAATAATGTCTTTCTGCCACACAAGCCCTAAATTTCTTGACTTGGACAGTGGTACAGGTATATAATACATGTAATGTTTTTATGCCACACAAGGGTTAATCTTCTGGACTTGGACAGGGGTAGATAATAATGTCTTTCTGTCACACAAGCCTTAATTTTCTTGACTTGGACTGGAGTATGTCTTTCTGCCACACAAGCCTTAATTTTCATGACTTGGACAGAGGTATATAATACATGTAATGTCTTTCTGCCACACAAGCCCATTATTTTCTTGACTTGGACAGGGGTAGACAATAATGTCTTTCTGCCACACAAGCCTTAAATTTCATGACTTGGACAGGGGTAGATAATAATGTCTTTCTGCCACACAAGCCTTAATTTTCATGACTTGGACAGGGGTAGACAATAATGTCTTTCTGCCACACAAGCCTTAATTTTCTTGACTTGGACTGGGGTAGATGACAATATCTTTCTGACACACAAGCCTTAATTTTCATGACTTGGACAGAGGTATATAATACATGTAATGTTTTTTTTATGCCACACAAGCCCTAATTTTCTTGACTTGGACAGGGGTAGACAATAATGTCTTTCTGCCACACAAGCCTTAATTTTCTTGACTTGGACTGGAGTAGTTAATAATGTCTTTCTGCCACACAAGCCTTAATTTTCATGACTTGGACAGAGGTATATAATACATGTAATGTTTTTTTTATGCCACACAAGCCCTAAATTTCTGGACTTGGACAGGGGTAGACAATAATGTCTTTCTGCCACACAAGCCCTAATTTTCTGGACTTGGACAGGGGTAGACAATAATGTCTTTCTGCCACACAAGCCTTAATTTTCTTGACTTGGACTGGAGTAGATAATAATGTCTTTCTGCCACACAAGCCTTAATTTTCATGACTTGGACAGAGGTATATAATACATGTAATGTCTTTCTGCCACACAAGCCCTAATTTTCTGGACTTGGACAGGGGTAGACAATAATGTCTTTCTGCCACACAAGCCTTAATTTTCTTGACTTGGACTGGGGTAGATGACAATATCTTTCTGACACACAAGCCTTAATTTTCATGACTTGGACAGAGGTATATAATACATGTAATGTCTTTCTGCCACACAAGCCCATTATTTTCTTGACTTGGACTGGGGTAGACAATAATGTCTTTCTGCCACACAAGCCTTAATTTTCTTGACTTGGACAGGGGTAGATAATAATGTCTTTCTGTCACACAAGCCTTAATTTTCTTGACTTGGACAGGGGTAGACAATAATGTCTTTCTGCCACACAAGCCTTAATTTTCTTGACTTGGACTGGGGTAGATGACAATATCTTTCTGACACACAAGCCTTAATTTTCATTTGACTTGGACAGGGGTAGACAATAATGTCTTTCTGCCACACAAGCCCTAATTTTCTTGACTTGGATAGGGGTAGACAATAATGTCTTCCTGCCACACAAGCCTTAATTTTCTTGACTTGGACAGGGGTAGATAATAATGTCTTTCTGTCACACAAGCCTTAATTTTCTTGACTTG
Source organism: Strongylocentrotus droebachiensis (assembly GCA_035222895.1). Classification (NCBI taxonomy): domain Eukaryota; kingdom Metazoa; phylum Echinodermata; class Echinoidea; order Camarodonta; family Strongylocentrotidae; genus Strongylocentrotus; species Strongylocentrotus droebachiensis. The sequence continues at coordinate 286,362 of JAVYIG010001504.1, read as the reverse complement.
GACAGGGGTAGGCAATAATGTCTTTCTGCCACACAAGCCCTAATTTTCTTGACTTGGACAGGGGTAGACAATAATGGCTTTCTGCCACACAAGCCTTAATTTTCATGACTTGGACAGAGGTATATAATACATGTAATGTCTTTCTGCCACATAAGCCCATTATTTTCTTGACTTGGACTGGGGTAGATAATAATGCCTTTCTGCCACACAAGCCCTAATTTTCTTGACTTGGACAGTGGTTCAGGTATATAATCGAGTAATGTATTTATGCCACACAAGCCTTAAATTTCTTGACTTGGACTGGGGTAGACAATAATGTTTTTCTGCCACACAAGCCTTAATTTTCTTGACTTGGACTGGGGTAGATGACAATATCTTTCTGACACACAAGCCTTAATTTTCATGACTTGGACAGAGGTATATAATACATGTAATGTTTTTTTATGCCACATAAGCCTTAATTTTCTTGACTTGGACAGGGGTAGATAATAATGTCTTTTTGTCACACAAGCCTTAATTGTCTTGACTGGGACAATTAGGGTAGATGATGATTATGATGTATTTTTTTTGCACACAAACTTTACTTTTTGTGACTTTGACAGGTATAGATGATTTGGTATCATCCTGCTACACAAGCCTTAAATTGTAAGTTTTGGTATGTGGTCGTGAATTTGGTTCAAATGAACATATTGGAAGCATATGCGATCCTACAATATTCACTGATTGTTGTCGCGGTCGAAATCGACTCGAAAGTTATGAAATTGTAAATAATAAACACTTTATGTTGTATAGCTCCCTCTCAAGGTCAAGATATTAATTAAGCTATAAAACAATGTTTCTTGACTAAAATCGACTGATAAGCTATTCCCGTTCGGAAATTATATACAACTACATATTCTGAGATGTTCATGGTCGCATCTACCATTGTACGGCCGTAGGAGCTATTTGAAATTTATCAAAATTTACTGGGAGCACCGGTAAATCTTAATATTCAATTTTTCTTGAAAGCAGATGTGTTTTAAGGGTTAAAATTACTAGTGCTTTTAATACATCCACATCCACAGGGGCATCCAAATATATCAAAATTGTAAAGATTCACTATCCACCCATTTTCCAAAATTTCCCCAAACTTTGTAATACCTTTAATTAATTTCATGACTTTGACAGGCATGGATTATTATACAAATAATGAATGGTTATGAGTTCAATAGTACAAATATTTTCATGAGTTGAATTTTTTCCATGGTTGTTGCAATAATTTTTGTTCTTTACTATTTCTACTAACATTATTGTGTGCTATCACAATCATGATTGTTTCATTTTCCCTTTAAAGCAGGCGCGTAGCCAGAGTCGAGGATGGAACAACAAATCGTCTTCTTTCTCTAATAATTTCATTAAACTATGAAAGGTCAAAGCTTACGCACTTTGCGCAAGAGAGGGGGGGGGGGGGGTGGGAACTGAATTCAGACAAGAATTAATAATCGAGAATGGTACAACAAATCCTCTTCTTTCTCTAATAATTTAATGAAACATCAAAGCTTCCACGTTTCGCGCGGGAGGGGGGAAACTGAATTCAGACAAGGATTAAGAGTCGAGAATGGAACAACGAATCATATTCTTTCTCCAATAATTGCATTAAACAATGAAAGGTCAAAGCTTCCGCGCTTCGCGCCGGAGGGGGAGGGGGAACCAAATTCAGACAAGGAAAAAGGGTCGAGAATGGTACAATGAATCGTCTTCTTTCTCTAATAATTTAATGAAATTATGAAAGGTCACAGCTTACGCGCTTTGCGCAGGAGGGGGAGGGGGAACTCAATTCAAACAAGAAATATGAGTCGAGAATGATACAACAAATCAGCACTTTCACAAAATACATATTATGCTCATATTTTTGCTCGCTCACTAGCCGAATTGTGAACTAGAAAATTACCTTTTCGGGCAAGAGGCTTCAACCCCCCCCCCCCCCCCCCCCCGATGAAAATGTCAAAAATATGTATAACTTAAAAACGGGGAATGTTGATATCGGACAATAGCGATCCTCTACTCCTATTATGAATAGCGACCCTCTTCTTCTATTATGAATAGCGACCCTCTACTCCTATTATAAATAGCGACCCTCTTCTCCGATTATGAATAATGACCCTTATGAATAATGACCCTTATGAATAGCGACCCTCTTCTTCCTATTATGAATAACGACCCTCTACTCCTATTATGAATAGCGCCCCTTTACTCCTATTATGAATAGCGACCCTCTTCTCCTATTATGAATAGCGACCCTCATTTCGTATTAAGAATAGCAACCCTCTACTCCTATTATGAATAACCACCCTCATTTCTTTTTATGAATAGCGACCCTCATTTCGTATTATGAATAGCGACCCTCTACTTCTATTATGAATAGCGACCCTCATTTTGCATTATGAATAGCGACCCTCATTTAGTATTATGAATAGCGACCCTCATTTCGTATTATAACTAGCGACCCTCTTTCTGTGTTATGAATACCGACCCTTTTGTAATATTATGAATAGGGACCCTCATGAATAACGACCCCGATTTCGTATTATGAATAGCGACCCTCTTCTAATATTATGAATACCGACCCTCTTCTTTCATTATGAATAGCGGTCCTCATGAATAATGACCCTTTTCTCCAATTATGAAAAGCGGACCTTATGAATAGCGGTCGTTATGAATAGCGAACCTTACATGTATGAATAGCGGTCCTTATGAATAGCGACATTGACCCTGCAGTACAGTGGTCTGAAATCAGATTATTACCAGGGCTTGTTAGTTTAAATGGATGTACCGTCTCGAAAGAATTTCCCGAGGGAAAGATATTCAAGATTAACTTCCCATAGGAAAGTGAAAAGTATGCCGCAGACCTGCCGCAGACCTGCCGCAGATCTGCTGCAGATCTGCCGCAGACTTTTAGTCTGCGGCAAAGAGTATGCCGAAGTATGCGGCAGAAAGTAATTTTGCTGCAGACTTGCCGCATACCAGTATGCCACAGGAACAGTCTGCGGCAGATCTGCGGCAGGATGAAATTTTGCTGCAGACTTGCCGCATACCAGTATGCCACAGGAACAGTCTGCGGCAGATCTGCGGCAGGATGAAATTTTGCTGCAGACTTGCCGCATACCAGTATGCCACAGGAACAGTCTGCGGCAGATCTGCGGCAGGATGAAATTTTGCTGCAGACTTGCCGCATACCAGTATGCCACAGGAACAGTCTGCGGCAGATCTGCGGCAGGATGAAACTTTGCTCAGACTTGCCGCATACTAGTATGCCACAGGAACAGTCTGCGGCAGATCTGCGGCAGGATGAAACTTTGCTTCAGACTTGCCGCATATTAGTATGCCACAGGAACAGTCTGCGGCAGATCTGCGGTAGGATGAAACTTTGCTCCAGACTTGCCGCATACTAGTATGCCACAGGAACGGTCTGCGGCAGGGCGAAACTTTGCTCCAGACTTGCAGCATACCAGTACGCCACAGGAACAGTCTGCTGCAAGTCTGCCACAGAAAAGTGGAAAATTATACAGTCTGAAGCAAGGCTATAGGTGGCCATTTTGTAGGACATGCAGTACCATATGAGGTTGCAGGCTGATCGAGCCCATGATCTTGTAAATTCCTGTGTTAATTAGCACTGTTAATTGTCTTTTTAGCTTCTGTCAAATTGGTCTCAATAGGTTTTAACAAGTTTCAATGGGACTTTAATAGGACTTCAGATGGTTTTAATTGGTCCAGATTGTCCCTATTGGACCAATTGGCCCATGGCATTGGCCCCATTGGCCTATGCCCCATTAGACTTTAATGGGACCCCAATTGGCCTGAAGTTGGACTTCAATTGGTCCAATTGAAACCAATTGAAAACCTTTTAAAGTCTAATGGGGCAGATTGGTCCAATTGAAATCCCATTAAAGTCTAATAGGGCCAATTGAAACCAATTGAAACCAATCATCTCATGCATATTCATTATTACCTTACACGTGTGACAGAAAAATACATTTATCATGATTTGTTAAGCAAATTAAGACAATGCACATCATTTTTGTGATTTCTATTTTCCTTTTGCCATTATTAACCAATAGATTATTTTGTCTGATCATGTTACAATTACATTCACGTTTTAGCAATAGATTGATAGATTGATATTGATTATATGATTACTAACCAAGAAACAATATACATATTTAGTATATATATATGTGTACGAGCCTGTGTCACTTTAAATGTTACTCTTGAATACACTTCAAATGATCTATGTGATGGAGTTAATACAATTGAGAATAGAATATACCTAATTGGTAATATCGATATATATTGGTATTACCTAATTGGGTAATATCGATATTGCCAATATCGATTATGAAGTATCAATCAGTTTATCACTGGTTCTATCTACATGCATACTTTATTGCCACGTACTGGATATGAAAGAGTATGCGGCAGGTCTGCAGCAGGTCTATATGAGATATGAATATTCATGATGAAGAGTCTGCGGCAGGTCTGCAGCAAGTCTGCGGCAGACCTGCCGCAGACTCTTCATCATACTGAAAGAGTATGCGGCAAGTCTGCGGCAAGTCTGCAGCAAGTCTGCGGCAGACCTGCCGCAGACTCTTCATCATACTGAAAGAGTATGCGGCAAGTCTGCGGCAAGTCTGCGGCAGACCTGCCGCAGACTCTTCATCATACTGAAAGAGTATGCGGCAAGTCTGCGGTAGGTCTGCGGCAGACCTAATTTGCATGTGAAAAAGATGACTGTCTGCGGCAGGTCTGCGGCAGATCTGCGGCAAGTCTGCCGCAGGAGTATGCGGCAGGCTCATTTCTTTCCTATGGGTTGGCTTAACATCAAGTAATGTAACCCTCTTCAGCCATTAAATCCATCAACAGCCGCCCTTATCAGACCTCAGATGCCCTCTGGCGATCCAAATGTTACGAAGTATTACGCAACGCGGCCTGCTTCCCTAAGCTCTCCAAACACTTGGTCGTAAAAAGAAGGCTTTGAAGCCATGCGAGTCACCGAGAAAATGACGTCATACTGATTGAAGATGTATATAGCTATAATATAAAAAAACATAAAATCAACAACGTATGGCACAAAGCAACCTTCTATCGGTTATCAAATGCTTTCGCTGTGCTCGGATAACTCTACTGAAGACGTAGCCATCTGAACCAGCGAAATCGACCAAGGAAATCGTGAGTTAGAGTGAATGCAAGTTTCTCATCATCATCACGTTCTCTTCTAATTATTGACATTTTCCGAAAGTTTCCGAAATTTTTACATAGCTAGGAAGGTAGTCCATAAGTTTATCTCTTAAAATAACTAAATGAAATTGTGTTATATATTTGCGCATGTGGTTTAATGAGGGTTAGAAGTTACCAATTCATCACCACTTTTCACCCCGAGTACGGGCCGGCGACGCGAAAGCCGCCGTGCTCGCTGGGCTGTACATGCTGGATGTTGTTGGTGGTAACACACATAGCTGCAGCTGCATTACTAACCTGGCCGTGTATTAAAAGTTGTGCTATTGATTATCAACATTTCAAACACCACTGTACAAAACTCAACTGATTTCATTCAAAGGCAGTACTTTAGTGACGATTGATGATACATAAAAAGCATTAAAATACAATTTGTTCAACTTTCCGATGTTAGAAAGAATAATTTAAAAATTAAAATTGTGAGTCTACTGTCAAACTTGCCGATCAACCGCATCGGAATGATTATGTGCATTTGTATGTTGTCAGTGTATTGACTATTCATGTATTCAAATGCTGCCTATTTACACGTACTGCAGTGCTAGTAGTCAATACGCATTAGTATCAACTATCTATGCTTTGCTGGAGTGGCCTACGCATATCGCATTCACGATGAAACCGTACATTCTGGTTCGCTGCAACGAATAAGATTTTCCGTTGATGGAATTTCACACGTGCATAACTTGTATTGGTCTCCAACTTCCCATACACCAGGCTCAAGAATCAAATCTTCCTCAAAATCAGTCAGAAAGTCTAAATCGTCGCCTACCAAATACTCTTCCCTACTGTACGCCGCTATTTTTGTTGTTAGCAGCCGATGTGTATTTCCAACAATGCATTTCGCGAGCCCTATGTCACTCAGTTTCGGGAGTGAGATTTACGAGCTGTGCGGTCCGGGTGGGGGATTAAGGGGATTATGATAGGGGGGAAAAAGACTCGGTGCTGCGGACTGCTTCAAAGGGCCCTCTTAGATGCAGGATCCATTTATTACAAGCCCTGTTATTACTTACTGGCTCTATAACTCTTAAAGAGAAGGTTGAGTTCTGGGAAGAGGTGAAAAATAATTTGTGAGCGTTATCATTCCTATTATGCAAGTGTGGAAGAACATCAGATAAGACATGTTCCCTTAAAAAGCATGGCTCTTCAAATGCCTTCATATTCTAAATATGTCATGTAACATCGTAAAACTCGGGGGAATAGCCTTTTTACGCCACGTGGTTGTGTAGTCACATATACATCTTTCTGTGTACAGTGTTTGTAACTTTACCAAGACTTGGCCAAATTTCTTATCATTTTGATGATTCCAGAACCTTGCAATACACACAAATTCTTATATATGCTAGATGATCAACCTTTTCTGGTCGATTCCACACCGTTTCTTTCACAATGCAATCGCAAAACCAGAACTCAACTTCATCTTTTAGTCGATTCAACAACTAATAGTCGTTATTTTCCCACTTAAAGACATTTTCAAGCCCCCTTTTTTTCCGGAAAGTTCTAAATTAATATTGTCTTTCAAATGCTGTTGGAATTTAACCTTTTCATTTTTGGGGCCTGCAAATGGGACATAGTACCTTTAAAGTTCCAGATATGTGTAAAACGTATTCCATTAGCAAATAATGAAATACTCAACTTTGCCTCTGAAGAAATAAAAATTCTTCATAGTTACGTGACATATTCTTTTTGTCAATACTCCTCTTTGAAAATCCATTGGCAAAGTGATTTTGAGAATTTTAGTGGATATCTGAATTTAAAGTGAATTTTGATGTGGAATTTGGAAATCTTAATGAATTTTGATATTTGGAATCTCCTCATAGTTTATGAATTTCAAAGTTTAAATTCATCCAATGTACAGAAACCCAAGTGCTTATTGTCGATGAATATACAGTGTACTCGCAACTTTGCCAGCCAATAGATATTAGCAGTCGTCAAGTTTAGGTGATATAATTTTGTTTTGTCAATACTCCTCTTTGAAAACCCATCGGCAAAGTGATTTTGAGAATTTTAATGGATATCTGCATTTAAAGTGAATTTTGATGTGGAATTTGGAAATCTTAATGAATTTTGATATTTGGAATCTCCTCATAGTTCATGAATTTCAAAGTTTAAATTCATCCAATGTACAGAAAGCCAGTGCTTATTGTCGATGAATATACTCGCAACTTTGCCAGCCAATAGATATTAGCAGTCGTCAAGTTTAGGTGATATAATTTTGTTTTGTTAATACTTCTTTTTGAAAATCCAACGGCAAAGTGATTTTGAGAATTTTAATGGATATTTGCATTTAAAGGGAAAGTCCACCCCCAAAATAAGTTTGTTTCGATAGAGGCAGAATAATAAGAAAATCAGGTGAGTGAAAGTTTGAGCAAATTCTGAATGAAAATAAGAAAGTTATGAATTATTGAAGTTGTGATCAATCAAATACAAATTGGCAACTCTGTGACTTATTATACGAGCTCTCCTTCATTTGCTTTGTGCATAATATTCCATAAAATCATGTTTTCTTCGTTATTGATGACGGAATATATATTTGTTCCTTGCAGGGGGAGTATAGAAACATATTTGCAATTATTATATTTAGGGTGCATGTATGGTTGAAATTTTTCTTGAGGGAAAATGAAAATTTTAGATTTTTTTAGTACTAACCAAATGGAAGTTGAGCTCGCATGATACCTCATAGAGTTGCCAATTTGTGTTTGATTGATCACAACTTAAAAAATCCTAACTTCCTTATTTTTAATCGGAATTTGCTCAAACTTTCACTGACTTGTTTCTCTCATTTTTCTACTCCTATTAAAACTAACTTAATTTCAGGGTGGACTTTCCCTTTAAAGTGAATTTTGATGTAGAATTGGAAAATATTAATGAAGTTTGATATTTGGAATATCCTCATAGTTTATGAATTTCAAAGTTTAAATTCATCCAATGTACAGAAAGCCAGTAGTTATTGCCGATGAATTTACTCGCAACTTTGCCAGCCAATAGATATTAGCAGACTGTATCTTCCAACCAAATATAAAAAGTGACTTGTTAATGTGTATATACTTACAGTGTTTAAGTGACAACCAGTTATTTATAGGCATCTGGAGCAGTATTCTGAAAATTGTTATACCGTAATAGTTTTTTGTAAAATTTTGCTGTATCTTTCCTCTCATCTCTTTAGCCCATGCTCACTTCAGCTGCTCATGTTATCCATATTTTGTAATGTTTGAATTAGACAAGGAAAATGTTGATAAAAGTGTTACTTGTAATTGTTACTTCAAGTGTTATTAAATTGCATTTCTGTTGTTGTGTGCGGTTTATAGTGATATGGTGTTTTTTTATACATTTAATACTTGGTGACATGTAGTGAATTCTAAAGACACATGGAACAAGTCTTTTTAGGATTAAATTATCACAAGCAGTTCGTAGTGAGATCAATGGTCACATAAATAGTTAGGTGGGCTGTATCTAATACAGACCACCTTATATTTTTGTTAAAATCGCCTTTATTTATTATTTATTTATTTATTTATTTATTTTTCTTATTTCGAACCACTTTTTTGTGAGCAAGATAACTTGAAATTGGTTCAATCAAATGTTTTGAAATTTGGCACACACATGTATAGGCATATAGAGAAATCAAAATAACGTTTTCAATCTTGACCTTGACTGATGACGTCATCTAGGCGCCATTTTGTGAAAATCAACTCATGATCATATCTTCATAACCGAAAGTTATTTCTCATTCATATTTATCATGATCGAGGTCAATATCAGTTCGGTCAATTTAAGGTCAAAAAACGCGCACGTGCGCGTACATCCGCGCGTCAGTGCGCGCGCAAAATTAAAAAATGCTCAAAATCGTCTAAAATTTATTTTGCATACGTTTTAGGTCATTTCAAGCATTTTATAAAAAATTGCGCACACGCGCATGCGCGCGCGTTTTCGCGCGTAACACCATTACACAACATAGAATCGCCATTTTGTTTTCTTTCATGATAATTCCCATATTTTTTCAAACAATTTGATGCCATGTTCATCTATTAATGACCATTAATATTAAGATGAGCGTCCATTCAAGAAAAATGTCTGTGCGCGCGAGCTCTTGTAATACATAGCATATATGGGCAAAAACTTGCCTATACAAAATCCATTATAGCTCTTTTGGATAAACGGGGACCCTCAATTTGTTTTCATATTTGGATAGGGTATGAGTCGGAGATATGAAATCATGTCTCATTTGGCCATTACAAATATCGTGACATCATCAAAATGGCCTTGGAACTCAAAATACGAATTTGCATATTATGACGTCAGCATTTTTATGGAAAATTGATTGTATCTCTGTAAATATTGATTGATTTTCTTCCAAATTTCGATATTTTGTAGCTAAGACAATTCTCTACAAGCAAAGTACTCACCATTTTTCATTTTGATGATGTCATCATAGTGAAAATTTCGATTAAAGGCCTCATTTAAAAAACTTCATAATTTGCGTGTTATGCCTATACCGTGTGTCTCAAAAAAAACGTAACACTTTTGAAATGGTTGCCAAATTGAGCATATATAATTTTATGAAAAAATGTTGATATGTATGGAAAGCTAAAGGACCAACCTTTCATATGATATGAAAAAATTAAAAAAAAAATCATGCTTCGATGGACAGTGTTCACTTAAGTTAGAGGTATGAAAATGGGCCTGCGCAGGATTTTTCCTTCCAATTTTGGACAGGTAAATTACTTGTAACTTACAAAATAAGGTCGATATGAGATATTCATGATCGATGGATCAAAAGGATATTTTGAATCAAAAGGATATTTTGAATACCTCGAATACCATTCCTTTTTCAGTGTTATTTATCAATCCCGAAACACCACCGCCCACCCCCCCCCCCCCACACACACACACACACACACATACACACACGTGCACACACACACACACACACATTAGGGCAGACATGACAAAAAACAAGTTAAATCTTTTTTTAAAAGATTTTCATGTTTCTTTTATTTCTTTCTTATTTAAAACTGCTTTGTTCATCCAAAATTGGAAGGAAAAATCCTGCGCAGGCCCATTTTCATACCTCTAACTTAAGTGAACACTGTCCATCGAAGCATGATTTTTTTTTTAATTTTTTCATATCATATGAAAGGTTGGTCCTTTAGCTTTCCATACATATAGACATTTTTTCATAAAATTATATATGCTCAATTTGGCAACCATTTCAAAAGTGTTACGTTTTTTTTGAGACACACGGTAGAAGGTGAATGTAGTTCACGTTATGAATCTACATGATATTGTTTTTTAAGAATTTGTAAGCAGTATGTCGCTTATTTTTGCTCTATTTTGTCTCAAATTTTAGTTGACCAGCCCACCTATACTTGTTCCAAACAAGTATTATATGTCTAGTTTTAATTCTTTTTAGATGGAAGTAATTTTATCTTGACTTTAAAAAAATGATATATAGCATTGTATGCAATACATTATGACAAGCTCCTTGGCTTTTCATTGGTTCCTCCACAGCATTGGAATATTATTGCATTACCTGTATTATAAGTGTGTGATGTTTCTATTCAATGAGGAAAAAAGATAAATCAATTTTTTGGTCATTCAGAAGTCACACTGTTCAGTTGTGAGGTCCAAAGACACAGAAATAAATAGTTGTATACTTTTTGGACATCAAGTTTTTTAGGCACACAAGCCTTAATTTTCTTGACTTAGGCGGATAAATGATGTGTTTTTGCGGGACACAAGCCTTAATTTTCGTGACTTGGATAGAGGTAGACAATAATGTCTTTTGGGCATGCAAGCCTTAATTTTAATTTTAGAAACCAGTCTCAACACATATTGTATTAAAAAACACACAAGATGCATTTTCATTTAGTTTTAGACAAACACACAAGAAGTTGGGAATTAAGACACACAAGTAGTCTTTAGAAGGAAAAAATGAAAAGACACACAAGATACCCCTTTTTTCAGACACACAAGACAAAAATCTCACAAGCATACTGTCGTGAGTAGTACCGTACGTCCGTCCGTCCGTCCGTACGTCCCGTTCTCGTGATCGCGTTATCTGAAGAACCGATTGATGGATCCCTGCCAAACTTTGGTCATGTATGTATCTTGCAGAGCCGATGAACTGATTAGATTTTGGGGTCACGAGGTCAAAGGTCAAGGGTCACAGGGGTCATTATGTATGCAAAAACAGCTTGTGATCGCGTTATCTGAAGAACCGATTGATGGATTGCTGCCAAACTTTGGTCATGTATGTATCTTGCAGAGCCGATGAACTGATTAGATTTTGGGGTCACGAGGTCAAAGGTCAAGGGTCACAGGGCTCATTATTTATGCAAAAACAGCTTGTGATCGCGTTATCTGAAGAACTGATTGATGGATTCCTGCCAAACTTTGGTCATGTATGTATCTTGCAAAGCCGATGAACTGATTAGATTTTGGGGTCAGTAGGTCAAAGGTCAAGGGTCACAGGGCTCATTATGTATGCAAAAATAGCTTGTGATCGCATTATCATTAGAACAGATTGATGGATTCCTACCAAACTTAGATCATGTATGTATCTTGAAGAGCCAATGAACTGAGTAGATTCTTGGGTCATGAGTTCAAAGGTCAAAGGTCATGGGCTCATTATGTATGCAACAATAGCTTGTGAACGCATTCTCATTAGAACTGACAGATGGATTACTATTTAACTCAATACATCTTGCAGAGCCAATGAACTGAGTAGATTTTAGGGTCATGAGGTCAAAGATCAAAGGGTCATATATGTATATGAGAAATTGCTTGTAATCACGATATTCTGAGAACCTGTTAATGGATTACAATTGAACTTGAATTAAAAAAAATTCTTCTGTTTTGGTTTGTAAAATTGCTCTTTGACGGAGGCATCATTTTCGACTGCGCGCAGTCGAAGTTCCATCTAGTTATTTTTGGTTTACCCATCATGACTCAGGGAAAAAATTAGTATTTATTTTTCGGGGGCTATTTTTCAACTTTTCCTGAATTAAAATAACATTCTAAAATTTGTTTTGCATTAAATTCTATGCAAATTTAAGGGGGCTCTTTTCTGATTTTCGGGGGCTCTTTTGGGCATTTCGGGGGCTATTTCACCCTGAGCCCCCGTGTATTTTTTATTAAAAAAACGTCAGCCCATAGCATGCTGAATAAAGTTAATGTGGTTGATATGATACGTTCTAGCTGTACACAAATCATTTATTTAAACAATTTGTAGCCTTTATTTATCAAAATGTCTATCTCTAATCTAGAATGCTGAAGCTAACAAGCAACTCACAACGGTATCCAAGTGCTCGGAGGAGACGGTTCTGGCCAGGCAGACGGCCGAGCAGACCGTCGAGAAGCTGCAGATGTCCATCGCTCAGACAGCCAGCAGGGAGGCTCAGCTCAAGAGGCAAATGGAGGAACAGAGGAAAAAATTGCTTGGTGAGAGGAATTACTTGAACCGTTGGCCTTTCACTCAGTTTGATAAGTTTTTATCTTGTTTTGCCGCATTTCTGAATGTTTCTTGCCATCTCCCCTCATCTGTAATATACTGTAGGAACCCCCTTTTTTTGTCTCTTTTCCCCCATCCTCTCTCTCTGTGTCTCTATCTCTCTTTCTTCCTCTATCTTTCTCTCTCTTTCTCATCACTCTAACTCTCCCTCTCCTACACCTCTCACTTTCTCTTTCTTTTTTAAAAATTGAATTTGATCAATTAATTTTTATGAAATGTCTATACGTTTGATTCTTGATTTATGTCATATTTTGTGTTATTTGAATTTGAATTGCAATTGTATCGAATCTTTGTGAAATGGATCACAATCGCGATGATCTTTTTAATAAAAAACATTTCTATCATTCTATCTATCTTAATTTAGAATGTATCAAGTGACACAGCAGATAATTATTATAGTTAATCAATCCACTCACTTATTATGCAATTTTTAATCTCTTCTTTCTCTAGACTGTCACACTTCTGCCTCTATATTGTTGTTTCTTTTTCTCTCCTTTTCTCTCTCTCTCTCTCTCTCTCTCCATCTTTCTCTGTTTCTCTCCTTCATATTATTGTACGACTATGATACATTTATAGATTTGTAAGGGACTTTGTTTTTGTGATTTGGCCATGGACGGGGAAGGAAAGATGTCTAGACATATGTGTATTATTGTTTAGTTAATATTTATGCAGTTATTTGTTTAATTTCTTGCTGTTTCTCTAGCCAGAGGTGTTATGGGAGCAGACTAGGACATAGCATTGTTTATTTGTTTTGTTAATTTAATTTTTTGTTGCTTATCTATAGAATTTTGTAAAGGGAGCAGAAGAAACACACCATTATTGATAGTTAGTTTGCATATTCATTTTTTCCCTCTTTTTTTCTCCAAACTTATCATTGTTTATATGTATTATTATTCTTGTGTATGTAGCCAAGGCTGTGGAGGCTGCAGAAGAAACCTTGAGACTCATCACACAGCAGATGGACGATCCTCAGTTTGCATCAGCTACGTGTACACCAGGTAAGAAAGACCAAGATACGATCAATTCAGTATTTAAAATTTTCGCTCAACCACAAGCCTGGGTATACATAATGTTATACAATCGAATTTAAGTACTGCATGAGCTGTACACAGTTTCCTAGCTGCTAATTGATGGCTTGATGCTCTAAAACGACGGAAGAAGTGAAATGTTTCCGATGTGGAATATAAAGCAAATAATCACCATTTGGTTTCAGGCGATGGCAAACTATCCCTTCCTCGGCACTCTGAATGTATCACTATCTTTCCTCAGCTTTGCTTTGGAAAGATACCTTCATCCAGATCGCCTCGGAAGTGATATTTTTTTCCATCACCTTCACCAACAGTAATTATTTGCTTACTATCTAACACGTCTTTTTCTCTTTTCTTCTTTGTATGAATGAAACAGAATATCTCCAGAGTAGAGCACCCATAGCAGAAGAATGTGTGAATAACCTAGAGATATGCTTTAACTCATACCAGCAGAACAGCAACGGTTAGTATACAGTGTGGTGGAATTACACTGTATTATATAATTTGATATAATTAGCACAGAATTTGATACATGGAACTTTGTTGACTGTACTTATTTCAGGACATATTTTGATTTAAGTATATACCGGTCTCAACCTATGAATTGGAAGATACTTTGCCAATATTGCCACCAATGAAGTAGTAATGTTAAGTATGATGGTGATAATGGCAGTCATAAGGGAAAGACGTGAAACAAAAAGCACTTAGGAATAGAACATAAGAGTGGAGAAAAGATCATACTTTTTCTTAGAATTTGAAGATGATTTTTTTGTTATTGTTTTTGGTTTTGTTGGTATTAAGTGATTTTATTGGTCATAACAAAAAATCAACAAACTTGTTTATCCTTTTGCATACCCGGTAAATGTATTCAGAACATAATTATAAATGATTGATAATCAACTGATACACACTTTTTGTTAACATACTGATCATAGTAATACATGAATTGTCAACACACATGTACAGTGTATATGATTACAAATCTTGTTCCTCTTATGTCTGAGTGTTTACATGGTAAACATTTGCATTAAAAAAAAAATCACATGTCATTCAACTATCAAAATAAAAATTCAACTTGGACCTGGTTTTAAAAAGTACACACAAAACAAACCGAGAGACAAGATACTAACACACACACACAAAAAAAAAAAAAAAAAAGCCACAGAAAACAAGGAACAGAAGGAAGAAAAAAAGAAGAAAAAGAGATGTTTATGATACACCATCAAATGATCTATTGTTTACCTAAATTTTTTTTATCAAGATGAGTAGTTCTTATTTACAAGCAATCCATTTTTATTTGCCAGATTTTGGAGGATTGATCGGTGCCATCGCCTCCTTTTCTCAATCCCTCGGAGAGTACATGCTGCAGGGCAAAGCCACCTCAAATCTTGCTCCTGTGGATGTCGGAGAAAGTAAGTATACACATTGCATCAGTTTCAGATACTATTTATTGCTTTTACTAGCTGTGTCGCATATACAGTCAAACCTGTCTACAGTGACTGCCCAAGGGAAACACAAATAGTGGTCTTTGTAGTCAGGTGGTCTTTGGAGACAGTCTTTGGATCAATCGCAACTCTTTATAAAAGTGGGTCCAGGGGCCCGTTTCATAAAACTTGTTATCTATAACAACTGCTAAATCGTATTTATGGAAATTGTCAAACACCCTGAAGCCATACTAAATGGAATATTTTTTAAAGTTTGGTTATGCAATTTTAATTTTGTTTAGAGTGTCATTTGTTTTTCGACTACTAGCATTACTGGACTTACTTTTTGTACAGGATTGTCATCCAATTGCCATGCGACATGTAGCAGTGCCTTGACTGTGCTTCAATCGTTGAAGGAAGAGGACCAGCAGGGCTTCACCCGGAATGAAGGCGACCTGAGGGAAAACCTTCGAGCTATCTCTCACCTCACACAGGTAAGAGGAAGGAGATTGGTATTATTGAAAGCGGACTAACTTTAGTCCATGGTTTAATCCACCGACTAAGTATAGAATGCCAAGTATCCATATGAACATATTTTTGAATAATTTGATATGTCCCTAAATTACCATAATAACATAATTGTATCATAGTTATATTGTTGTTTATCAATTATGTTATTACATTTTATTTAAATTTAGTGACAGATTAAATTATTAAAAAATATATTCATATGGACACTTGGCATCCCATACTTAGTCGGTGGATTAAACCATGGACTAAAGTTAGTCCGCTTTCAAGAATACGACCCATAGTCTTGTGAGAACTTGAGGGGCTTACATGAAAGTCAGTTTGACTCATGGTAAGGCTAGAATTGCTCAGAGGCCATTGACATTTGCATTGATGCCCCGCTTACTGACTAGTCCTCTCCTGCCAACTTACAAAGCGTAAGGATTTTTTTTAGCTGGAGATTGTATCATTACTATTTTGGGTTCTGTGCCACTATAACTGACCAAATTGCCCCCCCCCCCAACCATTGATAATCGGTATTCAGTGTCTGAAATTGTATTGTTGGACAAAGTATGCAATTTTAGTTGTTAATGATCTAGAGTTTTAAAAAAGACGAAAGGATGACATATTATATTAAGCAAAGCAATAAATAATCTTGTATGTATTTCCTTCACGTAGGAGCTGATATCTGAGGAGATAAGTAGTACAGAAGAGATAGGTGATCTTGTGGAGGCAGAGATGCAGTCCACAACAGACCTCGTTGACCAGGCTGCTAGTAGGATAGAGGTAAACCCTTGATGGATGATGATGATGATGATGATAATGATGATGATGACGGTGATGAGGAGAAGGAAAAGGATTTGTATGATGATGGTTAAGGTGATGATGATAATAGCAATGAAGATGATGTTGATGATGATGATGACAAGGAGGAAGAGAAGGAAGAGGTGATGATGATGGTCATATTGTGGTGATGTGGTGTTAGTAATATGGTAATGATGGTGATGATGATGATAATACTGAAAATGATGATGGTGATTGTAATTATACTGATAGTGGTAGTGGTGATGTTAGTAATGATGATGACAGTGAGGTTTTTCTGATGATGTTGATGATAATTCCAACACACGGACAAAGTCAGGAACAATTTTGACAAGGTCCTTAATACAATGGTATGCACCAAAAATTTGCCACTTACAACATCTATACCAATGGAAAACAAATTTCTGTATTATATTATGGACAATAAAATCTTGAATCTTTAATCTTTATGGAGAGTCATGTCATACACCATCCATCCAAGATACCAAAATTGTATCTTTTTTCATCCCTGGTCTTGCAGGAGATGCTGAAGAGGTCGAGAGAAGCCGACACCGGTGTGAAGCTGGAGGTGAACGAGAGAATCCTCGACTCGTGTACACAACTCATGATCTGCATCAAAGAACTCATCACCAAGTCAAAGTCACTCCAACAAGAAATCGTCGCAAGTGGACGGGTGAGTCAAACAAACGCGCACGATGCTCACCTGACTCTAAGAACTTACTGTGAACAAGATTATGTTTCTGAGTTTATCTTGGAGTTCTCATCGACGGGAATCCCTAGTAAATCTTTTTATTTGCACTGCATGAGTATAATTTGTCTAATTCTTGTTGATAGTGATCTTATTTTTATTTAAAAAAAAAACCTGTTGAGGGGTAGTCTCATACTTATTGTTGAAGCCTAACACCTTTGGTGCTAATACTTAGCCTCAGAATACCAAGGCTATATCCTCCCAGACAATGGTACCGACAGAAGTGATTAATTTGTCAATTGATACTGTCTAACACTAACAAATTGCTTCATTCCTCCCAAACATCCCCCTCTGAACTGTGAGGAAACATTTGCAATGCAGTTCTGAGGGGGTGTTTTACAAAGACTAAGGTTGACTTTATGTTGGAATTAAGTAGTGCAGGCCATTCATGCCATTGGTTACTGGCATTGGTCTCTCAAGGGACGTACAAATCATGATCACAAATCTACAGAATTTACATTTTTTGATCATTCATTATTGAATGAAAAACTATTATCTAATGATCATAATTGAGAGACTAATGGTGAGAGCAACCTGTGGCATGAATGGCCTGCCATAGTTAAGTCCAACTTAAAGTCGATCTTAGTCTTTGTGAAACACCCCCCTGCTTCTATACATATAGCGATCACTGATAAATCATGGCAATTCTGACGATAGTTATCTTCCCTATAAACTTTCAAGGAGGTTTTATCGTTCTTCAATATTTGATGATTTAGAGTCGTGGTTATTTATCTTATTTTCTAACAGGGTTCAGCAACAGCCAAGGAGTTTTACAAGCGTCATCATAGATGGACTGAGGGCCTCCTCTCCGCTGCTAAGCTGGTCGGGGTCGGAGCTTCTCATTTGGTGTAAGTAATGACCTTTAACCTTTATATAAATCTCACCAAATTTCAATGTTTCGTCATGTGCACTTCAGAAGGGCATGAATGATAATAATAAAAATGATATTGGATATTTTTATAGTGCACAATAATGATATTGGATATTTTTATATCGCACATATCCACCACGCAATTTGCTTCAATGTTACCTCGGCTCTACTAGGCTACCGATTTTGTAGCTCATCGTGTTCGAGGAATTCCTTCCTACGGTACCCGTTTGACACCTCTGTGGAGAATAGCCTTTTTAAAGACATTTGATGCCTAAATCACCCTTCTTTTCACCGGAGAGGCTCCTGCAGTGACGTCATAAACAGTTGCGCAATACAGCTCCAAAACTGGGCTTTTTTTCTGAGTCGTCATTTTTAAAGCTAGATTCCAGAATTATTGATGGTTTCTAAGAAAAATCATTGTCATCTTCGGAATCTCCATCAAAAATTATTCTACATATCTTTTTTTCATTTTTTAGCCCCTTTTGGTTAGAGTGGCCCTTTAAGTATAAGAATTAATAGATAAATATAGACACAAATAAATCAATGTGAACTTTATCCTCTTTTCTGTGATCAGTGATAGTTCCGACAAGTTGATGAAAGGGAAGGGGAAGTTTGAGGAGCTCATGGTCTGTTCCCACGAGATCGCAGCCAGCACCGCCCAGCTGGTGGCAGCAAGCAAGGTCAAGGCGGAGAAGGGAAGCCCTAACCTCAAGGGCCTCCAGGTGGCATCCAGGAACGTCGCCACGGCAACGGCGGGCGTGGTGGCCTCTGCCAAGACGGGTGCACAGATGATCGAGGAAGGAGGTAAGAAGGGAATGAAAAATGGTACATTTACAAGATTAACTTTTGTTTTGTTAGCAAGGGAGTCAAGTAATTAAGAGGTTTGTGGTATTAATTATAATGAATTTTCATGCAAGGAATTTACCAATGGTATGATGATGATGATGATGAAGGCCTTATTTGAAAAAAACATTTTCCCACCAGATTCACCTGACTTTACCAAGATGAGTTTGACCCAGACCAAGCGTATGGAGATGGAGGCTCAGGTGACGGTCATAGAGCTGGAGAGTAAGCTAGAGAAAGAACGCGTCAAGCTGGCGGAGCTCCGGAAGCAGCACTACCAGCTAGCAGGAGCCTCAGAGGGATGGGAAGAAGGGGTCAGTATGCTATGATAATGTTTTTCAAGCTTTGGCGCAAAGTCTATGGCCGCTATTAATAGAAACGTACATTGAGTGGGGTTAAGAGATCTGGGGGGTGTTTCATAAAGCTGCGTAAAGTTAAACATGACTTGACTTTACGAATGACTTGAATATGAAGAGCTAAATGGGATTCTCAAATCCTTTTAGTTGCATAAGCTAAAGTTGAAATATGCAAATGTAGATTAACCTTATCATTATTAACAAAACATTTAAATGCAAAGTGTATTTTTGGCTACAATTTAATTGAGATAATGGGAAATACAGTCACATTTTGTTAAAATGTCAGGAAAATTTTGGGCATCTTATTTGGCTCTTCATTTACAAATCATTTGTAAAGTCATTTGTAACTTTACGCACAGCTTCATGAAGCTCCAGTATGCTATGCTAACTTCTTAAACTAGATAAAGGTCAAGGTTTATAAGTCTCTGGCCTGTTTTTATTGAAAAATGGTAAGGGTTGGGCGAAGAAGTTGGTATGCTCTGCTAGTGTATGGAGATAAGTGATGCTTGAAGGTGCAAAGTCTATAAACGCTATAAATGACCTCATACTTAGCATAGGGTTAAGAGTTCAGTATGCTATGCTAAGGCAAGGAACTGGATGTTGGGTTGAGTTGCATAGTCCAACCCGTATTATTGAAAGCTTAGGGCGACTCGGTCAGTATGCCGTGCTTGCCTTAGGGTGTTTCGGAAGGAATAACCTTTATGCTTGAAAACATACTAACCTGCATTGGATTTAACTTTAATAGTCCAATTGTTTATTGAGAACCATAGCTCATATTTGTACCCAAGAATGGCCCCTTCAAAATTCATAGTCTATGATCTTTGTATTATGAAACAGAATATGAAACACACTTAAAAGCAGTTCTTTGCCTTTTTTGACTGAGTGATGTGTTTGGGAAGGAAGGCTACTCTTCTCTTTTTTTCTATGGTAAATCTGTCTCTTTAGGCTTGTCCGCACAATTTTGTATTTAAAGAAAATCCTTATAAACAGTTTTGAGTTGAATCTACTGAATTCTAATCGTCCGTGTGCACATTGTCATACTGACTAGAATATATATAAAGTAGACAGCTTACTTAAATATCTGTAAAATTTCTTCTAATGTTTCTATTTTTAACTGAGCTTTTAAAAGTAGCTATTATGAGTTTAGAATTTAGAATACTGCCTTCTAATGTTTCTATTTTTAACTGAGCTTTTAAAAGTAGCTATTATAACTTTAGTCTTTAGAATACTGCCTCACTAGTAAGACTTACACAAGTGAAGAGCCCTGCAGGTTCCTAGGGGATAAAAGTTTTGAGACCTGGGCCAGACATTTCATTATGTGGATTACCAAATATTATAGCAGTACTTTCTATTTATGAGTATTTCAATTTTAGTGATGATTGGTACTACAAAATTGAAGAACAGCTAAAGACCAACTAAAGCTTTTCGTCTTGCACTCATCAGAGTAAATTGCTACTTTATAAGGGTTATTTGAAGTATTTTGTTTAGAGTTTATGTTTTTTTTTTCTTAATGCACATTGTCTTTAGAATCAAGCAATTGAGACTTGAGGGGTAATACAAAGCTGGCCCTATTTATCATAACATATGATTTGATATGTTAAAAAAATGATATAAATTGCCAGGGAAGAAATGTGCTTACTAACCCAATTTTAATTATGCATTTGATTTGTCTGTGTTACTTAACATCTGTCTCTGCCATTATTGGTCATGCAGTAAAAAAAAGGGTTGTTCCAAATTATTGCCAGTTATATACTCTTAGTTATATCACTGTTATATTATATGCCATTGTGTATCATGCCCTGATAATTAAAATGCTTGTTATGAGAATGAACAATGACTATTAAATGCTATGTTGATTAAAAGTTATACCTCCGTCACAATGGCAAACTTACTCCAAATCAACCTGGGAGGTGTTTGACAAAGCCTTTTTTCAATGACAAATGACACAAATCAGTGACAAATCTGCTGATAACCTTCAAAAGCAAGGATTTCAGTAGCTTTTAACAGAAACTGTTATTTGTTACTGATGAAAAGTTTTGTGAAACTGGCTCCTGTTCTTGGCGATGTTGAGTAATGAATCTATTGTTCGGTTTCTTGTTTAGTCTTGCCGATGTGCCTTGGGTATATGCTCTTTTATCAACAAAACAAAAGAAGAGAATGAAACACAATGTCCACTCTGCATGTATTCGTTGTAGAGAAACCCTGGTTTAACTGATTTGTTGCAAATCTAACTGTTGCATCAATATTGTGTGTTTATCTCCTCCTTTCTCGTGTGCATGCTCCTTGGGTGTTTCACAGGATAGCAAATAATACAGGTATGTGGCATGGAAAGAATCAATGGCTGTTTGTATTCAAGACTTCATCATACACCCTCTCCTCTGTCAGATGCAATTATCATACATGTACATGTGGTATCCCCTATACCACTCTTACAGGGGTATGCCATTTGCACCCCTCATGCACCCCATCATGTTTGTTCACTGTATGGTGGATGGTTTGACTCTTAACTTACTGTGTTACCATTACTTGTGACTTACAATGTTCTACTCTGAAGTAGCCCTGTCCCACCCCCCTGGGGCTAAATCATCTGCACCCTCATGCACCTCATAATGTTAAACAGGTGAATGAAATAATTAATATCAAGGCACTTCACAAAGACTTTTGCATTGAATTTGGTTACATTATGAAAATGGCCTATCATCATATGTGGTACCCCTATGCCACTTTTAGGGGGTATGCCATTTGCACCTCATGCACCCCATCATGTATTACCGGATAATGGGTGGATGGTTTGACTCTTAACGTACTGTGTTACAATTTCTTGTGACTTGCAATGTTCCGCCCTGAAGTAACCCTGTCCCACCCCCTCTCCCTGGGGCTAAATCATTTGCACCCTCATGCACCCCATGTAAATTCAGAGTATGATGGATGCTTTCACTTATACATCTGTTAACGTTATGTGTGACTTACTGATTCTCCTAAAGACCACACCCTGCCTCGCCCCTACCCCTTGTGGTAACAGTATATCATTTGCACCTTCCTGTACCCTCTCGTCTTTGTGTAATAACAAAATTATGGTGGATGATTTTTACTGTTAAATAACTCTGTTACCAGTATTGTCATTGTGTGACCTTTAAATATCACTTTATACCTCATCCTGTACATTCTCTCTCATCCTCTCTGTGTTACATGTATTTGATCTAGCTACAGAGTGCATTGTGCCTCTTTGGTTTGGTTGTGGTGCTCCATCTCGTTTACATGCATTTAATCTTTCCTTAGATTGCATTGCCAGAATGTTCTGAAATGTACTCTTGAAAGGTATCATGCTTACTCGATCAACGTCCACTAATTTGCTTAGTCATGGTACTCTATTCCCATGCTTTCAGTCTTTATATAGATTGCATTGTGACTCTACACATGTACATTGTTAAACGTTCTGAACTTGCTGGTAAATGTTTTTTTGAAGACTTACATTTGTTTCATAGTCATCATGCTATTGTTCAACATGTACCTCATGTAGTATTTACTCTCTCTTCTTCTTCTTATAATTATTGTGTTATAACTATTGTTTTTCGTTTTTCATGCCTGAAAATCTTAGGTATAGAAGAGAATGATCTGCTCCAGGCAATTGTTGAGCAGGTGCAGATTGCATACACTAAATGTTCCTACTTAAGTCTGATTTCTCACTTTGCTGATGTTTAAAATAGAAGGGAGCATAATTTTAAAAGAAGGAGTAGTAGCAGTTGCAATTGGAATATTGGATAATTACATACAGTAGTAACTGAATGAGTCGTAGTTGGAAGAATTTATGTTCAAGAGGGCAGAATGAAAAGTTACCTTTTTTTGAAGCAATTTTTTTGTTTTCTTCTTTGTTTTGAAATGTAAAGATTGTCCCCAGAATCCTTTTTTCTGGAGGAAACAAAAATGCTTTAAAGCTTATCTGTACTAGTTTATAGGAGAGATTAGACCGCCCTGCAAGGTCACTTGACAGGTTGTTTTCTCATCAACTCAGCTCTCAATTAACATAAGAAAAAGAGGATCATGGGGGACCGATGGTCACCGATTAGACATTGTTTTTTTTATGTAGAGGGAGCAAGTAGCTACAAGTAGGACAGTTTGGCTTTAAGGGGAATATATTTATTATAGATCAGAATGGTATCCATATTGATAAGTACTCCTGTTTTAACTTTGTATAGCTAATCCAGACTGTGTTTAATATTTACAGTCAATTAATTTAAAGCTTTCGTATCAGGAAAGTACTTTAAGAAACGACTGCTACATGTAGCTTCACTCTAAGTTTAAATTCTTAACCATTTTGTGTATTCATGTAATGCCCTTTTGTTGGTGTTATAATTGAAATGTTATTTATTTCTATTGTACTTTATACCAAGTTGCAAAGTAGATCCTTTACAGACATGAATATATATTCTTTCTCTTCTTTGGAATATGTACTTACTATTTATTACATTTCTATATAATCATTCTTATGTCTAAAATGTCCTAAAAGTGTGCTTCTCCTACCTGCACTTTTCATTTTCTTACGGAAATAAACTACACTTTCTTCCTTCCAGTTCCCCCTTTTTGCAATCTGAAACAATGTTATACCATCTGTGCAAAGCCAGAAGGGCATTAACTCATATACATGTACATTAACAAAGAGTTAACAAACTTCAGGCTCTGAACAGACGATATGGTTTACCAACTATTCAAGTATTCCAGCCAAAGCTCAAGCTATCTGCTTCACATGTCATGCTTTAGCTTTACTATGTCCCTTGCTGTTTCCACAAAGTTCATGTATACAATCCATTAATCATTAAAGGTAGTCATCATTTTGAAAATATTTAAGGTGCCCTTTGATTAGCAATGTTCCATGTATTCATATTCCATCCATAATTATCAACATTGCACACATTATTGCATCGTGCACCAAATCAATAGTTTAAGATCAGCAATTAGAATTTATATTTAGAACGTTTTAGCACAATTTTAAATTGTGAAATATTCCTTTCAATATTCATTCATTTATTTATTCATTCGTAGCAACCAAAGGGTTGGATCGATATAATACATACATGTTTAACATGATTATCAACATTATTCAATTGAGTACAATGAAATTGGTAAATTATGAATATAAATACATGCAGATCATTAATACAAAGAACATTACAAATCATTTGGGTTTATCATATTACAAGTAAATCATTACAAAAAAAAGGAAACAACATAAACATAAAATAGCCATGATCTAAATAACAAAGAAGTTATTATTTTTAAATGAGTATTATTCTTCATGATTTTTTGTTTGTTTTGCAGGAGGATGGGGACTTTGGAGGACAAGGAGAATATGCTGATCTTGTGTGAAGAAGATGAATTCAACACAAGTTTCTTTGAGCAGAGGATAGGAGGGAGAGGGTTTAGGCAGGTAGACCCATAGCACGTGGAGAGAGATAGTTGTGACATGCTCAAGCAAGCGCTGTCGTAGTTTAAATCATGGAGCTCCAGATAGTGTCCCTCCTCCAGAAAATGTCTAGAAATGCTTTCTTTGCATCCATCCACGTTCGACTGCTTGGAACACAGCAATAAAATGAAGGAAAATTATTAAGTGCTTATAGTTACCTCATGGAAAACAGTGCATCGAAAAGAGCCTCAAGATCAGTTGGTCAAACAATCTTGCCACGAGACACCAACAATGTTGTTTACAGACCAAGTTATTTATGTCAAGTAATTAGTTTATCCACAATACCAAAAACTTGAAAATGTTTCCATTATGGTTGCAAACCATATGTCCTTTGTCGGTTACAGTTGCTCATGCGTGGGTATATAAAGGGCAGCACACGGACGCATGCACGGGAGCGTAATACCCGTAGGCTCGAGTGTTATGTAGTGATCGCCAAGTTGCCTACTTCATGAACGACTATATACCCACGCATGAACATCTTTAAGTTTATGTTAAGTATTAATAGCGCAGGGAGATTTTTAAGGTCATGTTACTTTAGCGCAATTGCAAAGACTTCCAAGAGAATCAACTCAAGGTCTGGTTCAATACCCTACTGTATCACCTATAGAACTCATGTTCAGATTATGTAATATGAGCGATGGCTCAGTGGTAGAGCAGTGGTTTCATAACTGGAAGGTCCTGGGTTCAAAGCCAAGTCAATGCACTCGTGCCTTTTAGGTAGGCATTAAGAAGTCCCTCAGAGAGGAATTAAGCTGTTGATCCCCGGTTGATTAATATCAAGCAAACACATGCGTCCATGTACATGTATAGCAGTTGGGTAAAATAAACCAAACCCAACATTGCAATAAGTGATACGCATGTCTATTGAAACTACCATAGGTGGATTTCTTTGAAATTGAAAGTTTTGGTGATTGTGGTCTTTTATTTCTCTGAATAGTGTTTTGTTTTCTTCCCATGTGTCCTACAGAAATATTATTTAAAATATTAGGTGCTAAACTGAACATCATATCAGTCAGGGAGACTGCATGCATATATTTATTTAGTTTTTGTCATATATACAATGTAAGTATCTTATTTATCCGCATGGGGGAATTGAAATAGCCCTGTATAGGCCTATGAGCTGTCATATATTAAACCTGTAGTCGATAATGCCAATTGTTTTCTTGGAATTAAGAATGATTCATGACTCAATAATATATGTAAAGCACTTAGAGACGGTATTCCGTATTAAGCGCTATATAAATCCAGATTATTATTATTATTGATGATGAATTACTCATTCATTAGTTACATATAATTATATCCTACATAGCAAGAATCTTGCAACATGATTGGTCAAAATAAGGTCACATGATAAATGATAGATTACATTTTTTGAATGTCATGGTGATAATAAACTGCATAGGCATACACACTATTAAAGAGCTAATGGACTGGTTTTGCAAAATATGCGTAGGCTATTGTGACGGAAGTCGACGCGAAGCTTGTATGTGCAACAACACAAGCAGATGCAGCTTGCTACTGTACAGTTAAATTCAATGTATGTTTAGTGTTGACTTTTGTGTTCATCATTCCTCTTCTCGTTGGAAAAATATTTCTGACGTGGGATATAAAGCAAATAATCTTCTCCTTTACTCTGGCTGGTTGACAAACTATAATCGCCTTGGTAATCTCGAGGCTAAGCTATCTTCCCTCGCCTTCGGCAAGATAGTAGCCCGAAGATCATCTCTGCGATGATAGTTCGTCCCATCGCCAGAGTCGTTGGTTATTATTTGCTTACTGAATAATAGTAACATCAAGAAATAACAAAGGCAAAAAAGGCAATATGATTTGGAAACAATTGTCTCACAAATTTACAGTTGCGGTACATATTTACTATAACCTGGTTGCAATGTCTGGTTTATAATTTGTTTTCATTTTAAATGGTTGCCCCGAGTGTTGCAAGTATGCCCTTTATAGAATAAGTGGGTTTCTAAATGAGTTGTAATCATATATGTTATAATGTACAATTATCTTTTGTTGTAGATTTTTTCTTTTTTATATATATATTTAACAAATCATGCATGGAAGCCTGTATAATGATGTATAGTGAATCAAAGAATGAAGTAATATGTTATGAAGAAGACCTAAAATTGCCGCCGCTTTTTCAAAATTTGTACGAAAAAATTGTTCAACTTCCATGCATTTCTTACTACTTGTTGTATTTATCAAAAATGATTTCTATATTCTATTTTTCTATTTATCACTCATGTATATAGCATTGCAAGAGGAAGAAAATGTTGAACGATGCTTTTTTTGTTGTTGTAACTTTAAGTGTTCCAACAACCTGCATGTGTATATACAAAAACCTTCATTCAAATTCAAATAAAGAGAAAAAAATTTGATCGAGGACAATAATGAGATACATTGATTAATTCAAGGCAATGATGAAATCATTCAACTTGAAACATGAAGGCATTAATATCGGTTACATTATCCTAGTGGATTCTTTTGCTTCAAGTACATTTTATATTTAGGATGGCCTGAGGATCATTTCTGAAGCAGTGTTAAAATCATCAAAATTTATATTTGCATGCAAAACAATTGCCAAGAAATTGAAAGTAATAATTACATGATCACAAAGTGTCTTGAAACCTGTAAGGTGAATGATTATTACTTTCCATTAAAGTTTTTTTAAAGGTTTTAGAAAACTTCATTTTGATTTTACATAAAAATGAAATGTAATATTCATGTGTGGTTTTAAATATCTTTTTTTTTGGGGGGGGGGGGGTGGGGGAGGGGGGAATCAGTAATTAAACTGTAATAAGGGGACTCTTTCACTTTAAAAATACATGTTCAAACATGTTCTTGGAGTATTTTGGTTTTCTCACATTCAAAGAAAGATCAATGAACAAGAAATTCTTTAATGGGCATGTCAAAGTATACAAAAACACGATTTACGGCTTAATTAGCATATATACAAAATGTTGCTATGAAGTTGCATACTTAAATAGGCATTATTTCTTATATACATGTACATGTATTTAACTGTTGCTTTCCTTTTGAGTGTACTGCTTCCTATATGTGTGTACATAAGAACCTGTGTATACTCTTATCATATTAAAATGTGATATGACAAACAAATCATAATCTTTGCTGCGTTATCATTTATGTAATTTCATTTTGTGCAGTGATGTTTAATAGTAGAGGGCGGCAGTTTAGGCCATTAAAAAAAAAAACATGTTTAGCGTCCTGCCTTTTTGAAAAATAGGAAGGAGGAGCCCCTTTGTTTTTCTCTTCTTGTTTCAAAATGGCCGCTCGGTACATTTTCTCTGACAGTCGGGCTATTTTTCAAAATGGCCGCCGACATTAAAAAAAAAAAAAGTCGGCTATAGATTATTTTAGCAGTTTGTTTTTCATGACAAAAGAACAAAAAAGGAGCCGCTTCCATAAAAGGAAGCGGGCAAGGACGCTAAACATGATTTTTTTTTTTAAATGGCCTTAGAGTCACGGGGTTGCTGAGTAATCCCAGTGAAAAAGACTAGCTTCCATAGGTGTTGTACATGTGACTTGATCTAATGACAATGCAAAGGCCACTTAAATACATTATGCTGGCCCTGAGGCAGAACTCGTCTAAGACACTGCTTTTGTGAAAGGAAATTTGACAAAATGGTGCTATTTTACCTAAAAAGCAGATAAAGTTGTTAGACCAGACTTTTTCATGATGACCATTGCTGCTAATTGCAGCAAATTGTATACATATACTGTGTGAGTCCCCCAAAAAAGTTTACACCTAGAAAATGTCTAATTATTTTAAAAATCGTCTATGAACAGTAAATTATTATACATCTTATGAAAGAGCGTTTTATCCCAAATCATTTGGTATCATTTTTGTGGGTATGTGTTCACGCTTGGATGAACATGAGGCATTGTTTGCGAGAGTGCAAAAATCACGGGCGGTACCGCTCCAATGGGTCACATTTTCACACACAAAACCTAAAAAAAGGTCCCACTTTAACAAATATGTCACTAAAAATGGGTCCGTATTTTCAAAATTTTCGGATGTTACACTCGAAATACACCCCAAAATTGTGAAAAAAAGGGTCTTCCTTCGAAAAAATGACCCGAAATGTCCCCTAATAATTGGTAGGGGTTTCGGGCTTGAGCGGCACATTCCCGTCCAAACCAAATCTAAGTATCCCTCCGGGGTTTTCCCTCGTGATCATAGCGCTTCGTGAAAATTGAAACCCGTGGGAAAATATAACCTTCTATAGCAGTCCCCCAACAAATTATATTACACACCCTATATCAGTAAATATTTAAATATATATTATTTCTATTTATCTTAAAGTTGACATTCTAAGACTATCCCAAATATTGAGATAACTCAATAAAAAACTTTTAACCCCCAGGTTAACACTAAATGGTGTCCAACCGACAAAACAAGTTCAGAATGGTGAATTTATGCGAGTAAACTCCACCAAAATCTCGAAATCTGAAACACGGAATTGCACATAGAGTCGGGTCCTCTATTCGTGACGTCACGAACCTCGCCTGAAGGAAAACAAAATTATTCTGAGAGGTGTATTGCTTTCTTGCTCATTCACTCTACAATACTTCCCACCAAAGTGTACTGGTATGAAAGAGAGATAAAGCAAGAATAATGTACAGTTTCTCAGCACGACATGGGCATCGCCATTTTTTTTTGATAACGTGACGTACTATGCGAAGTCTTAAATCAAGTAAATGTTTCAAATTTATGCATGCTTCCTTTCCAGATGCGTTTGGTGATGAAGCATTTCATTCTCAATATTAACGCACATTTCATAAATAAGCTGGTGCTCTTCTGGGTGAAGGTTTCGCATAAACGAAAAATATTTGTCAATTACTGCTATATTTTAGTATCTTTTAATAAATGGGTTACAATTGCAACCCTGTTATATATTTTTCACCAAATATTCTCAGCTATGATTTTTCTTTTTTGAAAAGAAAAGATTTTGTTTTTTTAATTCAAAAAGGTCTTTTGTGTGTGATTATGTATAACTTCGCCTGTACGTCACATTTTCAAGAATATGGCTGCGCCCAGCTCATGCTAAAAACATTTTTAATGCCTTTTAAAAAGGAGCTAAAGCTAGGTTAATAATATCCAAAGTCCTTTTTAAGCGCATAAAGACGTTATATCATAATGTAATATGCCCTATATAACAAAAGTAAACTTGTTTTTTGCCGGACTTTTAAAAAAAAGGAGGAGGCAGGGCATTACTATTTACTATTTTGCTATTTTTGCTATTTTTCCAAGATGGCTGCCATGCTGGTTATAGCTGGCCGAGCCTATTTATTCACAGATATTGTGCTATGTGAGTATACTGATGCAATGTATGACAAAACAAATGATTTGTATCACCAGAAGCTACTTAAAGATAAAGATCGCTAGTGGTAAAATTGCGGTTCAAGGGTTTTGGGTGCAAAATCTCCATTCAATATTGTTTGAATATTGCCTTCAGAGGTTTAGATGGCAATACTTCAACCTAAATTCGCAAAAAGTAGAACTATATGCCCAAATGTTCAATGTTGAAGTGCATTCGCGATATCTATCCAGGCCGGATCGATATGAATATTTACCAAATATATCAATTAGTAGGCGGTTTCCCGGCAAAATTTGTATCATCACGTATATTAGTCAAAACATATTCTTTCACATGGTTGGTAATAAGAGCTTCCAATTCATTTTTTTGAGAGGGGGCGTTTCCAAAACTGGTATATACCTTCAAACACAGTGTATACCACAGGTTTTTTTTGGGGTGCTTTTTTCTTCTTCTGAATAGTAAATAGTTTTTTTTAAAAAGGAGGCGGCGGAGGGGACCAGAAACACTTCATTTTTGTTATTTGGCCTTACTGTTTGTTCAATGCTAGTTTGTTCCTATTCATCACCGTCGCGTTTTGTGTACATACAGTACTGACGGAGTGCACCTATTTTATTTCATTAATTTTTATTTACTTCGAAACATGTATTTACTGTAATAATGTTTGTGCTTGATAATCTGAGTGTTTGCTGACATCTATGACAGTGACGTGTACCTTGTTAGATGAAGGCTTACCAGACACTTGTTTGGAGTGTTATACGTCTAGCCTGTCGAGAAAATCGACCTTTTTAACAAATTGAGTGGTGGATTAATTAAAGTACGAAAGAAAGATGGAAATACGAAAATTTAACATTCTGAGAAATAAGTCGATAAAATTGTGAAAGAAATTAGACCATAAAACATTTCAAAAAATTGTGAATGTTTGAAACTAAGATAACTAGATGTACATTGAGTTGATCTCAAAATGGCGGATTGGTCAACCAGTGACAGGAGTTTATCGGCGTAAATCTCTTAACACTATATGAATTTCTTTCCTTAAAGCTGTACACGAGATTGTTTATGGGTGTTATAATATTGGTTTCGATCGCTAGTTCATCCCCGCTTCTGACATAATATCTGTCTAACATGTTTGTTTTATAAGTTGTCAACAATAACAATATGTCTTCTACTAAAGTCACTATAATCGCTTATTAAAATGTATTTTCTCTTGCTTTTTTACGATCCTACGACTATACAAGCCAAACAGTTTCATTTTTTATTTGCTGTATTGCTAAATAATAATACTCTTCAATAAATAAAATGTTTATAAAAACTTACATCTGCTTTCCTCCAGAGAAACATGCTAGTAAGGTTGGATAGCACCCTTTAACCAATCTTCGGGAAAATCCCCTCTAAAACCCAATACCGTGATTATTTGTATTGTATGTTTGTTAGGCTAATATACAGGGATGCCAGTTTTCAGGCAATAGAATTCATAGTTTAGGCTTTTTGTGTACAAAATAGCTCATTCTAGGTGATTTTTAGGCCCTCTGATCATTATTGTAACTTGCATCCCTGTAATACACCACTTCAAGTTGTAATAATATTGATTGATTCCAAAGGTGCACATAATCATAATGATAATCATAATGGTTATAACAGGCAAGTCATACTACAAAACATAGTTATTATTGAGCAATAATCATGACACAATATACTTATAGATCACACTTCATAGGTCCATTAAATTAAATCAGGGGTTTGTATAGAAAGACCACCTATCTAAAGACAATTTTCTTTTTGGGCGGGAGGGGGGGGGGGGGTCCCTTAAACATATAATTTATTAAGAGACCTATACCAGTGTAACCTGTATATACATTCAGAGACAGGATTACTGATATTTTGTTTATCGTTCTTCATGTACAGTGATTTTAAAAAAAACTGTTCTTTTCACCCGACAAATCAGTAATAAGCATGCTTATATATTGTTCTTTATTACTTCTTTTCTGCCATACTGTAATAAAACGGAGGATTTTAGAGTATATATTCGATTGAAACGGCAGGGATGTGTCCGAATATCGTCCTGTTCAGGCAACAAGGTGTCGGAATATGTCATTAAAAAAAATCTTGTCTAGTGTATTTCTATGTCGATATGACATTTCTAAGACAGTAAAGTAAATGTACTTTCTTTTTTGCTCACTTGCTTCGCTCACTCGCAAACTTAGAAGCGAGAAGGCTTCTGACGACAAGATGACCGAATATTCACATATACATTATACGGGCAGCGAGGTGCATGAATATCCTTATATTCGGCAGTGAGATGCTTGAATGTCATAATCTTATATCTTGTAATACAGTATTTGTATGATGAAATGGCATTATAAAATGTCCTTTATTTTTGTAAATAGGACGAACACGGCAACGAACCCGGCTCCGGAGTGAATGTATACTATGATTTTAGAACCTATCTGACATACTTTCTTATGACGAATTAGACATTTCAAACCATGATTAAAGTGTCAGGTTTAAAAAAAAATATATATATATATTTTTAGTATCGCTAATTCACGAGCAAGAGGCGTGTCAGCTCCCTTCGCGAAAATGGGTCCATGGGCTTATGAACATAATTCAGTTGGCCTTATGTGATTGGTTGATTTCACGATCTGGTGAGAGTGGCTCTAAAGCCGAGGAAAAAATGACACGTGATAGATTTAGTGGGTATATCCGATGTAAGTTATTATTCACAATTCTTCTCAATTTCATCGCAACACCACGCTAATGCCAGCTCGAGAGAGTCAGCGATGGTTTCTTAACTTTCGAAACTCCTATCGGCGTAAAGGGTAAGTTTGGGATTCTAACCGTTTGTTTAAGATTTTAATTTCATTATTAGTTTGTCAATATTTCAGTATTACATAGTTTGATGGCTCAGTCCAAGAGCAGAGGTACCGTAACTGGGTGGTCCCTGCATGGTTCGAAACCCAAGTTGATAAACTAATGCCCTTTTGTGAGGAATATATTCTCAATAACAAAGTCCTTCAGATAGGACTCAAAGTCGTATGTCTCCCTGGTTGCTAAGCTACAAACGTAAATAATTACTTTCTGAGCAGTCGACTGAAAATAAATCATCATGTAATCAATCACTTTTACTGGGTGTTGTGATATTAGCGGCCCTTCTTCTTCAGATGTTTTAATGAATAATTCTTGATAGTTATTATCATATTGTGTATACGTTAACAAAAATTGTTATATTTTGTATAGTTGAAATAAATGTAATTGTTTTGCAGAAGAAAATTAAAATGCTCCGCGGGCTTCATTTTGTCTAAGACAGGGTATAGATTAGGGTTGCACTTTGGTTTACGTCAGGATTAGCGATATATTTGGAGTTGCATTTGGGGATAGGTCACGTTTAGAGTTAGATTTGGGATTGCAATAGGTTTATGTCTGGTTTTGTAGATTTAGCTTTGGTTCAGGATTTAAGTTAGAATTCTGTTAAGACCACAGAGCATTTTGCCGCCGAAGAACGTATAGATTATAACGGCAAAATGACTTGAAAGATGTTTTTCTCTTTTTTTTCTTCCAATGTGTTCAATTTCTAGAGCGTTTAAAACAAACGCTTTCCTGTTGATATTAAACGTTCTTGGATGGTACAGACCTTCGTTAGTGCATGGAATTCCGGTGAGTTGCTCAATCATCTCTTATAATTGCCCCTTTTCAAGTCTCGGAGATGCCCCTTTTACTTTGAAAAGTGCACACTTCCTTTGGTATGCCCCCTTTTCATTCTTATAAGTGCCCCCCTTTTTTTTAAATCTCTGGTGAGTGCCGTTATTCAAATTTGAGAGGATTACCTGTTTAACTCTGTAATAAGTGTCCCTTTTCTTTTTTAATAAAAGCGCCTTTCCCTTCTCATGAATGCCAATTTTTCTTTTTTAAACCTTTGATTAATTCCCCTATTATCTGATAGGTGCTCCTTTTCCTTTTTAATAAGACCCCTTTTCTATTCTCATAAGTGACTTTCTTCATCTCTGGTAAGTGCCCCCTTTCAGGTGCGAGAAGTGCCCTATTTTCACCTCTGATAATTGCACTTTTTATAATATATAATTTTTCGCACTGCGATCTCACAAATCTTATATTGAAATCATCTCTGATTATGTAATCATATTGTGTAAAAATGGTGCATTTGCGCTTTGAGTAGGTTTTTCTTTGTAAGTGCCCCTTTTTCATAATGTACCCCCCCCCCCATTCCACTTTCAAAAACGCTCAGCTTCCCCATGCCCCAAAGTGTTGTAAAAAGCCCTCCAAGTGCTAAAAATGAGCACTTTATGTTTTGTTTTAAAGAGTACAATGAAGAACATACAGCGTGTATTTATTCAAGTCCGCTTAGAATTGAACATTTAGATTAAATGTGAGTATAGAATCAAAGGATTTTTATCGGTATGTGAACGGGTAGGGGCAGATTAAAATTTATCGGTTAAATTGAATATCTGTTGTTGCTATTTGCCTCCTAAAGTTCAAAACGAAGAAAATATATACCCTCCAATTTAATTGCATGAATGATGTAAAAAACTGAGCAAAATAAAAATGATTATACAAAATTGGGTAAATTTAGTCATTTAAAAAAGAAACGATGGTTAATTTGTACTTAGTGGTTCACATAAACTAATGGGGATACATTTTCTACCCTCTCCCATTCCCAAGGAATGACGTTTACCTTGAGCACTCCACCCCGCCCCCGAATAAAACCCCAAATTAGGTTTTGTCTGTATTATTTTATTTATTTATTCATTTTTGCAATAAGGGAACTTTAATCATAAAGCTATTTACACGGTCATCGAGTAGCCTAATAGGTAAAAAGCTCGTTCAATGTGGTCAATGATTTAAAATCCTTACATTTGTATGGAATTTTCAGAGGAAAAAGTACATAATACCGTACAACATGTTCTGTTTGCATCTTAAATGATTATCATTCATATAAGTAGTTTGAGTGCATGTTGTATATTTTTATGATTTTTAATGATGCTGTATGAATATATTTGGTATATATATTAAAAAAATATGTAATCGATATTTTATGTTTCCATGTATAATGCTGTGTTTTTAACCATTATGATATATTTTACCTTGTAAATGACCATGCAATTCAGCTTCGGCTGCAAGAACGTCATTTTGAATAAACCTTTATTGAATTGAATGAATGTATGTTATTTTGAAAGATCATGTTATGAAATGAAATGCTCGAGATCATCTTTCCGTGAGTGCCGTTGAAGGCCCGGTCACACAGGGGGACGCATGTGGGATGCACGGCCGACGCATTGAAAATCGGAAAAAGTCGTGAGCCAGATTTTTTTTCAGGATTGTGGAGAAGCTAGCGAGCTGACACCGAATGCATAGCGTGTCGCTAGCGCGCTGCGCGTATACAGGGCGTGTGCTCGGCGTATGTCTGGCGTTGGTCTAGCGCGCTCCGTGCATGTCTGGCGTCCTTCTGGCGTGTACATTCACTTTTGAGCATGCTCAAAAAATACCGACGCACACAGCGAATAACGACGAATGCATAGCGTTGGTCCAGCGTTGATCCAGCGCGCTCCACGAACGAGTAACGAATAATGACGCACACCTAGCGAACGACAACGCACTGGCCATAATTGCAAATTTCCAATGCGCTGGCAGTGCGTCCCCCATGCGTCCCCTTTGTGTGGCCGGGCCTTAAATTTGAATGAATTTCGGTACATGCGCCAGATGTACATGTAATCAACTTGAATGTCCGATACGCTAAATTGAATGGCTGAAGTACAATTTTTAAGGACAACCTTCGACGAAATGATGTTTGCCCTAAACATGCAGGCCGATCCGCTACTAACATATTCAAATGTTATTTAAACTTTTTTAACAAAGGTTGTTCTTGACAACCCAATAACCCTGTCAGAGGCTTGTCTAACATAGCAACACGTAATGTATGCAGACTGGATTTCAAGTTCATTCATTGATATAAGGTTAATGGAATAACTCGTCACTAGGTCTCTAGGAAAGAAACATCCACACATTTGCTTATGTTAGTAAACCGGGCTATTGGATGCATGGTTTATCACACTAACTGAAAACACTTCAGAATGGGCCTGGAAGACCTATATTTCCATGGTTTAATTCTCTTTTTGACATCATACTTGCTTTCTCTCTCTCTTAGTGATCGGATCTGACGCATGCAACCACCTATGTCTACGAGGAATGAGGAGTGAAGTGAGATTATCTTTAACTCGTCGCTTCTCAGCAACTCTCAGCTGTAACTAGAACTCAGATCGACGATATATTGTAGAGGTTGATGATAGAACATAAGATGGTGTGAATTCTGAACCCAACCCTTTGCCTCATCACATCATATTTTTATTGTATAATTCACAATCATATCATTCGATGTATAGTATACTTTTTTTAAAGAGATAATGAATTAAATTTCTGTATTAATATTTTGTGAACTTCTTTATTTACATGTACCATGAATAATACCCGATTGTTTGAGAGATTTATTTTTGTCACGTGTTTTGAAATTGTTTAGAAATGGCGTCACTTAAACAGACCATTGCACGCACTTTGGAGTGTTCTATTTGTTTAGAATTACTCAGTGATCCAAAACAGTTGTCATGTTCGCATTCATTTTGTAAAAGATGTCTAGACGAAATACTATCATGCTCTTGTCAAACTGAAACGGTCAATTCTTTGACGTGTCCGATATGTCGAAGCATAACAGATGTCAAGCATGGCGATGTGATGAATCTAAATACAAGTGTCCCTCTTAAGTCTGTGGTTGAGGATCTCAGAAACAGCCAGCAGCTCGTTGACTGTGAAGTGTGCCAAACGGGTTCGAAGGCGGTCCATTTCTGCCAGGAATGCGAGAAGAACATGTGTAACGAGTGTCTGGAGAATCACAACAAATGGCCACCAAACCTCAAGCATACAGTCGTGTTGGTGAAAGATATTCAAGAGCGCAGGTTTGTCTTCGAGAGGAAGGTCAGCGAGGAGCACTACTGCCAAGAGCACAACGTATCGGACGGACATCAGAATATCTGCTCTGACGTCTGCCTTACATGCAAGAAGTTTATCTGTATTAGATGCCGCATGCTGTTGCACGAGAAGGAAGGCCACACTGTGGTAGGTGCCGATGAATACAAAGATTCTTTCCAGAGTAAAATCCAAAAACTGCAAGCAGAAGGCAAAGCAAAAGCCACAACCATCGAGACCCATCTGGCTGTTATTGAGAGTCAGATGAAGCGCGTTAAGGATCACATTGAAAGAAAAAAAGGTGAGATCACCAACGTGTATCTAGTATCAGTCAAGCTGTTGAATGATAGTAAATCAGCATTAGTCGAGCAGGTTGATGCCCATGATGGGCCGCTGCACCTACGTTTACAGAAAATGAAGGGTGATCATGAAAGGTTGGTAGCTAGTCTGGAAAAGGCGAGTGAGTTATTGGATAGCAGCTTAAATGCT
Source organism: Strongylocentrotus droebachiensis (assembly GCA_035222895.1). NCBI lineage: Eukaryota > Metazoa > Echinodermata > Echinoidea > Camarodonta > Strongylocentrotidae > Strongylocentrotus > Strongylocentrotus droebachiensis. The sequence goes on along the minus strand of JAVYIG010001504.1, from coordinate 248,724 downwards.
CCTCTGAGTGGAGATGTCATTGCTATTCGTGATTCACTGTCTGACAAGCTTCAAAGTCTGGTAGATCGGGAGGATCCCGACAACCAACTTGTTACTGATGTCGGTGATCGTGCAGAGGAGTTGTTCTTTAAACCCCGCTTTACCCCAGACCAACAAGACCCCTTGAGCATCGGGAAAGTCTGTGTAAAGGATTTAATGGTCCGTAGTGTGAAACTCTCAGGTCGAATGAGCTCCTTGGCTTCTTCGGTCGATGGTCGAATGGCAGTAGGGTAATGGGAGGAGGGATCGAGTTCGTATCTGAGAATGGGCAATTCCAGGAGACAGTCCTCACCGATGTCAAGGTTTGTGGAGCAATTTTCCTCTCTGATGGCGGGTATGTTGTCCTTGATGTGAGCAACACCATCAACACGTACTCACCCGAGTGTGTGAAGTCAGATGCATATTTTGCGACTCTGGGTTCCGATGAAGGCGGGGTCGGAAGCCTAGCTGTATGCAGTATCGATCAGATCTATGTCGGCTACTGCAAAGCAAAGAAGATCCAAGAGTTCCATCCAGGAGGTGGAGCTGCTATCAGGGAGATACAGTGCAATGGTTTCGAACCTAAGCAGATCACGTGTCTCAATGACTCCCTGATCATCAACCACGGCACTTCAACGACGATATTTGGTCGAGGCAGCGTTGTGAAACACAGCTTAAAGAAACCAAATGTTTATCCATACAGTACCGTAACTCAAGACAACTCCATTCTTATCGCATGGGTCAATCATGATCAAGGGTTGGTCACTATCGAAAAGCTCACCAAAAGATTGAAGCCGGTCAAGACACTCTTATTGGACTACAAGATTGAGAAGCCTAAGAAGCATTGGTATTACCTCCAGGTTTTCACATCTGGAGTAGTTGCTTTCTGTTCTCCAAACAGACTCTACATATTGGCATGTCCACCATAATGGGAGACTGCTGATTGTTGAGTCGATTGTAATGATGTACCTACTTCCGGGTTTTCCAATGCAGAGGAATTATTTTTAGACTTAATATTAAATAATTATGGGCATGTACGCAACAAAGGGAATCAGTTCTGGGAATCGTTGACATTGAGTCCATTATAACAGAGTGAACTACTCCCACGTATGCACGTAGAAGGAGTTGCTTTCTGAAGTCCTGACTGATTCTACGTATAGGTATGTCCACAATGAAGTGGATCAGTTCTCGGAATTGTTGACACTGTTTAGTCGATTAAAATCTTATGATAAACTAATAGTAAAACTTTGTTGATCAGGCCTCGTCGGCATCAATGATGTTCTTCCTAAGGGCCATGCAATCATTATTACCTCAGCAATTGCCAGGTACCCAATTACACCTGGGTCAAGAACGGCAAATGCGGGTAAACACCACTGAAGGCGCTGGTGACTCATTAGCTGAACGCTTTGTTATGTACTTCGCCGAGAAAGTAGAAAATGTCACACATCAGCTAGAGTCCTCCACCTCCAGTGCTATCGAATTCTGTTTTGTCGAAGAGCCATACAGGTCATCATCATTTGAGCATTTCAGAACAGTAACTGATGAAGAATTTCGTTGTTGGATTATGAAGTCTTCTTCAACGACATGCGATCTTGACCCCATTCCGACTCCTTTTCTTTAACAATTATTAGATGAATTGGTTCCACTCATGACAACCATTGTTAATGATTCGTTTGTAACTGGATGCGTCCCCAATAAATTTAAGTGTGCCATTATCCTCCCTAAATTAAAAGGACATTCTTTGAATCAAAAGAGTTAAAGAATCGTCCAATCGCTAATCTAAGATTCTTTGCCAAGATCTTAGAAAAGCTTTCAGCTTCCCAGTTGCCAAATAATTGTATGCCAAATTCCAATCAGGTTATCGTCATTTTTATGGAGTCGAAGCAGCTCTTCTTTGGGTCACAAATGATATATTGATGTCATTAGACAAGTAAAGGGTGAAGAAGTAATTTTTATTACTAATTTTTTTCATCGGCTTTTGACACCATAAAACACGACATTCTCCTGAAGCGTTTGGAACACAAACTTGGAATTTATGACCAGGCTTTGAAATGGTCCCAATCGTATCTGTTTGGCCGAAGCCATCGTGTTATTATGGGAAATGAAAGATCATCCACCCACTCTTTAGCTCAAGGTGTTCCGCAAGGATCTGTTTAAGGTCCCATTTTGTTCACGCTTTATATTTCTCCACTGGAGTCCATAACAGATAGGTATCATATACAAAAGATGTTCTGCGGATGATACGCAACTGTATGTTTCCTGTTTGATCCAACAACTGAAATCTTAAATTGTATACACGCCATCAAGGAGTGGTCTCCGCTAAATAGCCTGAAGCTAAACAGTAGTAAAACAGAGTTCCTCCACATTTCTTCACGTTTTCGAGAAACACAATCTATTCAGTCTATAGACCTAGACGGGACATTGTTACATGCAAACAGATCTTGTAGAAACCTAGGAGTAATTTTTGATTGTCGGTTGACATTTGAGAATGTTATATTGAAAAAATGTCGCGCTGCTTCGTATGCTTTGTATAGGATTGGAAAACTACGTGGTTTGATTTGGATAGGCCCATCACTAGAAGATTAGTCCATGCATTTGTCTTCTTTTCGGTCTTCCTCAGCGACAAATTAAAAAAAAATCAAACTATTCAAAAATTCAGCGGCTAGATTAGTAACCCGACCTCGAAAATACGAATACAATACTCCTGTACTACGAAATCTACATTGGCTTCCTGTCCACTACCGTATTTTCTTTAAACTATTAGTATTTGCATACGAAGGCTTTCATGACATTGCCCCTTTTTATTTAAGTGAACTATTATCATTATATCATCCTACTCGTACTTTAAGATCAAGCTCAAAGTCATTATTCATTGTCCCTCCCACCTCAACAAAACCATACGGTGATAGTTCTTTAACCCACGCCTCCTCAGTTTTATCGAATGCACTTCCAGATTCAATGAGAAATCACAATAATTTAAAGAAGTTTAAGATTTCTCTTAAAAGGTATTTATTTAATGTTAAAAGTGTACACCCATGAACTCGGCGTCCAACACTACTTGTACTTATTTGCTTCTAAGTGGATTTTCTATTTTTGTATGACTTTTTCTTGTAATTCTTTCCTTTCTATTTAAAGCGCATTGGGACATGCTATCCTGTAATGTGTTATGCGCTATAAAAGAACTGAGTATTATTATTATTATAGATCAAAGAATGTAAGCACCCAGCGAGGATCGAACCCAGGATATCTCCTGAATATTATTTATTTAAAAAAAATATATATTGTTGCAACGCATGGTCCAAAGAGACCCCTACATAAGTATTAACTGTTAGCAAGATTACAAAGAAGAGCAGCATACATTGCATCTAGAAAGTCATGGGAAACCCCTTCTCCACAAAAGCTTTTAAAGTTACAATGGCTTTATTGTTTTTAAATGCGTCAATTCCATTGTTCCATTTGCATGTAAATTTCTTCCAATACTGATAACGTTGCAGTTAGGTTAACCAGTAAATTAGTGAATCTAGTCAAGGTTTCAAAGTCGTAAGCCTCAACGCTGCATTTGCCCTGCTTCGTACAGACCGCTGCTTGAATGATATCGCGATGAACCTCATGCGCAGGCTCTGTTGTTTGGAACCACTGGTAATGCCTAGGTCACATATACACCGGGGCCATTACGATTTTCCCTACCCAGCGCCAAGCGGCATGTGTGGTCACATATTCTGCGGCGCCTGGGAGGGGCCCGGTGAAAATTGGTCGGGTGAATATGTAGGGCGCCCGTAAGGGTGCCGACCGGTAGGCGTGCGGGCTCCGTCTGATGAACAGGTGCACCCCGTGGCTCCCGGTCGGGGTCGTCAAGGCGCCCGTACGGTGCCCCACGGGCTGCCGTGCGGCGCATTGAACTATGTGTCTTCTGACGTCCGCGCCTCTGTATTCAAAGCTGCGTTGTACATTAAGAATTAACAGAAAAATCGTGAGGGCCCCGTTTGGGCACTGTCCAGAGCCCGCACGGGACCCGTAAGGTGCCTCACGGACCCTTTACGGGTTCTCTACGGCCTAACGGTCAGATAAGATTGCCGGGAGAACTGGCAGCAGCCAACTCAGCACCACGGCGCCCGTACGGCTTTAAAAAATATCCCGGCGCCCGTAGGAACTGCACAGGAGCCGGCGGAACACTGGCCGAAAATTTCCAAAATAGGCCCCGGAGTGCATAACTTGGACGACGAGCGAATATGTTGTCACGCTTCGGTACTCTTTGTTATATGTCATAATGCTAATTGAAGTTATATCTCAGTCACAACGTCACATCGACTCAGTGTGAAGGACTCCAGACCGACGGGTTCGTGGTCATTTGGATTAATTAATCACCTTTCTTGTTCGGTCTATTGTCGGTCTGGTGTAACCAGGGGCGTACGCAGGATTTTTTCAAGGGGGGGGGGGGGGGGTTAAAATCGGGCCCAAAATTTCGCAACGCCTCAGCTTTATTATTTTACTTAATCCGAAAATTTGAAAATCGCGCCGGCCGAAAAGTCGCTCAGCTCCAGAAAGTGTCCCTCCAGAAAATGTCTCGAAATGTTTGTCAGTTTTCTTTGCATCCATCCACGTCCCGTCTGCTTGGAACAAAGCAATAAAATGAAGAACAATTATTGAGCGCTTATAATTACCTCATGGAAAACAATGCATAGAAAAGAGCCTCAAGATCAGTTGGTCAAAGAACCTTGCCACGAGACACCAACAATATTGTTTATAGACCAAGTTATTCATGTAAGATAATGAGTTGATGCACAATACCAAAAGCATGAAACAGATAGGATTTTGTTTTTATAGACCAATTTATTCATGTCGAGTAATTAGTTTATCCATAATACCCAAAACTTGAAAATGTTTCTATTATGGCTGCAAGCCATGTGTCCTTTGTCGGTTTAAGTTGCTCGTGCGTGGGTATATAAAGGGCAGCACACGGACGTACACACGGGAGCGTAATATCCCGTTGGCTCAGCGTTATGTAGTGATCGCCAAGTTACCTACTTCAAGAATGACTATATACCCACGTATGAACATCTTTAAGTTTATGTGAAGTATTAATAACAAGGGAGATTTTCCAAGGTCATGTTACTGTAGTGCAATTGCAAAGACTTTCAAGAGAATCAACTCAAGGTCGGGTTCAGTACCCTACTGTATCACCTATAGAAATCATGTTCAGATTATGTAATATGAGCGATGGCTCAGTGGTAGAGCAGTGGTTTCATAACTGGAAGGTCCTGGGTTCAAAGCCTAGTCAATGCAATAGTGCCTTTTAGGTAGGCATTAAGAAGTCCCTCAGAGAGGAATAAAGCTGTCGATCCCCTGGTTGATTATTTTCAAGCAAACACATGCGTCCATGTATAGCAGTTGGGTAAAAAAAAATCAAACCTAAAATTGCAATAAGTGATACACAAGACTATTGAAATTACTGTAGGTTGATTTCTTGAAACTTTTGGTGATTGTGGTCTTTTATTTCTCTGAATAGTGTTCTGTTTTCTTCTCATATGTCCTACAGAAATATTATTTTAAATATTAGGTGCTAAACTGAACATCATATGCATGCATATATTTATTTAGTTTTTGTCATATATACAATGTATGTAGCTTATTTATCCGCATGGGGGAGTTGAAATAGCCCTGTATATGAGCTGTCATATATTAAACCTGTAATCGATATTGTCAATTGTTTTCTTGGAATTAGGAATGATTCATGACTCAATAATATATACGTAAAGCACTTAGAGACGGTATTCCGTATTAAGCGCTATATAAATCCAGATTATTATTATTATTGATGATGAATTACTCATTCATAAGTTACATATAATTATATCCCACATAGCAAGAATCTTGCAACATGATTGGTCAAAATGAGGTCACATGATAAATGATAGATTACATTTTTTGACTGTCATGGTGATAATAAATTGCATAGGCATACACACTATTAAAGAGCTAATGGACTGGTTTTGCAAAATATGCGTAGGCTATGGTGACGGAAGTCGACGCGAAGCTTGTATGTGCAACAACACAAGCAGATACAGCTTGCTACTGTACAGTTAAATTCAATGTATGTTTAGTGTTGACTTTTGTGTTCATCATTCCTCTTCTCGTTGGAAAAATATTTCTGACGTGGGATATAAAGCAAATAATCTTCTCCTTTACTCTGGCTGGTTGACAAACTATAATCACCTTGGTAATCTCGAGGCTAAGCTATCTTCCCTCGAATTTGGCAAGATAGCAGCCCGAAGATCATCTCTGCGATGATAGTTTGTCCTATCGCCAGAGTCGTTGGTTATTATTTGCTTACTGAATAATAGTAGCATCAAGACTAACAAAGGTAAAGGCAATACGATTTAGAAACAATTGTCTCATAAATTTACACTTGCGGTACATAGTTACTATTTACCCGGTTGCAATGTTTGGTTCATAAATTGCTTTCATTTTAAATGGTTGCCCCAAGTTTTGCAAGTATGCCCTTTATAGAATATGTCGGTTTCTAAATGAGTTGTAATCATATATGTTATAATGTACAATTATCTTTTGTTGTAGATTTTTTCTTTTTTATATATATATATTTAACAAATCATGCATGGAAGCCTGTATAATGATGTATAGTGAATCAAAGAATGACATAATATGTAATGAAGAAGGCCTAAAATTGCCGCCGCTTTTTCAAAATTTGTACGAAAATTGTTCAACTTCCATGCATTTCTTACTACTTGTTGTATTTATCAAAAATAATTTCTATATTCTATTTTTCTATTTATCACTCATGTATATAGCATTGTAAGAGGAAGAAAAGGTTGAACGATGCTTTTTTGTTGTAACTTCAATTGTTGCAACAACCTGCATGTGTATATAAAAAAAATCTTCATTTAAGTTCAGATAAAGAGAACAATATTAGATGGAGGACAATAATGAGATACATTAATTAATTCAAGGCAATGATGAAATCATTCAACTTGAAACATGAAGACATTAATATCGGGTAAATCATTCTTGTGGATTCTTTTGCTTCAAGTACATTTTTTATTTAGGATGGCCCGAGAATCATTTTTGAAGCAGTGTTAAAATCCATGAAATTTATATTTGCATGCAAAAACATTTTTCTCAATTGCCAATAAATTGAAAGTAATGATTACATGATCACAATGTGTCTTGAAACCTGTCAGGTGAATGATTATTACTTTCCATTAAAGTTTTAGTAAAGATCTTAGAAAACTTCATTTTGATTTTACATAAAAATGAAATGTGATTATCATGTGTGGTTTTAAATATCATTAGGTATATGAAATCATACTTTTTCACTTTTTTTAAATGGGGGGGGGGGATCAGGGGAAAACATGTTTGAACTTTATATATCGGAATGGATAAACTTGTATGGCTTATTTGTGCATAAGATTTCTTTTACAGATATGAATTTTCATGCAAGGATTTCAGGCCTAACTATATCAGAAAGGATATACTTGTTGGACACAATTTGTTTAGAATGTTTCCCAATTAGATTATTATCTAATTGGTTGATTTAATCTGTAATTTGTATGGCCTGAACATATCATTGTTATGTTCATAATGTTTCCCGTAATTTAACTGTAGTAAGGGGACTCTTTCACTTTAAAAATACATGTTCAAACATGTTCTTGGAGGATTTTGGTTTTCTCACATTCAAAGAAAGATCAATGAACAAGAAATTCTTTAATGGGCATGTCAAAGTATTAAAAAGTATGTTTTACGGCTTAGCATATATACAGAATGTTGCTATGAAGTTGAATACTTAAATAGGCATTATTTCTTATATACATGTACATGTATTTAACTGTTGCTTTCCTTTTGAGTGTACTGCTTCCTATATGTGTGTACATAAAAACCTGTGTATACTCTTATCATATTAAAATGTGATATGACAAACAAATCATAATCTTTGCTGCGTTATCATTTATATCGTTTTGATGTATTTTTTGCAGTGATGCTAGTAGAGGGCGGCAGTATAGAGTATGGAGGTTGCTGAGTAATCCCAGTGAAAAGTACTAGCTTTCATAGGTGTTGTACATGTGACCAGGGGCGTCGCTAAAGGGGGGGGGGGTGGTAAGGGTGCGACAACCCCCCCCTCCACCTTTCAGGATATTGTCGGTAAAATTGCGCTGCCGTCGGATAAAATGAGAAAAGGGGGAGGGAAAATGAGAGTAAAAGGGAAACTAAAGAAAAAAAGAAAAGGTAAGAAAGGAAAAGAAAGGAAAGAGAAGAAAGAAAGAGAAAAGAGGAAAGAAGAGGAAGAGAAAAAGGAAAGAAAAGAAACGGGGACAAAAGACAGGAGAGAGAGAGAGAGAGGGAGGGGGGGGGGTGGGGGAAAGAGCATGAAAAGGAGGGGGGAGTAAAAGAGAGAGGGGGTTGTTGGATGGAGTCGTCTCGTCGTAGAGGCAAGACAGATACGCATAGATATGTTGTGTCGGGTCAGCTGTGTCGGTATTCTTGCTCGATCCTCGTGTACTATATCAATGCAGAAGTTTGAAGTCGGTGAGAGGTATAATGTCGGTGGACCGGCAAATTATTTTCCCTACTAACTGTGACTGTTTATCCGTTGTGACGACTTTGAGAGAAACCACAACTATAATACTTGTATTCCCTCAAAATTTCACATTCCTATATCAGCAAAAGAAATCAGAGGTTTAAAATTTTCCGGGAAACTGAATTCAAACAAGGATTAAGAGTCGAGAATGGTACAACGAATCGTCTTCTTTCTCTAATAATGAAATGAAACGTCAAAACTTCCTCACTTCGTGTGGACGGGGGGGGGGGGGGGGGCTGAATTCAGACAGAGGTTAAGGGTCGCGAACGGTTCAACGAATCGTCTTCTTAATTTCTTTAATATTTAATGAAACGCATGAACTTTCAACTTACCCTTAAACCACTTAATTCCACTATTGTATTATTGCGTTCACCCTTACTTGGGTATTATTTGTGTCTCTTTTGCATTCTTGCCTGACTGCACATGAGTTTTTTTTTTTTAACATTGCCTTGCATACAATGTATTTAGTTGCTGATGAGCCTTTCTGGCGAAACAGACTGTACAACTCTTACCAATAAGGTTAAACCTTTCCAACTTCTATATCTATATATATATATATATATATATATATGACGCCTTTAGTAAAATATATCGATTTCTAATAGAAGGCCCAATTTTGTTATATATCTCTCTCTATAATGTAATTTTACTAAAGGCGTCATTGGAGGGACATTTGGAGTGAAAAAAATGAGTCATTAAGTAGACATTAAGGTTAGGGTTAGGTTTAGGGTTAGGTTTTTTTTTTTTTTTTAATATTTTTTTTTATTGCTTCAAATCAAAGATATTTACAATCGTTGTTCATTATAACATTCGGTCTGCATAACAAATACAATACAATACAATTCAAAGTAAACAAATGAACATGTAAACGAATTAATTAGATATCAAATATCAAATCAAATTAAATTAGAGGTCTCCACTTTTGTTTGTGTGTATTCTGTTTTCCTTTTCTGAATGCAATTATATATTCTACTTGTTGAAGAAAATCTAGTTCTTTTGTAAAACGTAAAAATGAAAGATTTTTTTCTTCATACTTTGTTTTATAAATAAAATATTTCGCATAAAATATAATTGTATTTATAAGATGGTGAGTTTTTTCGCCAAAACCAAAACAAATATCTAGGTATGACAAATTTTGAGTGTATACATTTTTTCTTAATAACCAAGCATTTATATCAGACCAAAATTGTTGAATTTTAGAACATGTACAAAACAAATGCAATAAACTTTGTGGTTCTTTTTTACAGAAATTACAGATTGGAGAGTTGTGTATGCCGATTTTATACAAATAATCATTCGTCGCCAAACGACGGTGGATACATTTAAATTGAAATACACGAATCTTTGTGTCTAGCGTTACCCAATATATAATTTCAAATCTATTCTGCCATTGAATTGAAGTCTCTCAAATTTACATTCAAATCATATGACCATTTTTCACATTGATTCGTATTCAATAAATTTAAACAAAATGTAGACATTAATTTTTCATAACAGGGTTTGGTTACTTTTTTTAATCTAATAAATTTCATATATCCATCTTCTTCTCGTTCTTGTTCTAAATCACCTATTTTCAATATTCTTTTCCATTTTTTTTTCATACAAAATAGCAATGCAAAATATTCTAAGTAACATCCTTGATTCAACTGTAAAATTTCCTGTAACTCCAAAAAAGTTTTAAATGATCCATCTATTTTCATTATATCTTTTACAAACAAAATTACTTTATCAAACCAGTTTTTATACATAATTTTTTTCTCCATCTTTTTTGATATGAGAGTTATTCCATAGCGATTGATTCATAATATCTTTAAATTTCACGGGGTTGTAGTACCTGTAGTGTGACCAAGCAAAAAGAATGTCATTCCTAAATCCATTTATGCCGCTATAGTTCAAATCACTTCCTACACAATTACACAAGAATATATACACTCCACCTATTTGTTTAGTATTGGCATAAAACAACTTTTTCCAATGACCGTCATTTTGTTCGTCCAAAACTCTTTTTACCCATGCAATTTTTAGGGCTTTACAAAAACTCTCTATATTTAGGGTTAGGGTTAGGTTTAGGGTTAAGGGTTATGGTTAGGGTTAGGGTTAGGGTTAGGATTTTTATGATGTCAACTTAATGTACCATGTAGGGTTATATATATATATATATATATATATATATATATATACATACATGTACCTATATAAATATAATGAAGGGACACTTTGGTAAGAGGCGAGCCCTGCCCCCTCAAAAAAAAATTGTTGAATACTGTAGGATTTTGTGTTCAGTCGATGACGTCTATGTCATAAAGTAACTGCGTTACAGCTGTTTTGCTCAGACTCAGTCCCCTCTAAAGTTTGTTGCCTATTACGCCTTTAGTACGCCTTTATTACGACATCATTAAAATAAGGCAAGATAATCAGGGCTTTTTTTTTGTATAACAGAGGGTGTATAGTACAGAGTATATCATATTTGAACTGCAAGGAAGTTTTCCCTAGTGTCATAGCGCTTCGTGAAAATTGAAACCCGTGGGAAAAAAATTATATTACACACCATAAGTAAATATTCAAATATACATTATTTCTATTTATCTAAAAGGAATCTCGCCTGAAGAAAAAAAAACTGTTTATTATTCTAAGAGGTGTATTGCTTTCTTGCTCATTCAATCTACAATACTTCCCATCAAAGTGTACTGGTATGAAAGAGAGATAAAGCAGGAATAATGTACAGTTTCTCAGCACGACATGGGCATCGCCGTTTTCTTGATAACGTGACGTACTATGCGAAGTCGTTTATCAATTAAATATTTCAAATGTATGCATGCTTCCTTCCTATATATGCGTTTGGTGATGAAGCATTTCATTCACCTGCTATTATCCTTTGTACTACAATAAATTGCCAGAACGCAAATTGCATAAATAAGCTGGTGCTCTTCTTGGTGAAGGTTTCGCAAAAACGAAAAAGATTTGTCAACTGCTATATTTCAGTATCTTTGAAGGAATGGGTTACAATGTGACCCTGTTATATATTTTTGACTAAATATGATTTTATCTTCTCAGCAATGATTTACCCTCGTTGAAAAGTAAAGGTTTTGCTATTGAATTCAAAAAGGTCTTTCCAACTAAAGCTTGGTGTGTGATATAATGTATAACTACACCTGGTACGTCACATTTTCAAGAAAATGGCTGCGCCCAAGTCATGCTATAAGCATTTTTAATGCCTTATATAAGGAGCTGGGATGGTTGCCATGCTAGTATAGCTGGCCAAGCCTATTTATTCGCAGATATTGTGCTATATGAGTATATACTGATGCAATGTATGACAAAAGAAATGATTTGTATCACTACAAGCTACTTAAACAAAATGTATATCCGAAACTTTTTTGGGGTGTTCTTTTTTTTGTTGCATTTTTCTTGTTCTGAATAGTAAATATTTATTTAAAAAAAAGGAGGCGGCGGGCTGGGACCAGATTTTTTTTCTTCATTTTTGTTATTTGGCCTTACTGTTTGTTCGATGCTAGTTTGTTCCTATTCATCACCGTCGAGTTTTGTGTAAATACAATAGTGACAGAGTGCACCTATTTTTGGCTTCATTAAATTGTATTTACTTAAACATGTTTTTACAATAAAAATGTTTATGCTTGATAATCTGAGTGTATCCTGACCTTTATGACAGTGACATGTCATTGTTAGATAAAGAAATATGATTTTGGGGGGCTTATCAAACACGTCTTGTTTGGAATGTTATACGTCTAGCTTGTCGAGAAAATCGACCTTTGTAACAAGTTGAGTGGTGGATTAATTAAAGTACGAAAGAAAGATGGAAATGTTAAAATTAAACATTCTGAGAAATAAGTCGATGAAATTGTGAAAGAAATTAGACCATAACACATTTGTTAAAGTTGTCAATGTTTGAAACTGAGATAACGAGATGTACATTGAGTTGATCCCAAAATGGCGGATTGGTCAACTGACAAGAGTTTATCGGCGTAAATCTCTCAACACTATAATGAATTTCAATTTCTTTCCTTAGAGCTGTACATGAGATTGTTTATAGGTGATATATTATTGGTTTCGATCAATACTTATCCCTGCTTCTGACATATATCTGTTTTTCATGTTTGTGTTATAAGTTGTCAATAATAGAAATATGTCTTCTACTAAAGTCACTATAATCACTTTTTAAAATGTATTTTCTCTTGCTTTTTCGATCCTCCGATTCACTGTACAAACCAAACAGGTTCATTTTTATTTTGCTGTATTGCTAAATAATAATACTCTTCAATTTGAAGAAAAAAAATGTTTATAAAAACTACATGTACATGTATATGTGACCACTAAAAATATATCCTGCTTAGCAATTAAATAAAAAATATATATGTTGATTCGTTTGCATTCATAACGAACGACAGAGTTTCCTGATATTGCAACAACGTGACATTACTTCTCCAATATGAAAATATCATAATAACATAATCTCAAAATGTACAGAATATGACTTCAGTATTGTTTTATCGAATTTCTTTCAATTATTTACCATTCGTTTTTTCTATTAATCTGCTTTCATCCTCCAGAAAATTATGCTAGTAAGGTTGAATAGCACCCTTTAACGAATCTTCGGGAAACTCCCCTCTAAAACCCAATACAGTTATTATTCCGCAATGTTATTGCATGGAGATCTCTTCTTATCTCCATGGTTATTGTATGTTTGTTAGGCTAATACACTGTGACAAGGTTGGGCAATATTTTGCCAACACTTTGCCCAACGTTGTGCAAATAGTCAACCCAACCATCTAATGGGCAATATTTTGCCCAGTAGAATTGGCAAACGTAAGTACCCTACTTCACACGTGCATAATTGTTTCGTATTTTGCCTAACAGCTGGTCAAGATTTTCCCAACAAGTGGGCTACCGTTGTCCGGCAGTTGAAGTGTCATATCTTTGCCCCCCGGCCCCCCAACTCCGGGGTCGGAATGACCGCATGCGTGTTGCCAACATGTCCGGTAAAGGGGTACTTTTCGTGCGACAAAGTCCGGCCCGAGAATGGTAAAAAAAGGGGTGTATATGACTTTTCACCCGGAGATTTCTTTAAAAAAGGGGGTGTTTTTTCTTTTTTTCTCTCATCTCTTTGGACTCCTGAGAAATTATTCCGAATTTAGGGGGGTACATTGAGCATTTTTCCGAATTTAGGGGGGTCTCCAAGGGAGGAAAAGCCCGCAAAAAGCCCGCGAAAGGGGGGTTCGGAAATGTTGGCAGTCCTCAGATAGGGGGTGCTTTCAAAAAGAGGGAACGAGCATATGCGTACCCTAAATAACATTGAGTGGGGGGGGGGGGGCGCATTTTGATCAACATACGAAACAATTATGACTTAAAGTTGTAATATCATTGATTGATTCCAAAGGTGCACATTATGGTTGATATAACAGGCAAGTCATACTACCGTATAAAACATACAGTACTTATGATTGAGCAATAATCATGACACAATATACTTGTAGGTCACACTTTATAGGTTCATTAAATTAAATCAGGGATATGACGTAGAAAGACCACATATCTATGTCCCTTAAACATATAACCTTAAACATGTAACCTGTATATACAAAAAAAAAACAGGATTACTGTTTTTTTTATGATCGTTCTTAATTTACAATGATTTTAAAAAACTAATCTTTTCAGCCGCCAAATCAGTAATATGCATGCTTATATATTGTTCTGTATTACTTCTTTTCTGCCATATTGTAATAAAATGGAGGATTTTAGAGTTCCCATATATTCGATTGAAACGGCAGGGATATGCCCGAATATCGTCCTATTCAGGCAACAAGGTGTCGGAATATGTCATTAAAAAAATGTTGTCTAGTGTATTTCAATGGCGATGTGACATTTCTAAGACATTAAAGTACAGAATTATGTAGGCCTATACTCTCCGTTTTGCTCACTTGCTTCGCTCACTCTCAAACTTAAAAGCAGAAAGGCTTTTAACCACAAAATGACCGAATATTCTCATATACATGATACGGGTAGCGAGATGCATTAATATCCTTATATTCGGCAGTGAGATGCTTGGATGTCATAATCTTACATCTCGTAACACAGTATGTTTATGATGAAATGGCAAAATAAAATGACTTTTATGTGTGTAAATAGGACGAACCCGGCAACGAGTTACCCGAATATCCTCGTATTTGGACTCCGCAGTGAATGGATATAATGATTTTAGGACCTATTACCTGACATGTTTTCTTATGACGAATTAAAAAAAACAAGTGTCAGGTGTGTGTGTGTGTGTTTTTAAATTAATTTTTTAGTATGGTTCATTCTCGGGCAAGAGGCGTGTCAGCTCCCTTGGCAAAAATGGGTCGATGGGTTATGGTGATATATTCAGTCGGCCTTATGTGATTGGTTGATTTTACGATCGTGTGGGAGTGGCTTTAACAAGGAAATAATGTCATGTGATAGTTTAAGTGCACCCACAGGTATGACCGATTTCAGTTATTATTAACAATTCTTCTCTTTTTAATCGAGACACCATGCTAATGTCAGCTCGAGAGAGTCAGCAATGGTTTCCTAACTACTTTTGAAACTCCTGTCGGCGTAAAGGGTAAGTTTGGGTTTTAACGATTTGTTTTAAAAATTCAAATTTCATCATTAGTTGTTCAATACTGCAGAATAACATTGTTTAATATTCCAGTTCCAGAGCAGATAAACCGTAACTGGGTGGTTCCTGGTTCGAAACACAAGTTGATGAACTAATGCCCTATTGTGAGGAATATATTTTCAATAATTCTTGTTTTGTATATTTTTATATTTTGTATTGTTGAAATGTAATTTGATATGTATAATTTGCAGAAGAAAATTCAAATGCTCCGCGGGCTTCATTTTGTCTAAGACAGGGTAAAGATTAGCGTTGCAATTGGGTTTACGTCAGGATTAGCAATATATTTGGAGTTGCATTTGGGATAGGTCAAGTTTAGAGTTAGATTTGGGAATGCAATAGGTTTATGTCTGATTTTGTAGAGTTAGCTTTGGTCCAGGGTTGAAGTTAAAACTCTGTTAAGACCACAGAGCATTTTGCCGCCGAAGAACGTATAGATTATAACGCCAAAATTACCCTGATTTTTTTTCTTCCAGTTCGTTCAATTTCTAGAGTGTTTAGAACAAACGCTTTCCTGTTGGTATTAAACGTTCTTGGATCAGGCACAGACCTTCGTCATTGCATGGGATTCTGGTGAGTTGCATTTAACTCTCTTTTCAAATGTCATGTATAAAACGGTGTCTCAGAAAAATTGCATCGAGTTTTAAACATCTGTATGAGCAGGCCTACTGAATCAAGTTTAATAAACGTTCGTATTCTCTGCCATTGGAATATAATCTAGAATCTGAAATAAATATTTCTGTAGATTTTCCCGGCCAATTCGGCAACATTACCAATCCAATTCATTTGCGTGCATTCAATCAAAAAAAAAATCAAACCCGGTCTTGCTATTCGATAGTTCAAATATTTTATATGTGTACTCAAAAGGAGGAACACTACTTTTCAAGCATCCCAAAAATGCCCCTTTTCACATAGGATAAATGCTCCCTTTTATCTTGACAAGTGCCCCTTTTTTCTGGCAAATAGGGGCTCCTTTTCTTTCTGATTAATGCCCCTTTTCTTTTTTAATATGAGCCCATTACCCTTCTCATAAATCCCCCATCTTACACCTCTTATAAATGCCTTTATTTAAATCTCATAGGTGCCCCTTTTCCTCCGACAAGTGCCCATTTGAATTTGTAGTAATTGCCCCTTTCCATTCTCACACGTGCCCCTATTCAGCTCACGTGAGTGCCCCTTACCATCTCTGATAAGTGCTCAATCACCTCTTATAATTGCCCCCTTTTCAATTCTGGGAGATGCCCCTTTTACTATAACAAGCGCCTATTTTCCTTGGTAGGGCCTATGCCCCTTTTTTTCCATTCATATGAATGGCCCCTTTTATCTCTGGTGAGTGCTCCTATTCAAAGTTGAGAGTATCCCCCATTTAACTTTGTATAAGAAAATGTCCCTTTTCCTTTTTAAAAAAAGCCTTCACTTTCTCATGAGTGCCCCCTTTTTTTACCTTTGATAAATCCCCCTATTATCCGATAGGTGTTCCTTTTCCTTTGTAATAAGTCCCCTTTTCCATTCTCATAAGTGACTTTTTCCATCCCTGGTGAGTGCCCTTTTTTAGGTGCGAGAAGTACCCTAATTTTACCTCTGATAATGCACTTTTTACCTTGAGCTGATTTTTTTCTTGTCCCCCAATTTTATTTTTTCCTGTTAAAAAATACCTGTTTCTTAATCTCAATACACTGTTCCTGATTTCTCTTTTTAAAGCTTATTTCTTTTCATTACACTTTTTAAAAGAGCTATAGAATTTCCCGATTAAAGAAAGATCATTATGAACAAACACACGCCCCTTGGCCAGGCAATAATTTTTTCTCTGCAAAATCACACGCATGTTACCTCACCAAATCTCCTGATCTTTCTTTTAGAGCGAACTTTCTTTTGTATTCGCTCCACAGAACTCAACAGCGAGGTGAGGTGTAAAACCTCATCATGAACAGATATTGTGTTCAATGATTTATCTTTTTTCCGCTCTAGTTAGCAACAATTTTAACGAGACGCACCCCCGATAAAAAAGATTTTTCAACATGAATATTCGACTCTCCAAGTTTTCATCGTGTTTTTTCACATTTTAAAACATCACTCACTATTTATTGAATAGTACACTATAATGTTTATTATTCTGGCTCAATATTCATGACAAATTCATTGTCATTAAATGAATCCTGAGCAGATAAGAAGAACGAGAACTGTGCTATGTTTTTGCTTACGGTCTGACTGTATGGGTGAACGAGTGCAAGTCTATTATCTAGCTGGCTGTGTTTGTCCAGTATGTGACGTCACTATTCAGGGCTCGCTAGCTCGTGTGTTTGGCTTACGTTCAGGGGGTTCAGGGGTCTGAGAGGGGTCTTGGAAAATTGCATTTTACGCCTTTCCATGATTTCTACACTGTTGGTCATAATGGTGGAATAATTATTTGTACCCAAATTTATGTAATGATTTTGACAACGATTTATTCCTAATATATCAAAATAATAGTATACATTCTCAGATTTTATTGAATAATAATTTGCGACTGTTTGTTTTGCGTGACTGCTAAAGCACAGACGCGGATCCAGGGGGGGGCCGAGCGGCCCTAGCCCCCCCCCCCCCGCAAAAAAAGAGAGAGAGAGAGAGAGAGAGAGAAGGAAAAGAAGGGGGGAAAGAGAAGAGAGAGAGGGAAAGAAAGAAGAGGAAGAAGAAAATAAAAAGGGGGGGGGGGAAGAGATCGGGGGTTGAAAGGGCCTTGCCCCCCAGGCTGTTGCCTCCCCCCCCTATCCAAATAAAAAGAGAGAAGGAAGGAAAGGGAAAGAAAAAGGAAAAGAGGAGATAAAGGGAAGGAGCAGAAAAGAAAAGAAGGGGGATATCAGTTGCAATTTTCCCTCCAACAACGTGTGGAGTGGGGTGGGGGCCGAAAGGCACTTGCCTCCCACGCCCCAGCAAACCTATAAGAGAGAGAAAGAAGGGAATGGAAAGGGAAAGAGGAGAGAAAGGGGTAGGAAAAAAAAAAAGAGAAAGAAAAAAGGTACGGGAGATCAGTTGCGATTTCCCCCGCCAACAAGGTGTAATGGGGGGGGGGGGGGGCTTGGGGTTAATAAAATTCTTCTAATTCCATAACGGTGGTTTACAAATAATGCTAAAATGACATAATTTTCCGAGATTTTTCCTCAATATTTATTTTATGCGTTTGTTGGAAAATGACAAATTCCTAAATTTACAGCCAGGCAAGAAATATGCTTCTTGAGATGCCTACATGTCAGGGCATGCGGAACGGCGGGGGATCGGGAGCCTCGAGCTACTTCTCCCCCCCCCCCCATTTTTTTTGGAAATAGTATATTAAAGTGAAATAGAAAGAAAGAGAGCAAGAAAGAAAGAATAGTTAACTTCCAGTGTCACAAAATAATGAGGTATCAAAATATGCTCATTTGACCGTGATTAAATGCCTAAAACCCCTAACCCCCCTGGATTCATCCTAGGGCCCTTAGGCGGGCCCTTAGATGCTCATCTGACGGTAATTTATTGCCTTCAACCCTGAGTTCCGGGGTGGACAGGGTATCAAAATATGTTCATATGACCGCAGGCGCGTAGCCAGGGGGCGGTGGGGGCGTTCCCCCCGCAATACGCCAGCCGAATAAAAAAAAAGAGAGAGACAGGAGAGAAAAGGAAGAGGACGTAGGAATAAAAATTAGCAGACAATTTTTTTTTTTTTAATTCAGACAAGGATTAAGAGTCGAGAACGATACAACGAATCGTCTTCTTTCTCTAATAATTTAATGAAACGTCAAAGCTTTCGCGCAAGAGGGGGGGGGGGGACTTAATTAAGACAAGGATTACGAATCGAGAACGGTACAGCAAATCGTCATCTTTCTCTACTAATTTTAATGAAACGACAAAGCTTTCGCGCTTCGCGTGAGAGGTGGGGGGGGGGGGAGCACTAAATTGAGACAAGGATTAAGAGTCGAGAACGGTACAGCGAATCGTCTTCTTTCTCTAATAATTAAATGAAACGTCTAAGCTTCCGCGCTTCGCGCAGGAGGGGGGGGGGAGGGGAAACTAAATTGAGACAATGATTAAGAGTCGAGAACGGTAATAATTTAAGGAAAGGTCAAAGCTTTCGCGCTTCGCGCAGGGGGGGGGGGAACTGAATTTTGTCAAATATTAAGAGTCGAGAACGGTACAACAAATCGCCTTCTTTCTCTAATGATTTAATGAAACGTAAGAGCTTCCGCGCTTCGCGCAGGAGGGTGGGGGGGGGGACTAAATTGAGACAAGGATTAAGAGTCGAGAACGGTACAGCGAATCGTCTTCTTTCTCTAATGATTTAATGAAACGTAAAAGCTTCCGCGCTTCGCGCAGGAGGGGGGGGGGAACAAATTGAGACAATGATTAAGAGTCGAGAACGGTAATAATTTAAGGAACGGTCAAAGATTTCGCGCTTCGCGCAGGGGGAGGGGGGGGGGGGACTGAATTCAGACGAAGATTATTGTCGAGAACGGTACAACGATTCGTCTTCTTTCTCTAATAATTTAATGAAACTTCAAAGCTTCCGCGCTTCGCGCGGGAGGGGGATTTTTTTTTTGACGATGTGCTATATTAGTGCCCTTTAATGAGGCATTAATCCTCATTACTGTCAGTTATGACTTAAGGACGTAGGTCTCCAAGTTGATTAGCATAGTAGTACACGCATGCTTTAGCAGCACGCAAAACAAACACTAAAAAATTATTATTTAATAAAATCTGAGAATGTATAATATTATCTAGATCAATAAGGATTAAATCATTGTCAAAATCATCCATAAATTGGAGTAAAAATATTTATTCCACCATTATGACCAACAGTGTATATGATTTCTCAGCAAATTATTCTTGTTTTTCAAGAGAAAATCTTTCCATCCATGTGTGATTTGTTCTAATTATCAGTTGTAGTGGGTATTTCTTAGTGTGATTCCTTTAAAAAAAAAGTATGTGGGTAAAAAACAAAACCATTGACAATCTTTTTGAAGTGAAATTTAAAAAAAAATTGCATATTGCGTATGATTTTAAAATAATTATATATTTTTCTTGTTTCCTATGTCATATCCTTGCAATATAACATACAGTGAAACGTTGAGTCAACTTGTCCACAAAATTTGCATAAATTATTATTAACAATTTGCCATTTATATCATTTTTCTTTTGAGGCAATAAACCTGTGAATCATCTTAACATTAAATCGTTTAACTTTATTATTATGAATTTGCTTTAATTTTAATGAAAATACATATTTCCGGCAAACAAAGTCATTATCTAAATCTAGAAAGGAATTACAAAAATAAAATACAAATGGTTCACTTGACATCTTACGTATGAACAAACGATTGTAATCTCTCACTTTCATAACAAAAATATTCACTTTATCCCCTGTTTCTATTTATATAAGAATCAAAATATCACATTCATGTTAAAAAATCATTGACAAAAGTTAATCTATTTAACGAACACCGCGGAAATACCGGTGTGTTGGCTCAGTCAGTAGAGCGTCCGCCTCACAACCGGGAGGTCGTGGGTTCGAACCCCGGCCGCGTCATACCAAAAGACGAGGGAGTTGCTGCTACCTTGTTTGGCGTTCAACAATAAGGGATAGAGCAATGTCGATCTGGCGCTGTTCAGTGGCTGCCGGGCTCATGATCAATTGGGCAAAAAAAAATTCCATTTTCGGTTTAACTTAATACACTTTGGAGTGGACTTTAAAAGATTATTATTATTATTGTTATTATTATTATTATTGAAATGCTTTCTTTGATTGTGTATATTTAAAATAAAATAAGAGCAGTTGTGCTTTCACTTTTTTTAGAATTTATTAATGTAGAATCATTCCACATACCATTTGTAATCAAATTATACATTTTTAACAAACCGGCATCTTGCCATCCTTAATAAAACAATATTTTTGTCTTAAAGGTAATATTTCTATGTTTCCAATTAATGTCATATGGAATATTTGTTTATACATAAAACATATCAATGAACCTTAGTTTTGACCGAGTAAAGAAAAAGAGCTACACAAAATTCTGGCAAAATTATGTTCAGAGCATAATAAATTCATATCTTTTATATTACAATTGAAATGTAAACAAAGTGGCAACCCCTTGTTTTATTGGACCAGTATCTAAACATAACTTTCCAATTGAGCCATTATCATTAAAGAAACGGGAAATCCATGCCGAAAGAAGTAAAAATATTTTACTTGCAATATTTATTTTATTTTATTTATTTATTAGTCTTCTTTTAGTAGGGTGGCTAAATCAGTAGTTCAATACTGTTTTCCGTGGTGGCCCTCAATCATATTCAATCCACCATTTTCAATATCGCTTATGATTACATTACGTTTAATTTTATCTTTTTTGGAATTCCATAAGAAACAAAACAATAGTCTATTCAATATCTGTAAAACATGCTTTGGTACTGGTACAGCAGTTGCGGTATACACAATTATTCTACCATAAAAAGTAAGATCTCTCATTTTCCCCATATTTAATACATTTCGAAATTTATCTATTTTCACATTCCAGTATAAATCTTGTAACAATTTCTTATTTTCGGCTATGATTACTGCTAGATATTTAACAGGTTGATACGCATATATAATGTCATTACCATGACAATAATTATCTACAATATTCAATTTCATAACTTCTGTCTTGTTTCCAATTTATTTTCGGACCTGTATAATAGTCTCCAAATCGTTAATTTCATTCATAATATAATTGTACATCATTAACAGATTCCACAAATAATGTCCTACCATCTGCATATTGAGAAATTTTTAAACTATCGATACCTCAATCAACACTGAATATATCAATCCCTTTAATATTTTCATTTCGTCTTATTTTGCATGCTAATATTTCAACTACAAAAAAGTAATACCGATAATGGGAAACCCTGGCGTACTCCTCTTTCAATAATCAACTTTTTAAAAATCCATCCATTACTCATTACCCGACCATCGGCGTCAGTAGAAAAGGTCTTTATCCAGGTGATAAAAGATTCTATAAAATTGAATTTACCTAATAAATAAAATAGGAAAAAATGATTCCGAAAATGAAATTGACCGGGTTGTTTATTATTGACATTTTATTCTCACCTTCTTTATCACACGTTTGTAATCTTGACACAGTTCACGTTCTCTATCTTAAAAAGTTACGTTTCTTTTCTAATAGCTTTTTAAAAGACTTTTAAAATTTGTCCGCTTTTCAAAGACTAAGAATTAAGACTTGTGCTAACCAGACGATTATTTAGATTTTGCCTACTTCTCTGAGACTTAAAAATTGTACCCAAAAGAATACTGTTTATTTTTCTACCCCTTCCCATTATCTATCCATTTTACTCAATATTTAGACTGAACATTAATTAAACATTGCATTTGAAATTTTCTACTTTTTTCCAAATGTTCTTATGGTCTGGTCCAGCAAATTTTGGCTCATTTTGTTGTGACGGGTCACTATATTGCCTCTAAATATCTCTTGTAAAAAAAACGTTTGATGTATGTCTAGGAAATGAAGGCCTGTTTATTCTCGGCTGCTTTAAAAGATACAATTAATCTGTTGGCTATGTAAGTATTAGTATCCTGATTGGCCTTTGGTCCGATTGTTCACACCCCAGGCGCGGATCCAGGATTTCTTAGGGGGGGGGGGGCCCAAATTTGAAATTATGCGAGCCAAATATTGGTACGTAATGCGGGGGGGGGGGGGGTAGGTGCAGGGAGGGATGAGTTTCCCCCTCCCTCCTCCGCGAAACGCGGTAGCCTTGACGTTCCATTAAATTATTAGAGAAAGAAGACGATTCGTTGTACCGTTCTCGAAAATAATTCTCGTATGCATTTAGTTTTTCCCCTTCCGCGCGAAGCGCGGAAAATTTTACGATTAATTAATTTATTAGAAAAAGAAGACGATTCGTTGTACAGTTCTCGAAAATAATTCTCGTATGTATTTAGTTTTTCCCCTCCCGCGCGAAGCGCGGAAAATTTGAGAGAAAGAAGACGATTCGTTGTACCGTTCTCAAAAAATAATTCTCGTATGAATTTAGATTTTCCCCTCCCGCGCGAAGCGCGGAAAATTTTACGATTTATTAAATTATTAGAGAAAGAAGACGATTCGTTGTACAGTTCTCGACTCTTAATCCTCGTCTGAATTCAGTTTTCCCACTTCCGCGCGAAGCGTGGAAGCTTTTACCATTCATAAATCATTAGAGAAAGAAGACATTTCGTTGTACCGTTCTCGACTATTTATTCTT
Source organism: Strongylocentrotus droebachiensis (assembly GCA_035222895.1). Lineage (NCBI taxonomy): Eukaryota > Metazoa > Echinodermata > Echinoidea > Camarodonta > Strongylocentrotidae > Strongylocentrotus > Strongylocentrotus droebachiensis. The sequence goes on along the minus strand of JAVYIG010001504.1, from coordinate 225,220 downwards.
GTCTAAATTTAGTCCCCCCCCTCACCCTCCTGGGCGAAGCGCGGAAGCTTTGACGTTTCGTTAAACTATTAAAGAATGAAGACGATTCGTTGTCCCGTTCTCGACTCTTAATCCTCGTCTGAATTCAGGTTCCCCCCCCCTCCCTCGCGAAGCGCGGAAGCTTTTAATTTGCATTTAATCATTAGAGAAAGAAGACAATTCCTTGTACCGTTCTCGAAAGTAATCCTCGTCGGAATTAAGTTCCCCCTCCATCCCGCGCGAAGCGCGGAAGCTTTTACGTTTCATTAAATCATTACAGATTCGTACTACCGTTCTCGCCTCTGAATCCTCGTCTGAATTCAGGTTCTCCCTCCCGCGCGAAGCGCGGATGCTTTGACGTTTCATAGGATTATGAGAAAAAGAAGACGATTCGCTGTACCGTTCTCGATTCTTAATCCTTGTCTAAATTCAGTCCCCCCCCCCTCCTCCTGCGCGAAGCTTTGACGTTTCATTTAATTATTAGAGAAAGAAGACGATGCGTTGTACCGTTCTCTATCATACTCTTAATCCTTGTCTGAACTTCAAAGATGTTCTTTGTCTGCTCCTTTTTCTTTCTACTTCCTATTCCGATTTGGGGAGGGGGGCCGCCAACCCCCGCCCCCCTGGCTACGCGCCTGCGGTCAGATAAACAAATTTTCATACCTTGTCCGATCCCGCAAGCTCAGGGGTTTAAGGCAATAAATTACTACCTGGTGGGGTCGAATAGGCGGAGCCGGCCCCGAAAGCTCAGAATATTTAGGCTTTTCCTTTTTTCTTTCCCTTTCCTTCCTTCTCTCATTCTATTTTATTTCTCTTTAATATACTTTTTCAAAAAAAGTGGGGGGGGGGGGGGAGGGAGCTCGAGGCTCCCGATCCCCGCCGTACCTCGGGCCCTGACATGTAGGAATCTCAAGAATCATATTTCTTGCCTGGCTGTAAATTCAGGAATTTGTCATTTTCCAACAAACACATACGAACGTATAATTTACTAAAAAGTGAGGAAAAATCTCGGAAATTATGTCATTTCAGCATTATTTGTAATCCACAATTATGGAATTAGAAATAAACCACGTTTGAATTTGATTTCCCCCAAAGCTCCCCCCCCCTATCAGTACGCCAGTGTCTCCTCTTTTCCTTTTTTCTTTCCCTTTCCTTCCTTCTCTCTTATTTTTTGATTTTTTTTTGGGGGGGGAGGGGGGTTAACAGCCTGGGAGGCAAGGCCTTTTCGGCCCTCCGATCTCCTTCTTCCCCCTTTTCTTTTCTTCTTCCTCTTCTTTTTTCCCCTTTCTTTCCCCTTCCCTTTCCCCTTCTTTTCCTTTCTTCTCTCTTTTTTTTTTTTTTTTGTGCGGGGGGGGGGGGGGGGGGCCAAGGCCCGCTCGGCCCCCCCCCCTGGATCCGCGCCTGTCACACCCCCCCTCCCCATTCACACACATGCCATGCCGTTACAACATGATCTCAAATCTACTCCTTAAATATACACCCATACTACTGACCAAAGACTTTGGGTGATTCGAGCTAGAATTTTTAATTCTTTTTTTTGTTAAAGATAATGAATAAATGGGTTGTAGGCCCTGGTTATTGTTGTTATTTAAAATAATTTTTTAATGTATTTGTTTAGAGCATCCATTTGTTAAATAATTGTTATACTATTACGTAGTTCTGTGTTAAATTTGTGCTGTTTTGTATTAAATGTGATGCTATTTTAAGTACCTGTATACTTTAGGGCTTCCTTGAAAAGCAGGCCATTAAATTTTTTTTTGGCCTAAATGGAACTACCCTATTAAAATAAACATAATAAATCAATAAATCAATAAAATAGGCAGGCTTAATCCACACTTGATCAATAGAATCTGGATACTATTATCTGCCTTGACATGATTAATGTAATATCATCTACCCTGACTTGACAAAGATAATAGTATCTGCTTCGACTTGAAGATAATATATATTAACTACCCGGAATTGACAAACATAATATTATTTGTCTTGACTTGACAAAAATAATATTATCTACCCGGATTTGATAAATGATAATAATAATATTTAGTTCTTGCATAGCGCATAAAACGTCATGAAATAACATCTCTATGCGCTTCCAAAGAGCTTTACGTAAGGCTGTTCGTAAAGTTACGCATGACTTTACGAACGACTTGTATATGAAGTGCCAGATAGGATGCCCAAAGTTTTTCCTGATGTTTTAAAAAAGTGTGACTATATTTCCAATAACCTCGACTAAATTATGGCAAAACATATACTTTGCATTAAAAATGTTTTTTTTTATAATAAGAATGTTAATCTACATCTTCGCAGTTCAACTTTAGTTGATGCAGTTAATACTGATTGAACATCCCATTTGGCTTTTCGTATGTAAGTCAATCGTAAAGTCATGCGTAACTTTACGAACAGCTTTATGAAACACTCCCTTGACTTGACAAAGGCACTCTGTGATGTGATTTATATACAGTAGTTTTTTCGAACGTACTTCTGATACTGAATTAACCAATGACGAAAATATTTTGTTGGTTGTTGTGTGTGTATTAGTATTTTTTCATGTGTGTATGCAGACTTCAAAGTATGTCGCTAACTGATATCAAGAGATATGGATTTGTGTTAATGAGTAAGAAAAAACGGAGTCCAAAGCGTGTGTGGGAGAATACCGACTGATATATGGTATATATATATATATACATCTTATAGCGTCATTAGACGGACATAATATTGTAGTGGAAAAATTAGTCATTAAGTAGACATGGTCATCATTAGCAAGACATTTTCGTGTCCTGTTAACGATTGAACAATGGAATTACTACCCTCTACGTACGTTTGCAGGTAGAGGAAACTGAAAGGCCTCCCAAGAAACGATAGGTTTAATCATTAGTCATTAGTTTAATTAGTTATATTGTTTTGAATTTAGGGTTAGGGTAATAAACCAGTTTTTATGATGTCCTATTCATGTATCATGTACAGTTATTATATAGATATTCTGTTGATACAAAAATGTAGGGTTAAAATATATAACCCTATACTTTTGTATCAACAGGATATCTATATATATTCCAGTTTTTATGAGGTCCTATTAAAGGTAATGCAAAGTTTTGGGAAATTTTGAAAATTGGGTGGATAGTGATTCTTTACAATTTTGATATATTTGGATGCCCCTGTGGATTTATTATAAGCCCTAGAAAATTTAGCCCCCAAAACACTACTGCTTTCGAGAAAAATTGAATATAAATATTTACCGGTGCTCCCGGTAAATTTTGATAAATTTCAAATAGCGCCTACGACCGTTTAATAGTAGCTGTGACCATGACAATCTCAGAATATGTAGTTGTGATATATAATTTCACAATGGGAATAGCTAATCGGTCGATTTTAGTCAAGAAACATTTTTTAATATCTTAATTGATATCTTGACCTTGAGAGGGGGCTATACAACATAAAGAGTTAATATTTTCAATTTCATAACTCGATTTCAACCGCGACGACGATCACTGAATATTGTCGGATCGTATATGCTTCCAATATGTTCATTGGAACCAAATTCATGACCCCATACCAAAACTTTGTATTACCTTTAATGTATCATTTACAGATTAACTGTAAACGATACATTAATAGGACATCATCAAAACTGGTATATTACCCTAACCATAACCCTAACCTGTTAATGTCATATATATATTTATATAGTCATATACTGCGTCCCATGGAGCGACAGTTGTGTTGTTTGTAAGTTATTCGATAACGTTTAATAAGGGTAATGTATTTCATCTTGACAGTTTTGCGGCAGCTTGCACACCAGTATACTACCGGTGTGACCGCGCCGTTCGTCCTACCAGTTTCGTTTGTCCGTCAGACATAATATGCGGGTTTTCGACGATCCGTGCGGTTTGCTACCCGCACAGTCTGTCCTCACATTGTTTTACGTGTATATTATTTTGATAAAAGGAAACAACTCGGCAAATCAATGTACGTATATAGAATCATTGTAAGTCATTTGGTTGACATTTTTTCTAGAAATGACATAATAATAACTCTCTACAATTTTCAAAAGCAAATGGGCCAGTCCTTTTGAAATGAGAAGTGAATATTTCTTTGAAACCCTTACATTCTATGAAGGCATACTTGTGATATCGGCCCCACAACTGTTGTAATCGATTATACTTTTGTACGTGGCTTCTTGCTGCAACCAACTCACTTTTAGTATATACTCGTGATCCAGGCCCCGCGCAACGGCGTAGCATGTTCTACAATCGGTAACATTCCAGTTAAAGTACAAGAGAAGATCGTGGGTGTAAAAAGAGTCATTTCAGGGATCCCGGTAGACATGACAGAGAAAGAGATAGAACAAGAGCTGAAATGCCAAAAAGTTATAGCAGTTAAAAGAATCATGAAGAAAAGAAAACAAAACAAAGGAAATGAAAACGAAACAAATCAGCCAGAGTACTTTCCGACTAGAAGTGTCATTTTGACTTTTAACTCAGAACTTCCAGAAAAGGTTTCTATGTTTTTTCAGACATTCAGAGTCTCGTTATATATCCCACTCGTTCCCAGGTGTTACAGATGCCAAATGTTTGGTCATGGCATTGCTCATTGTAGATCGAAGTTGAGATGCGTTCGCAGTGGAGATCCCCAACACTTTCGAACAATGCCAAAGAAAAGAAAATCCAAAATGTGTAAATTGTGGAGAAGCCCACTCCGCTGCCTATAATGGCTGCAAAGAAGCTAAAAAGGCAAAACAGGTCCAGCAATTCAAATGCGAAAACAAACTAACTTACGCACAAGCCTCGAAGGCATGGAACGAAAAACAACGTCATGATCAAAATTCCAACCCTATCCCAGAACCCATTCAAAAGAGCGCTCAACAACAGAGTGCACATCAACCCCAAACAAACAAAGAGTCTCCCCCCAATTACGAACCCCCTACCAAAGTTTCAAGTGCTCCACATTATGAACAACCATCCAAAGTTCCCTCTTCCTTATACTCCCAAGATCAAAATCAATCAAACAGAAATACAAAACTCGCGGGGAACGCAAATTTAACAAATACTTATGTCAGAAATGGAAACACCTCAACAACAGAACGAAATGAACAAATATTGCACTCTATTGTACAATTGATAATGATTTTTGAAAAAGATAAAAGAGAAGTTGATATTATAGAGCTGGTTAAAGTAGCAGCGGAAAGACTACTTTACAAAAGATTGAATCACGAGCAGTATGATGGGTGCAGTTAGTTATTTAACAACAATAGCTGTGCTTTCCATTCTCCAATGGAACGCACAAGGCATGTCCGCACATGGATATGAGCTCTTAAAATTTGTAGACTGTAATAATAGAACAAATAAAATAATTCATTTAATCTGTATCCAAGAGACTTGGTTCAATGACACTAGGAACTAAACCCTTCCAGGCTATACTTGTATCCCCCAAAACAGAAAATCCCAATATCGAGGTGGATGTGCTTTTTATGTTCATGACTCTATCCAATACAATCACTCCTCTAGAGATGAGACAGATTTAGAATTACAATCCATAGAATTATACGTAGCTGATTCTATTTATCGAGTTGTGAATTGTTATAACCCATGCAAACAACTAAACCAAATTATCATGCAAGAACTTCAAAAAAGCATCCAAGAATACGATAAATATATCATCGTAGGAGACTTTAACTCACACAATACTTTATGGGGAGTGAAAAAACGGACCCCAATGGCAAGATCATTGAAAACTTCATAAACGAAAAAAATATGGTTTTATTAAATGATGGGTCCGGAACAAGAATGGATCCGAAGAACGCAAAAGTATCAGTTTTAGATCTATCAATTACGTCCCCCCTCTTATCTGGCAGATGCGAGTGGCGTGCTTTACAAAACAAATTTGGAAGCGATCATTATCCAATCTCTATTCATATCATACTAGATAAAAAGCACAACGATAATAAACAAGACGAAATGGAAGATATCAGATGGTCCTTTCGGAACATGAACTGGACACTTTTCTCGGTAGAGTGTGAAAAAATGTTTCATCGGGAAAACGAAAAAAATGTAAGTGAAGACCCAACAGAGTTATATCTACACTTTATCAGTACGATCACCGAGGTTATTCAGAAAACCTATCCAAAAAAAGGTAAACGACAACGAAAACCCATCCCTTGGTGGAATAACGAGTGCTCAGATAAAATAAAGGAGAGAAATAGAGCTAAAAAGAAACTAAATAGAACAATATCGATTGAGAATTTAAACGACTTTTTGAAGAAGAAGGCAGAGACGCAGAAATTCCTTCGTCAATGTGAACAACTATACTGGAACAACTTCTGCCAGAAACTTAATCGATTTGTCCCGGAATCTAACATCTGGAAATGCATTGAAAGATTGAATGGCATACAAACCAAAACAAAAAGAATTCCAGTACTGAAAGACAAAGAAAGGATTATGCAGTCGGACCAAGACAAGGCGGAGTTACTTTGAGGTTTCTTTCATACAATTTTTACTACAGAAGCGCCAAAATCAACAGAAAAAACCCGAAGTTGGCAGCCGAATCAGGAAATTAAGGATAATACATCAAAGGAAAGTAAAGTACATACTCTAAATGGGGCATTCGGACTAGCAGAATTCAATAGAGCCATCGAAAAGAAAAGAAATTCTGCTCCTGGAAAAGACAGAATACCGTATTCAGTTTACCAAAACTTGCCCCTTGTGGCGAGAGAGTACGTACTACATTTCATTAATTTAATCTGGGAATCCAACCAAATCCCACCCCAACTTAAACACGCGATAATGGTCCCAGTCCTAAAACAGAACGGAAATGCAAGTGAGGCATCATCATATCGACCCATAGCGTTATCGCCATGTCTCATAAAAATCATGGAAACGATGATTAAAACAAGACTTGATTGGTTTCTAGAGAAACATGAGATATTACCTACTTTTATGAGTGGGTTCAGAAGAGGCCGTAGTATAACAGACAATATAGTAAATCTTGAAAACGATGTCCAGAAGAGTATAAATAATAAAGAGCATACTTTAGCCGTTTTCTTAGACATAAATAAGGCATATGATACAGTATGGATAGAAGGCCTAATTCACAAACTAGGAAATATAGGTATTCAAGGAAACATGCTTAGATTTCTTCACAACTTTTTAAAAGACCGCACTTATCAGGTACGCGTTGGTAGACAACTATCGCACGAGTTCAAGATGGAGAGAGGTCTCCCGCAAGGTAGCATACTGAGTCCCACACTCTTTAACATAATGCTCAACGATATCCCAACAGACCCTTCGATAAAAATATCCTTGTATGCCGATGATTGCGCGATATGGATCTCACGCAGCAATATTCCTCTCATTACCAAAAAAATACAAAATTATATTGATGACCTACATAGCTGGTTCACGTCCTGGGGTCTCCAACTGTCCCTAAAAAAGACTGTCCCCCTACTTTTCACCAAAAGTACCAAAAACCATGAGATAAACCTCACTTTAAACAAAATACCACTAGAATGTGAAAATACACACCGATTCCTAGGTATATTCTTTGACAAAAAACTTACCTGGACCCAACATATAGAGTATATATCCACCAGATGCAAGAGAAAGTTAAATATTTTAAGATGTTTAACTGGTACGTCATGGGGCAGTTCATCTAAGTCCTTAATAGTGGTTTATAGAGCTTATATTCGCCCCCTTTTGGACTTCGGGTGTGAAGCCTACGACAGTGCATCGGAAAACATAAAGAAGGTGTTAGATTCGATTCAATACCAATCCTTAAGGATATGTGCAGGTGCCCTACCGGTAACTTCACTAGCGTCTCTCCAAGTATAAATGGGAGAAGCCCCATGAGATCTTAGGAGACAACAACTAGCCCTAAAATATAAGCACAGCATAGAACAACAACCTAAGCATCCAGTTTTTCCAAGTTTACAACCTTGTTGGCAGTATCAGTATATGAAAGGAAAACAGTGCAACAAACCGTTTGGTTATCGAACAGAAAACTCTAACAAACACCTTTCTGTAGAAAAATTAAAACCCCTAAACTTCCCCCCCATGGTTACTAACGCAGCCTGTTATATCAATTGAATTGGCTAGTCAGATAAACAAATATGATAATCCACTACTTTTGCAACAGAGAAGTTTAGAAATAATAAACACAAAATGGTTCAGCCAACTTCACATATTCACAGATGGGTCCAAACTTCCTAAAAAAGGACGTTGTTCTGCAGCTTTCTATGTTCCTTACTTCGCGTGTAAACAATCAAAGAGATTGTCTGACGGAACATCCTCATATAGAGCTGAGCTGGCGGGGATAATACTGGCCCTCAATTGGTTACACCAGTTAGATACTTTATATGTAGGATCAGTTATATTCAGCGACTCATTAAGGGCCTTAGTAGCAATAAAGAACAAAAAAAGAAGAGAATTTTATTTGAGAAATACTTGTAAGCTTATCCCACCTTAAATTAAAAAATATAAATGTTAGCTTTGAATGGATTCCCTCCCACTGTGGAATAACGGGAAATGAATGTGCGGATTTTCATGCTAAGGCAGCCCTCAGCAAACACATTGAAATAACAAACAGCCTTAATATCTCAGAAGTGAACAGCATTTTAGAGAGGCATTTTACCGAGCTGTGGCAATTAAGATTTAAAGTTTCTCCAAATACACACTACAAAACAATCCAAAAATCGGTTTCACAAACCTTCGATTGCAAACTAGAGCGAGCAAAAGAAAAGACAATACGTCGTTTACGACTTGGACACATCGGTCTTAACGCGGATCTAGGCCGAATGGGAATACATCCAACTGGACACTGTAACTCGTGTCGAGAAGTAGAAACCACTAAACACTTTATAGCAAAGTGCCCGAAATATTTAATTGAAAGATCCATGCTACTCGCTGAAACAGATTGTATAAATCCCGACGATATTTTAAAGCTTATCTGCCGTAGTTTACAGGAGGGATTAGACTGCCCTGCAAGGTCACTGGACAGGTGGTTATCTCATCAACTCAGCTCTCAGTTAACATAAGAAAAAGAGGATCATGGGGGACCAATGGTCACCGATTAGGCATTGTTTGTTACATAGAGGGTGCAATTAGCTACAAGTAGTGCAGTGGGCCTTTAAGGCTCTTAAATTCATCAAAAGCTAACTTTCAAAACGCTTTATACCGTTTCGTTCTAAGAACGAAACGTTTCAATTAACCCAAAATAATCGAGCATTTTTTTTTTTTTTTTTTTTTTTTGCACCAACACTCACAAAAGCCCACATTTTGTTTGTTTCCCCTAAAAAGTTTAATTATCCAATGCAACATGTATTATAAACACCACTCTATCACAAAATTGTTTTTCTTTTGATCGAAGATTCATTAAAGTCTGCGAGGTCGCTCAAAGCCAATTTCCCCGGAAAAGTACCCTCTTGATTTTAAAATTGTTGATCAATTCCTTTCTTCTTTCGAGTTTCCAGATTATTAATGTATCCCAAAGGGAGCCCCCTGTCTACACCCGAGAGACATGACGGTGTCTGGACGGTGTCTTAGAACGGACAGGACTACGCGGTAACCTACAGGATACAAAAATCTACATTTTGTAGTTTTTTACGTTTTTTTTTTTTTTTTTTTCTTCATCTATTTTCTCTTTCATTTCATTTTAAGGGGGAAAAAAAGAAAAGGAAAAAAAGAGAGAAGCCTATATTTAAATTATATTTTTGATACTCTTATTTTAAAAAAAAAAGAGAAAGAAAGAAATTAATATTAAAAAGAAATGCGTTGGTGATAATAGTCAGGTCTTGACTGATTGCCATTACAACAAAAAACAACAACAACAACGCTTCTTTCACCGAAGTATTTGGGGGCGTTTTGAGGTTTAATGAAGGAGTTAAATGGGAAATAAAAGTGGGGTTAAAAGTGAGTGGGGGAGTCTACATAAGGTAGAGCGTAGCACAAATTGGCGGGTGGATCAAGGGGCGGAGCCCCCGGATGTTCAGGAGGGAGGGGCAAGGGTAGGGGCATTTAATGAGGGGGGGGGGAGGCAATATCATGGGCGACAAGGCCCTTTCGGCCCCCGATCCACACCGCGTTGGTGGGAAAAATCACAACTGATCTCCTCTACCTTTATATTCTTTCCCTTTCCTTTCTCTTCCTTCTCTCTCTTTTAAGTTTGTTGGGGAAGGGGGAGGCAAGGGCCAATTGCTCCCCCCGATCCCCAACTTGTTGAGAGGAAAACTGCAACTGATACCCCCTTCTTTTCTTTCCTTCCCCTTATCTCCTCTTTTCCTTTTTTCTTTCACTTCTCTTCCTTCTCTCTCTTTTAAGTTTACTGGGGAATGGGGGGGGGGAGAGGCAAGGGCCATTTGGCCCCCCGATCCCTAGCTTGTTGAGAGGAAAACTGTAACTGATACCCCCTTCTTTTCTTTCCTTCCCCCTATCTCCTCTTTTCCTTGTTTTCTTTCCCTTCTCTTCATTCTCTCTTTCTTTTTGCTGGGGGGGGGGGGGGGGGGCAACAGCCTGGGAGACAAGGCCTTCCCCCCCCCCCGATCTCCTTCTTTCCCCCTTTTCTTTTCTTCTTCCTTTCCCTTTGTCTCTTAATTATTTAACTTTCCCTTATTTTCCTTCCTTTTCTTTCTCTCTCTCTCTCTCTCTCTCTTTTTGGTTGGCGGGTGGGGGGCACGGCCCCTCCCCCTTGATCCGCGCAGGGAAGACCTGTAGTCACTATGAACATGAACAGTTCCTCAGGTAGACAAAGAGACATCCCTTCACTGCTATTATGTAAACATGTGTAGAACAGGTGTCACATGCATATTCACCTTTTTACATAATAGCAGTGAAGGGATGTTCCTTTGTCTACATGAGGAACTGTATATTTTGTCCGCTTTCTTTGTCTGTCATATTCATAGTGAGTGTCATCCCTAGCAAGCTGGGGCCCGTTCCTACAAACCGTCATAAGTCTAACTTCTTGACTAAATCAGCGTTAGTGAGCAACTTGTCCGCTACGTGTTTCACCAAGCCCTCTTTGCCAAGATCAACGACAACATCCTGACTAAGGAGTTATGACGCCTCTGACACCGTCGTATCTCTGTCATAACTATTTAGTCGATGGGCAGCGCCATCACATGTCATTTATTGGGTAGACTATGGCTGGCAAAAAAGGACAATAAATCCTACAACTATGATTTTTCAACAAATTCACTTAAACAGTGAGTTATCGTTTTTTGTATTTGATAATCTCATGAAAATATGCCATGTTTGTATTTAAGGATTTTTCCACTTAAATAAACTGATTATACACCTTTATTTTCTACATTGGAAAATCGTCGAAGGGATAGCTATTTTGCCACAGCAGGCAAGCCATAGTTTGAAGTGTATTCTTTAGTTTTCAGACCCATATTGCTTTCGAGATAAATTCTATCTTCAAATGTGTAAAATGCACAGTTTAAAAGATGTGTTTTAACCTTTGGAATGTTGAAGTTTTGTCATTTGATTATTCAACTGATACCTAAAACATTGGACACAAACTTCATTACATCGTATTTTTCTAAGAATAATATATTGGTGTATTTTTATAAACTATCAAACTACAATATCCGGGGGGTACCCATCTCAAGAAACAAACTGATTCACCGGTCATGTAATGAAATACTCACAATTATATGTTACAAGTACCTTTATTGTACAATCTACACAAATTTGGAAGTATATTGCATCTCTTATTTCTTGGTATCATTTTCAATCTTTTTCATTACTAATTCATTTAAATAATTGCATTTTCCCTAATATTAATTTTGTAATAATCCGGTGGTATTGCGACTAAGGCTAAGTTTTGGCTCCTCTTCTCGCCGATAGTATCGATCTCACGAGATACTAGCTAGTAAGCTCTTCGTGAAACGGTTTAGGAAGATCAGAGACATCTCCGTAGTTGGCGGATAAAGTTATGACTGTCTTGTCGTTGGTTTCTAGGAACGAGCCCCAGCAAAGCTGAATATGGGTTATCCAGCAATTTCATTCATTGTGTGTAATTATACTTGTATAGACTATGTACGTGTTGACAATATAGTACGGACATTCGGTGCGGCAGGCGGATTATTGGTGCGAGACCTCTTCCGCACAGATTGTACGTCAGACAATTTAGGCGCGCACGGAATGTCCGACACGGACTTCTGCGTGGATAAAATCCGCACCGATCGTCCTCTCTCTCTCTCGATCTCTAATTCCCGGATGAACGGTGCGGGTTACATTCTACGCGGTCACACCGGGGCAACTAGTATATAGCCACTGCTGACGGCCGCAGTGCACTGCGAGCTTCCATTGTATCTGTAATACTCATAGAGATGTGGAGATATAGCGCCATTTTGCGGCGTAAAATCGTTCATTTGTTTACAACTAATATGGCAGCCTCTAGACACCGAAAAATTCGAGCGAGAAATCCTGCACGCTAACCTAATTTCCATAGTTTCATTTTGTGAAAGGTTTAAAAGTTGAAACTCAATATTGTGTGAAAGTTATAACACAAAAGATAATCTTTACTTTATAATTCCACGGGGGCGATTTTTCATTTTGCAATCGCCCCCGTGAGCAAAGGCGGAGGCGATTACGAAGCTAACGGGGGCGAATTGCCCACCGCCCCCGTGTATTTTGAGCCTTGGTTATTATGTGAATATGTTAGTAAACCAGTCTATTAAATGCATGTTTTATCACATTGACTGAAAACACTTTAAACTTGGCCTGAAAAACTTATATCCTTTAAAGGTTTCTCCATTTGACACCATATTTTTTTCTTCTCTCTCTCTCTCTCTTTTAGTGAGCAGTCTGTCGCATACAACCACCTGTTTGGACGAGTGGTGAACAGTGAAATGAGATCATCTTTAACCCGTCGCTTCTCAGCAACTCCCAGAAGCAACTAGATATCAGATCGACGATATTGTAGAGGGTGATGTTAGAACATAGATGACGTGAATTCTCAACCCAACTCATTTCCTCCTCACATCGTATTTTATTGTATAATGTATATTGCCTGATCATTCAATGTATAGTATACTTTTTAAGAGATAATGAAATGAAGTGAATTTCTGTTTTGATATTTTTTGAGCTTCTCTAGTACATGCACTATGATTAAGACACGATTGTTTTGGAGATTTATTTTTTGTCTCGTGTTCTGATATTTACAGTAATGGCGTCGCTTGAACACAAAATTTTACGCACTTTGAAGTGTCCTATTTGTTTAGAATTACTCAGTGATCCAAAACAGTTATCATGTTCGCATACATTTTGTAAAAGATGTCTAGACAACATGCTAGCATGCTTTAGTCAAACTGAAACGGTCAATTCTTTGAAGTGTCCTATTTGTCGAAGCGTAACAGATGTCCAAAATGGTGATGTGACGAATCTAAATACAATTGTTTCTCTGAAGTCTGTGGTTGAGGATGTCAGAAACAACCAGCAGCTCTGTGAGATGTGCCATCCGAGCTCGGAGGCGGTGCATTTCTGCCAGGAATGCGAGAAGAACATGTGTAACGAGTGTCTGGAGAATCACAACAAATGGCCAGCCAACCTCAAGCATGCAGTCGTTTTTGTGAAAGATATTCAAGAGCGCAAAGTTGTCCTTCGGAGGAAGGTCAGCTACTGCCAGGAGCACGAGGAATCGGACGGACAGCAGAATATCTGCTCTGATGTCTGCCTTACTTGCAAGAAGTTCATCTGTATGAGATGCCGCTTGTGGTTGCATGAGAACAAAGGCCACACTGTTGTAGATGCCGTAGAATACAAAGCCTCTTTCCAGAGGAAAATCAAAATACTGCAAGCAGTAGGCAAGGCGAAAGCCGCAACCATCGATATCCATCTGGGTGTTATTGAGAGTGAGACCAAGCGCTTTACTGATTACATTACCAGAATGAATGATGAAATCGCCAAAGTGTTTATAGAGACATCATTGAAGTTAAATGAGAGGAAAGATGCATTATTCCAGCAGGTTGATGCACAGAAAAATGGGCCACTATGCCAACGCTTGCAGAAAATGAAGGATGATCATGAAAGGTTGGTTGCTAGTCTAAAAGGTGCGAGTGTGTTGTTGGATAGCAGCTTGGAGGCTCCTCTGAGTGGAGATGTCATTGCTATTCATGATTCACTGTCTAATGAGCTTCAAAGTCTGGTAGATCTGGAGGATCCGGACGACCAGCTTGTTACTGATGTGGCAGATCGGGCAGAGGAGTTAATCTTCAAACCAGACCAACAAGACCCCTTGAGCATCGGGAATTTCTGTGTAAAGTATGAAATCGTCCGTAGTGTGAAACTCTCAGGTCGAATGAGCTCCTCGGCTCTTTCAGTCGATGGTCGAATGGCAGTAGGGTACAGTGAAGGAGGGATCGAGTTCGTATCCGAGAATGGGCAAGTCAAGGAGACAGTCCTCAGCGATGTCAAGATTCGCGGAGCAAGATTCCTCTCTGATGGCGGATACGTTGTCCTTGATGTGAGCAACAAGATCACCACGTACTCACCCAAGTGTGTGAAGTTAGACGCAAGGTTTGCGACACTGTGTTTCAATGAAGGCGGGGTCGGAAGTCTAGCTGTAAGCAGTATCAATCAGATTTACGTCGGCTACTGCAGAGCAATGAAGATACAAGCGTTCCACCAAGGAGGTGGAAATGCTATCAGAGAGATACAGTGCAATGGTTTCGAACCTAAGCAGATCACTTGTCTCAATGACTCCCTGATCATAAACCATAGCACCTCAACGAGGATACTTGGTCATGACGACGATGTGAAACACATCGTAAATAAATCGAACGCTTATCCATACAGTACCGTAACTCAAGACAACTCCATTCTTATCGCATGGGTCAAACATGATCAAGGGTTGCTCACTATCAAAAAGTACACCAACAAATTGAAGTCTGTGAAGACTCTCTTGTCGGACTACAAGATTGAGAAGTCTGAGATTAATTGGTATTTCCTCCAGGTGTTCGCATCTGGTGGAGTTGCTTTCTGTACTCCAAACAGACTCTACATATGGGCTTGTCCACCATAATGGGAAACTGCTTGGAATTGTCGAGTCGATTGTAATGATGTGAACTACTTCCGATAATCTAATTATCATATAATACTAATAAGTTTGTTGACAAGAGAGGTCTCATCAGCATCAATGCTGTTCTTCCTAAGGGCCCTGCATTCATTATTACCTTAGCAATTGCCAGGTACCCACTTACACCTGGGTCGAGAATGGCAAATGCGGATAAACATCTTGATCCAAGAATGGAAGCACCCAGCGAGGATCTAAAAATTATTCTAACCCATGAACACAAAAACAACAAACTATATTGTTGCAATGCATGGTCCAAAAGTTCCATACATATAATTAAGTATGAACTGTTAGCAAGATTACACAGAAGAGCAGCATACATTGCATCTAGAAAGTCATGGAAAATCCCTTCTCAATAAGAGCTTTATAAGTTACACTGGCTTGGATTGTTTTTAAATGCGTCAATTCCATTGTTCCTTTTGTATTGCCTTCTAAGTTAATTCCAGTTGACGGCGTTGCAGTAAGGTTAACCAGTTCACCAGTTAATCTGGCCGTGTTGTAAAAATCGTCAGCTTCAATCCTGAATTTGCTTAGCTCCAGCCCGTTGGTTGAATGATATCGCGATGAACCTCATGCGCAGGCCCCGTTGTTTGAAACCAGTAACTTAGATGTCGAGCGAATATGATGTTACGCTTCGGTACCCGATATTGCCCTTCCTCTTTGTTTTATATTATAATGCTAATTGAAGTAATACCCCAGTCACAACGTCACACCGACTCAATGAGGACTCCAGACCGACAGGTTCGTGGTCATTGGGGTTAATTAATCACATTTCTTGTTCGATCTATCGTCGGTCTAATGTCGGTCTCATTGGTAAGACAGGGGGCCACAACGTCACACCGACTCAATGAGGACTCCAGACCGACATGTTCGTGGTCATTGGGGTTAATTAATCACATTTCTTGTTCGATCTATCGTCGGTCTAATGTCGGTCTCATTGGTGAGACAGGGGGCCACAACGTCACATCGACTCAATACCGACTCCAGACCAACCGGTTTTGGGACATTTTGATTAATTATTCACATTTCTTGTTCGGTCTATTGTCGGTCTACTGTCGGTCTCATTGGTGAGACAGGGGGCCACAACGTCACATCGACTCAATACCGACTCCAGACCAACCGTTTTGGGGACATTTGGGGTTAATTAATCACATTTCTTGTTCGGTCTATTGTCGGTCAAATGTCGGTCTCATTGGTGAGACAGGGGTCAAAGTCACACCGACTCAATACGGACACCAGACAGACATGTTCGTGATCATTCAAGGTTTATTAAAGACATAAATGGCAGTCATAGACTGAATTGTACATGCTTTCGCATTGCTGGTAAAATACAGAGCAAGTATAAACTAACAACATGAGATCAGGAAAACTGGAATTGAATATAATGTGTACAAGCATAATTTAAAATTTGATTGGTAAAATTATAGTACAATATATACGGAATTTAAAATGACTGATTGATATTTCCTCATTGTTAAAAAATAACATAACATTGCACAGTTGTTAAGGCAATTATAAGCTTGGATCTGCATAGTAAAAGTTTAACATACTCACGATGGTGAGATTGGGAAGAGCACTGTTCTGGAATCTCTTACAAGAAAATCCTTGATACTTATTGGCGCTTCGTAAATTGTATTTGTTGGCTTTCTGGGAGTAACCTCATTTCTGGTTCGCTCTATTGACGGTCTAGTGTCGGCCCATTGGTGTGACGGAGGTCTAACTCGCTACGGACTCCAGACCGACCGGTTCGGGGTCATTACGATTAATTAATCTCTTCTCTTGTTCGGTTTATTTTCTGTCTGGTGTCAGTACAATCTGTGTGGCTGAATGTATATATTTCTAAACCCGTGATATAGTGCAGCGGCTTAGCAAGAAAATTGTGCACTTTTTGACAAAAGCATGAAACTTCTAGCATAGTTAGTTTAGACCATAAGATTTATTTTCAGATGTGGAGGGAAGTCAGATTTGACCTCTGATGACCCTGGGAGGTCAAATTCAAAATGGCCGCCAGTCCGTATGGTCTAATGTACAAACACGCTTAACTTCTGAACCAAATAGTCCAGAAAAACGTTTAAGGTGTCATTTCCAACTAACTTGGGGATGCAAATTCATTTGGTAATACTTTTGAGATCGCCTGAACTCAGGGTTTTGCATTTAGGTCAAGGTCAAGGTCAAAATTGACTTAAAATAGCAAATTTTGAATGGTTACAAATGAGATTTGTCATTTGTTCTCAAATTTCTTTAGGAATGGTTCCCCTGCATAGTCCTCCACCTTAATCCTTTTCAGGTAGTTTATTTCACATTTTGTTTTGACCTCTGATGACCCTGAAAGGTCAAATCCAAAATGGCCGCCAGTCCGCATGGTCTAATGTACAAACGCGGTAACTTTTGAACCAAATAGTCCAGAAAAACGTTTAAGGTGTAATTTCTAACTAAATTGGGGATTCCAATTCATTTGGTAATACTTTTGAGATCGCCAGAACTCAGGGTGTTGCATTTAGGTCAAGGTCAAGGTCAAAATTGACCAAATATAGCAAGTTTTGAATGGTTACTGAAGGTTAAATCCCCATTTTGTTCTCCCCTATGTTCTCAAATTTATTAAGAAATGGTTCCCCTGCCGAGTCCTCCACCTTAACCCTTTTCAGTTAGTTTATTTTACAGTTTGATGTGACCTCCGATGACCATGAGAGGTCAAATCCAAAATGGCCGCCAGTCCGCATGGCCAATGTACTAACGTGGTAACTTTTGAACCAAATAGTCTAGAAAAACGTTTAAGGTGTCATTTCCAACTAACTTGGGGATGCCAATTCATTACGCAATACTTTGAGATCGCAATAAGGTCAAGTTCAAGGTCATATTAGTTTAACAAAAGTGATGTTTTCTTTTTTTAGATAAACTTTGCCTCTATTTTGACACTTAAGGGGTCATTATTTAAAAAAAAAAAAAAAAGACACGTGTACCACCACTTTGACTATCCAGGGCCATATTTTATAGAGCTGCTTATCGGCTGGTTCTGTGCTTACGTATGAGTTTCTACTTCATAGCACTGCTAACCGTAAGCACACGAAAATGCATTAACCTTACGCTGCTTACTGGACGAAAATTAATTTTGTAACAATGCAAATCCATTGTGAACGCACAAGGGGGACGCCTTGTTTTCTTGCTAACCAAATTTGTCTGTTACAGTTATAGCACAAAAATTTGATTACCGGTAAGCAGCTTTAAGAAATTGGGCCCAGAAGACCAAAAAAGCTATTCCAAATACGACCTAAAACCTGTTCATTACCCCATGAATTTAGCACTATCCACAACTTATGAATTATCCTAATGGTAACGATCAAAATCTAACAGTCTCCAGAACAAGAGCACAGTTCAGTGCATCCTTTCTTGCAGCGACAGTGGATTATTCATGGCACAATTTTGATGCTTCCGGGAGAGTGATCCAAAGAGGCTGCCACCCAGTTGTTTCGTTTGTCCAGCCCAAGTCAGATGGCTTTGGCATCTCTGGATTCTTGGCCAATATCTGGTTCCAACAATTGGCCTGGTAGCAAGTGCGCTTGATGTGCTGCTTGAGTGCTGTCTGGGTTGGAGGAAAGTTCTCCAGGTTTCTAGACTTCTGTGCGAAGAGCTGTTTCCTGGCATCATTCACTACCATGCTCTCACTGGTTCGGTCGTATCAGCACCACAAATCGCTCTGGCAGTAACATTGATCCTTCACTGACCTCCCTAGGCATGCACAGGAGTTCACTGAAGGAATCATTCACTTCTGGGAAAGACTTCTAAGTTTTTCCTCTGGATGCAGAAACAGTCTGACACCCGGTGAACGCATGAAAGATTGGGAGAGTCATACATTGTGTCGGACTCATGGTGGCAACCATCATGATTTTGTGAAAAGCTATGTACCGAAAGCTTGATCTGACACCAAAAGCGATCCACAGCATCAGGAGCTGTCTTGCTGAATGAAGCCACAGCCAGTTCAACCGCATCAGTACCACCAGTACGTATGGTTACCCTTTTACACCCATGGGGCAAGGCCTGCCAAGTGTGACTCAGCAGGAGAGCAGAGTACTCCACTTCTATCTGTTGCATATTATACAGTTCCTTGCCCTGTGGTAGAGGAAGATGAACGACATGACATGAAATCCAACAATTCGGGTTTGTTCTCATTGACTCGAAAGAAGTCCTTCCAGCTTTCTGGCAGCACAGTAGAAAGAGCCACCCTTTTCCTGGTGCCCTTTCCTGCCTTATTGAGGCTTTCAGGCTAGCAGGTAAGTATACACCCTAGCCAAGGTCAATGCGGATGCTTTTCTCGAGTTGAGCAAAGATGTATGGGGCAAACAATCTTTCTCCATACTCTTGAAATGTTCTTGATGTTCCAGGATTGAGCATTTGAACCGCAGCTTCACCATCAATAATTATTGCTTGGGCCACAGGTGCACTATTGTTTTCGAGCAGATTTGATTCCAGGCAGCGAAGTAGATCTGCTTCAACTCCAAACCGCATTTTCCTCCAGTTAACAAAGCTGGCGGGGCTGCCTGGTTTTCATGAGAGAAGAAATTGTCCATATCTCCATCCCTTGTCTGACACGAGATGTACATCCCCAAAAAGAGACCACAGTCCCTCTTAAGTGCTGCAAGCTGTGCCTACTGTTTTAACATAACCTTCGCCGGCTGCCGACTAAAAAATGGCAACTTGTTCGTATGAAGTGTTTGTGTGACAGGTGTCGTACACTGCCAATGACTAGTAAGTCTTGACTTTGTTCTAGAAATGGATTCCCCATCTCTTTCAGTACTGTCAGAAGTTCCCATCCCTCAAGAATGCTGCCTGCACTCCAGGTTGCTGGTCATGGTGATGTTGTCTAGTGTTAGCAGAACCGTTATTTTGCTTTATGGCCTGTTCCTCAAACTCTGTAGTGATCCTTTAAATTACTTAGCACCAAATAAAACACAAAGTAACTTAAAAAACATCTTACCAGTATTATTGAGCAGTAATGAAAAGGAGCAGTTTTCCTGACTTAAATTGAGGTTTTTGCCGTATACTGCCTAGCTGCCCACTGACCATGCTATGCATATGGTCAGTTACAAGACAAATGGTTTGGTGCTATTATTAGTGAAATAAACTAACTGATAGGGATTACGATGGAGACTATGCAGGGGAACCACTCCTACAGAAATTTGAGAACATTATATAGGGGGACAAATAAATGGAAAAACTGTATGTAACCATTCAAAACTTGCTATTTTTTGTCAATTTTGACCTTGACCTTGACTTAATGCAAAGCCCTGAGTTCTGGCGAACTCAAAATGAATTGGCATCCCCAAGTTAGTTTGAAATGACACCTAAAACGTTTTTCTGGACTATTTGGTTCAAGAGTTATGCGTGTTTGTACAATTATTAGACCATGCGGCGGACTGGCGGCCATTTTCTATTTGACCTCTCAGGGTCATCAGAGATCAAATCAAAATGTGAAATGAACTAACTGAAATGGATTAAGGTGGGGGACTATGCAGGGGAACCATTCCTAAAGAAATTTGAGAACACAGGGGAGAACAAATGACAAATAAATGGGAAAACTTTTTGTAACCATTCAAAACTTGCTTTGTTTTAGTCAATTTTGACCTTGACCTTGACCTAAATGCTAAGCTCTGAGTTCTTGCGATCTCAAAAGTATTTCCAAATGAATTGGCATCTCCAAGTTAGTTGGAAATGACACCTTAAACGTTTTTCTGGACTATTTGGTTCAAAAGTTAAGCGTGTTTGTACATTGGACCATGCGGACTGGCGGCCATTTTGGATTTGACCTCTCAGGGTCATCAGAGGTCAAAACAAAATGTGAAATAAACTACCTTAAAAGGATTAAGGTGGAGGACTATGCAGGGGAACCATTCCTAAAGAAATTTGAGAACAAATGACAAATCTCATTTGTAACCATTCAAAACTTGCTATTTTAAGTCAATTTTGACCTTGACCTTGACCTAAATGCAAAACCCTGAGTTCAGGCGATCTCAAAAGTATTACCAAATGAATTGGCATCCCCAAGTTAGTTGGAAATGACACCTTAAACGTTTTTCTGGACTATTTGGTTCAAAAGTTAAGCGTGTTTGTACGTTAGACCATACGGACTGGCGGCCATTTTGGATTTGACCTCTCAGGGTCATCAGAGGTCAAATCTGACTTCCCTCCACATCTGAAAATAAATCTTATGGTCTAAACTAACTATGCTAGAAGTTTCATGCTTTTGTCAAAAAGTGCACAATTTTCATTATATTGGGAGCTTATCCGCTGTACTAATATTCTGTAAATAATATTTTTGTACTTTGTAAAATATGCAGAAGAATACAAACATGGTAGTTTGAAAATGAACTTATTTTCAAACTAAACTAAACAGTGGCGTATCTAGAACCAAGAAAAAAGGGAGAAGGACGTGTTGCATGGTACCGAAGACAACTATCGATCTGGAGTGGTCTGGGGCGGTCTCCTCACTGAATATTTTCAAATTGACTTACACATTTGGTTCATGGGAATAAAGCTTACTTTCGGTAACCATGTATATTATGCTTTGAAAAATTAAAAATTATTTAAAATCTTTATTCACCTAATTTCGTACATAAAGTAGATTGTTTGGGTTTCAGGATCTGATAATCAATTTTGATATACATGTTCACTATATCAGTTGCCTGGTTGCCACTTTGTGTTTTTGGTTATGTAAATCTTATTCACTGTACTTCTATATTTGTAGATCAGAGAACAGATATTGATTAATGATATAACAAGATGAGCGAGTATGTACATATTGTTGTGTTAAGAACAAATTTGAATTCTAACTTGTAGCTACACTTTGCTTTCATTAGGCTACTGTTTTTAAGTATTTAACTAGGAAACGATTTAATAAAATACGCTCATAGTTAAATACATGAATTTATTCTCGTTGTTAGAACATATTGATAGTTCAATTTATCGTAATCGTGAAGAAGATTTTGAATAAAAGTGTACAAATTGATAAAGAAAATGTTGACGATGGTGATAATGATGATGATGATGAAGACCATTGTAAATACGATGATACTGACAATGACGAGGATGTTGATAATGATCACGTTGTTAGCGATAATAATGGTGATGATGATGATGGTGATAATATATAAAATGATGGTGATGGTGATGGTAATTGTGATGGTGAGGCTGGTATAGTGATCACATTGATGGTGACGAAGGTGATGTGGATGATTATGAAGGTGTTGATGGTGATGGTGTTGATGTTGATGAAGACGATGATGGTGGTGGTGTTGATGGTGATGATGACGATGATGGAGATGATGATGGTGTTGATGGGGATGATGACGATGATGGTGATGATGATGATGATGATGGTGATGATGGTGCTGGTGAGGACGACGATGATGATGATGGAGGTAATGTTGACGATGACAACAATGATGATGTTATTCTTAATGACTATGATGATGGTGTTGACGAGGAGAAGAAGAGATGTGGATGATGTTTTTGTTATTGGTGATGACGTTGGTAATGATGATGCCGATAGTAGTCATTAAAGCGGTGGTGCTTTGTGGTGATGGTGCAGTTTTGAAGCGAGTAAAATGAAAGCCGGCAACCCTCGTTATCACAGAGCACCTAGGCAATTCCAGTATCAAAACATTACATTGCATGAGGCACTTGTGACATAGTACAAAGAGAAAACCTCGCGGTATCCGTATATGGGGTAATGGTTGTCCTAATATTAGCAGTTTCAAAATCTGATTCGGGGGGGGGGGGGGTGCATCATGACTGCCTCTTTAGTCCAAATGACAATCGAGCCTTTAAAAACGTTGCCGCAGATGGGGGAGTTTCAAAATTAAGATTGTGACTTCATAAAGTCTCGAAAGTTTATCACATTATCACATACGCAACTTTATGTCTTACTTTAAGGACTTTATTTGAAACGAATATCATAACTTAACGAGTATTGTTCTTCGCACAAAAACAAGGTGATATCTAAAAAATCAAGTTGAATCAAACAGCTCAACGATTCACTCAAAAAAATATTTTTCCCCGGGTTATAGTGACACCGAAGGGGTGGGCTGCAATAATTTCATCCCAAATTTTTAGCCCCCTTTGAAAGCGGTTTTATAATGAATAGGAAAATAGAATATTTGTTTTACTTTGTGCTGTGGTCTAGTAGATAAGACTCGGGACTGTGAACCACGAGGTACGGTGTTCGATTCCCGCCGCAGCACTAATTTCCCTTGGCAAGATATTAATCTACATTTGCCACACTCGACCAAGGTGTAGTAAGTGGGTACCTGGTGTAGGATGCATTCCTTGAATGCACTGAGCTTTACGGTTGCCGGAGCTGAAACTGGGGTAATAATATCCAGTCCTTTTGGGGCTCGCATAGAGACGTTATATCGTAATGTGATATGCGCTATACAAGAACAATATATTATTATTTTTTTTGTTGTTGAAATAAATCTTTATTCAGGTAAAATCATGGATAACATCATAGTACATAAATATTCATAACAAATCACTGAATCACATGTCTAAATGAGGTCAAATCAAATTATATTTCTATTTACTTAATAGCAGATTTTAAATTAGTTATCGCTTCCTTCCACTTAATAATATTCAAATTCGTTGTTTTAGTTCTGTTTTCCTCAACTTCTATTTTGTATTCTAACATAAACAAAAAATATTTGCTTATTATTCTCGTCACTACATTTTTATTAAATTGATTTCCAACACTCGCTTTATAGATTGCAAATAAAGCATAATGAAGTATTAGATCAATATCTATAACATTTTCTTTTGCGTCATGAAAACCATATACAACACAAATGGGTGAGAATTTAAAATCTTTACAGAAGGAGTTACATAATAATATTTCGATAACGTTCCAAAATCGGTAAATATTTTCGCATTCAAAAAATACATGTATAATAGTACCAGGTTTATTACAGTAATAACACAAATTGTTTTCTTTGATTTTCCATTTGAATAAATTAACAGGTGTTGGTAAAATATTATACATAAATTTAAAGTTGAATTGTATCAAATAATTATCACGAGCATATTTCAATTTAAATAACCATAAAGAGTCCCACTTTATAGTAACATTTGTTTGTAAGGTTTTGTTCCAGAAGTCTACCGCCCTAGATGGTTTTTGGATTAATTTTATGAGTTCCGTATATACTTTTTTCACAGTAATAGAGTGTATTGAAAATTCAAAACTATTTAAATTCAAATTAGAGTATATAACTGATTTACGTTTGTAATCGTTGAAATCATAAACTTGTTCGCCATATTTTATGATTCGCCTCCATCTTTGTTGTATTGCGGTTCTTATTTTTGCATATTCACTCAACCATCTACCATCATAATAGATGAGTTTATCTTTCAATTCTTTGACTGTCAAAAATCTATTTCCTATTACTATATCCCCTAAAAATAATATACCCGATTTTATCCAATTTTTATACAACAATGCTTTTCCTTTAAATTTGATATCACAATTTAACCAAATCATTTCTTTTGTAACACTTCCATAGGTGTGGTGTATATCTTTTACATAATTAACTTGCTTTACAGTAAACCATGTACAAAGTAAGTCACAATAAAAATATTATTAATATCATTATTGTTGGTTCTATGCTAGGTTGGTTCCTATTCATCGTTGCGTTTTTGTGTACATACAGTAGTGACAGAGTGCACCTATTTGATTTCATTACATTTTATTTACTTTGAAACATGTTTTTACTGGAATAATGTTTGTGCTTGATAATCTGAGTATTTGCTGACATTTACGTGATCAGTGACATGTATCTTCTTCTGAAAAGAAATAATTACATTTTGAAGGCTTATCAGACACTTGTTTTGGAGTGTTATACGTCGAGCTTGTCGAGTTAAAAGAACATTGACCTTTGTTACAAGTTGAGTGGTATATTAATTAAAGTAGGCCTACGAAATTAAGGAAGAAAGATGGAAAAGAAAACAAAATCAGAGAAAATAAGTAGATAATAATAAAATTGTGGAAGAAATGAGAAAATATTTGAAACTGAGTTTAACGAGATGTATAATCATGTTGATCTGAAAATGGTGGATTGTTCAACCGACATAGACGTGAATCAGGATGTATCTCTCAACACTATAATGAATTTCAGTTTTCTTTCTTGATACTGTATACTTGAGATTGTGTATGGGTATTATGGTCACGCGACCTTTCGTAGATTTGTTGTGTTATAGGGTTTTCACAAAGTGTCGGATAAATTGGACCAGATCAATTGTAGATAAGAGGTTTTTTTTTACAAACATAACCCTCGACAATAATTTTCGTGAATAGGAATAGAGGGGCATGTTTTCACAAAAAAAGTCGGGTAACGCGACCATCAGACTCGACGCGATGACCCGATAACTCGAGAAGTAAGCCGGTTCGTGGACCTGGTTGATGGTTATTATAATTTAGCTCAATTGCTATATAATATTCTTCAACAAAGAAATGGTTATAAAAACCTACATGTATGTGACCACTAGAGAATGTATCCTGCTTAGCAATGACACATTATACATGTATATATATATTAAGTCCTTTTATATGTCAGAACGAACGACTAAGTTTCCTGACATTGCAACAACGTGACAGCACTTTTCCTATACGAAAATATCACAATAACAAGATCTAAACATTTACAGAATCATGACTTCAGTATTGTTTTATCGAATTTCTTTCAATTTTTTACCATTCATTTTCTATATTTATCTGCTTTCCTCCAGAGAAACATGCTAGTAAGGTTGGATATAGCACCCTTTAATGAATCTCAAAACTAACGGGAAACTCCCCTCTAAAACCCGATACATGAATTTACTGTAGTTATTCCTCAATCGTATGTTTGTTAAGCAGATAAATCACTTGAAGTTGTAATTAATTCCAAAGGGGAGATAATGGTAGGTAACAAGCGAATTATAATATAAAACACAATATTAGGCAATATGACATAATATATTGTTAGATCACACTAGGTTCGTTAAAGCCGCAAAGCGTTTTTGATGAAGGCCTACACTGAAATACAGAATAATACAACCCCCCCCCCCGAAAAAACAACACAACAACAAACAAACATAGAAAGAGTACACCACATGTATAGAAAGAAACCGTTTCTCATATTATTTATTAGGTAATCAGTACCGTGTATATACAGGGGCAAGATTAATGGTATGCATGGGCGTAGATCTGTAATTGATACCTATTGTTCAGGGGGGGATGATCTATTCATTCATCCCCCCTGAACAATAGGTATTACGTAAGGATTGGCGCCCATGATGGTATGGTACGATCGGTCTTTATGTACAGTGATTCAAAAAACACCCTGTTCTTTTTATCCAAGTCAGTATCAAGCATGCTTAATGTTGTGTATTACTACTTTTCTACCACATTGTAATAGAATGGGGGATTTTAGAGTTCCCCCAAACGCTGAAAATACATTATTTTTATGATGAATGTTAAATTCACCATATTAAAATGTCCTTTATTTTATTGTAAATAAGACGAGCACGGGCAACGAATTACCCGAATATCCTCGTATTCGGGCTGCGAAGTGAATGGAAATAATGATTTTAAAATCTACCTAACGTATTTTAATAACGATTTAACATTTTTAACCATGATTGAAGTGTCTGCTTTAATTGTTTTCATTCTTTTTTTTATATTTTTAGAATGGTTGATACTCGGGCAAGAGGCGTGTCAGCTTCCTTGCCAAAAATGCGTCCATGGGCTTATGAATATACATTCAGTCGGCCTTATGTGATTGGTTGATTTCACGGTCGTGTGGGCGTGGCTTTAAAGACAAGGGATTAATGTCACTTGATATTTTAAGTGTACCCATAAGTCTGGCCGACATCAATTATTATTCACAATTCTTCTCTTTTTCTTCGCGACACCATGCTAATGTCAGCTCAAGAGAGTCAGCGATGGCTTCCTAACTTTAGAAACTCCTGTCGGCGTAAAGGGTAAGTTTTGTTATAAAAGAATTTTTTCATATTTAAAATTTCATCATTAGTTTTTCAATATTTCAGTATATAGTTTGATTGTCCAGTCCATGAGCAGATGTACCGTAACTGGGTCGTCCCTGGTTGGAAACTCCAGATGATACGCTAATGCCCTTTTGTGAGGAATTTATTCTCAATAACCAAGTCCTTCGGATAGGACTCAAAGTCCTATGTCTCACTGGTTGCTTAGCTACAAATGTAAATTGCTTTTTGAGCAGTGGCGGATGCAAAAAAAAACATCAATTAGTCAATCACTTTTACTGGGCGTTTGTTTTATTTTCATGACGTGAAATTTGGTTTAATGGGTGCTCCGTCAAATGCTCCGCGGACTTCATTTTGTCTAAGACAGGGTAAAGATTAGGAGTGTAAATGAGTTTACCTCAGGATTAGCATTATATTTGGGGTTGCATTTGGTTTAGGTCCAGTTTAGAGTTGCAATTGAGTTTAGAGTGAGATATGGGGTTACACTCGGGTTTGGTTCAAATCTAGAGTTGCATTTGGGTTGAGGTCAGGTTTAGAGTTAGATTTGGAGTTACAATCGGGTTTAGGTCAAGTTTAGAGTTAGATTCGTGGTTGCAATAGGTTTACGTCTGGTTTAGCGTCAGAGTTAGCTTTGGTTAGAGTTTGAAGTTTTGCGGCCAAAGTATATATATTTCAGAACGCTAAAATGACCTTGAAAGTTTTGATTATTTCTTTCTTTCAATATGTTCACTTTTCTAGAGTGGTTAGAACAAACGCTTTCCTTTTGGTATTGAACGTTCTTGGATAGTATGTATTTGACAGTGCATGCGAATCTGGTGAGTTGCATTTAACCTCATGTCATGTCATGTATACACGGTGTTTCAGAACAATTGCATCGAGTCTTAAACATCTCTAAGAAAAGGCCTACTGACTCAAGTTCGATATACGTTCGTATTTTCTGCCATTGGACTATAATCTAGAATTGATTTGAAGTTAATGCTGCATTCTTCAAAAATTCTGTTGAACGTTGGGTTGTAAACAGAAATGATGACACCACATCAAATAAACATATACATCATTTTGAGTGTTCTAATTTACTCGTGTTTTATTATTACAAATTACGTTGGATTATTGGAATTAGTTTTTGTGAAATATGTATTTCTGTTAGAGGTTTGCAGGCGAAATTTGAAAATTTGACATTTTGCTCCGTTGGGGGGAGGGGGGTAAGGTCAACTTTTTTAGGTCAGTCATTGGTATAAATTACCAAAGGGGGGGGGGGGTCCTCCAAATTACACACATAAACAATACCAAAGGGGGGGGGGGGGTTCAACCCCCCCCCCCCTGCGTACGTGCCTGTCTAATAGTAGGGACTTTTAGAATGAGTGGACGAGAACACGACGTACGCCGACTGATCATGCGTGTCAACGTACTCAACTGCCCATGTTGACTACAATTATAAATCTGTTAGATTGCACTCGACGATATACATGTATGCAGGAAGTAACACTATGAATTACATGACAGACAAAGAAAGAGGACAAAATATACAGTTCCTCATTCTACCCTCAACAATAGGCCATTTTCTTAATGTAACCAAATTTAATGCATAGGTCTTTGTGAAGTGCCTCGATCAATACAAATTATTTCATTCACCTGATAGGAACAGTAGTATTTCAATAGTCAGAATGCAACTGCATATATTAAGTGTTGCTAGTTAGGTCAAGCCATAATGTTTGTCCAACGTGGCAACAACTAATGTATGCAGTTAGGATTCTGTCTATTGAAATACTATTATTCTTAACAGGTGAATGAAATAGTTTGTATTGAGGCACTTCACAAAGACCTATGCATTAAATTTGGTTACATTACGAAAATGGCCTATTGCTGTGGTAGAACATCCCTTCACTGCTCTTATGTAAAAATGTGTAGAACAGGTGAATATGCATGTGACACTTGTTCTACACATTTTTACATAATAGCAGGGAAGGGATGTTCTTTTGTCTACCTGAGGAACTGTATATTTTATGCGCACGCGGCATATACTAGTATCGTACTAGATTTAGGAAAATCAAGGTTGACGCATTCTCGATCGCAGACTGAGACGACGTGACGCATGCGCAGTGCCTTAAAATGACGTCACACGTTGCAGTCAAAGCTGAAAACATGCAAATCTAAAAGTCCCTAGTGACGTTCGTATGTTCAACCTCATTTGAAACATCCAATTTAGCACTTCGTTGATTTAAATTAGCCAAAACTCTCTGACGGTTCTTGCAAACTATGTTTTTTTCCTTTATAGTATTAAGCGGAGGGCCGAAGTCAAATATCATGCTTAGTTTTCGAGTTGCCTGTCACTACCGCATAAATTAAACACACCTTGTTTATTTGAAAGATTTTATCATAATACACAATATTTTATAGGTGTTTTGTTTTAATTTGTAGCGAACATTCCTAAATCGGAGGGGGAGACAAAAAAGGCCCTTTTGACGAAAAATAGTATTGTGTATTTTATATTTTAAGGGAACCTTGAACTGCCATATGTTTGGTGTTATATAAAATAAAATTGAATTATCTACGATTTGATACCAATTTCAATGAAATTGGGATTAATAAACATCGCAAATTGAAGTAAAATCATTAATTTTTTTAAATAGTTTTTTTTCTCGAAATATTGAATTTTTCAATAAACGTTATTTTCCATACATCCAGTCGGAGAGGTGGACTTTGGGGTAACTTTCAAGCAATTTGCCCATATACAAGGATAATATTCTGTGAAACGGAAAGATTTGAATCTCTTTTCAATAAAAGTTATAGCAACCCAAAGTTATTGATTTGATTTCCACAAAAACAGCATGTTTGCCCACATCTGTATGCATATACGTGTATTAGTGTATTGAGGACATGTATTGTGTGTTTACATCGAGTTTTAAAGATAACTTTTAAGTAAAGTAAACTCTAATCATCATGGAATTTGTGTCAAAATAAGGATAATTACAATACCTTCAAGTTGATACCAATGCAATTGAGTCATGATATGTGTGAAATATACATTTTGAGCCAAAAAGGTGCTTTTTGTAGATATTTCTTCTCTAATGGCCAGTATCTCGGTATATTAACTGGAAAAGTGATTGAACTTTTAGTAGTGCAGAAATTTCAAAGGATTTGGAGTGCTGACTGCAATTGATAAGTACTTCTTCTGTACTCAGAGATGTTCAGAAAATGTGGGCAGTATCGCAGTTGCCACCCCCTTCCAACCGCTTGTCATAATCTTGCTCATGACCAAGGGTACGTTTATGCTCAGCTTTTTCTGGCCAGAATGAGGCATCTGTTACGCGTTTAGTTAAAAACACGGTTGCGTCCTTTTTTCATTTTTTAGAATCACCAAAACACGGCGATCGTAATCGCCGATCGTAAACTAACAAAAAGGTGCGTTTACGATCGGCGATTCTGGGGAAGCATAAACGCACAATCATTTGTAAACGCGTTTAAATGGGGTCAACGTAGCATGCGCAGTTCACGTGTGCGAATCAAGCTGCAGACTCTGCACTGGACTTCTCTGGCTCCTCCAGGCATGATTCTGGCTCTGAGACAGAATCATGGCTGGAGGAGCCAGAGAAGTGAGCATAAACAGTACACCGTGGAACTGCGATTATGATGAGCGTTTACAATGAACGTTTCAAATCGCTCATTCTGCCTTCAAAACTGAGCATAAACGTACCCTTAAACGTTTATGCCCAGCTTTTTCTGGCCAGAATGGGGCATCTGTTACGCGTTTAATTCAAAACACGGTTGCGTCCTTTCTCATTTTTGTAGAATCACCGAAAAACGGCGATCGTAATCGCCGATCTTAAACTCACAAAAAGGTGCGTTTACGATCGGCGATTCTGCAAATTCGGCGATTCTGGGGAAGCATAAACGCACAATCATTTGTAAACGCGTTTAAATGGGGTCAACGTAGCATGCGCAGTGCAGGTTTGCGGACCCAGCTGCAGACTCTGCACTGGACTTCTCTGGTTCCTCCAGGCATGATTCTGGCTCTGAGCCAGAATCATGCCTTGAGGAGCCAGAGATGTGAGCATAAACAGTACACCGTGGAACTGCGATGACGATGAGCGTTTACGATGAGCGTTTCAAATCGCTCATTCTGCCTTCAAAAGTGAGCATAAACGTACTCATAGTCCATCAACACGAATAAAGTAATGCAGACAGTCCAGACAGTACAAAGGATTAGGCCAGAAGAGTGCAGAGTACAATTAATAAGTACCTCCACACTCTGTGATGTTTTAGAAAATGGGGGCATGGGCAGGTGCCTCCTCCCCCTCCCCCACACACAATTAACTATTATTTGACCCCCTCCCCCTCCATTTGTCATCTGACCGCTGGGTACAATATTGTCATGGTGAGAACAATTGTTTCAACATAATCAAAGAAAGATCACTAAAAAAATCCTGTGTGTGATTTAGTTGGGATTATATAGGGTACGTTTATGCTTAACTTTTTCTACCCAGAATGAGGCATTTGTTACGCGTTTAGTTTAAAACACGGTTGCGTCCTTTCTGTAGAATCACAAAAAAACGGCGATCGTAAACTCACAAAAAGGTGCGTTTTGGATCGGCGATTCTGCAAAATCAGCGATTCCGGGGAAGCATAAACGCACTATTTTGTAAACGCGTTTAAATGGGGTCAACGTAGCACGCGCCGTGCAGGTTTGCGAATCCAGCTGCATATGCTGCACTACACTTCTCTGGCTCCTCCAGGCATGATTCTGAGCCAGAATCACGCCTGGAGGAGCCAGAGAAGTGAGCATAAACAGTATACACCGTGGAACTGCGATTACGATGAGCGTTTCACCAACAATGTAGGTCTCCCGAACCCCCCGGAAAAATTGTCAGAATGCCCATAAAACTGACATGGCGGTCTTGTGAACCCTCAAGTAATTTCTCAGAAGACCATGCAGAGTGATCGAAAGCACTTCAAAATTGACCTGGAAAGCCCATATTTCCATGGTTTCTCTATTTGACATCATACTTGTTTTGTCTCTCTTTTACTTTTAGTGAGGGATCTGACGCATTCAACCACTTATTTCTACCAGCGGTGAACAGTGAAATGAGATTATCTTTAACTCGCTTCTCAGCTACTCCCAGATACAACTGAAGCATTCAACCACATGTTTCTACCAGCGGTGAACAGTGAAATGAGATTATCTTTAACTCGCTTCTCAGCAACTCCCAGATACAACTGAAGAATTCAATCACTTGTTTCTACCAGCGGTGAACAATGAAATGAGATTATTTATAACTCGCTTCTTAGCAACTCCCAGATGCAACTAGATATCAGATCGACGGAATTGTAGAGGGTGATGTTAGAACATAGATGGTGTGAATTCTCTACCCAACTTATTTCCTCCTCAAATCGTATTTTTATTGTATAATTTATATTGCCAGATCATTCGATGTATAGCATCTTTTTTTTGAAGAGATAATGAGGTGAAGTGACATTTCTGTTTTAATGTTTTGTGAACTTCTTTCTTTACATGCACTATGATTATTACACGATTGTTTGGAGAATTTATTTTTGTCTCGTGTTTCGAAAATTTTCTGTAATGGCGTCACTTAAACAGACTATTTTACGCACTTTGGAGTGCGCTATTTGTTTAGAATTACTCAGTGATCCAAAACAGTTATCATGTTCGCATTCATTTTGTAAGAGATGTCTAGAGGAAATGCTAACATGCTCTTGTCAAACTGAAACAGTCAATTCTTTGACGTGTCCGATATGTCGAAACGTAACAAATGTCAAGAATGGCGATGTGATGAATCTTAATACAAATGTTCCTCTGAAGTCTGTGGTTGAGGATCTCAGAAACAGCCAGCAGCTCCTTGACTGTGAGGTGTGTCAAACGGGTTCGAAGGCGGTGCATTTCTGCCAGGAATGCGGGAAGAACATGTGTAACGAGTGTCTGGAGAATCACAACAAATGGCAACCCAACCTCAAGCATACAGTCGTGTTTGTGAAAGATATTAAAGAGCGTAGGTTTATCTTCGGGAGGAAGGCCAGCAAGGAGAACTACTGCCAGGAGCACGGCGCATCGGACGAACACCAGAATATCTGCTCTGACGTCTGCCTTACTTGCAAGAAGCTCGTCTGTATGAGATGCCGCATGCTGTTGCACGAGAAGGAAGGCCACACTGTTGTAGCTGCCGATGAATACAAAGATTCTTTCCAGAGGAAATTCCAACTATTGCAAGCGTTAGGTGAGGAGAAAGCCACAACCATCGAGACCCATCTGGCTGTTATTGAGAGTCAGATGAAGCGCGTTACTGATCACATTGATGGAATATATGTTGGGATCACCAACGTGCATCAAGTATCAGCCAAGCTATTAAATGAGAATAAATTAGCATTAGTCGAACTGTTTAAGGCCAATAAAGGGCTACTATGCCAACGCTTGCAGAAAATGAAGGGTGATCATGAAAGATTGGTAGCTAGTCTAAAAAGTGCGAATGTGTTGTTGGGCAGCAGCTTAGAGGCTCCTCTGAGTGGAGATGTCATTGCTATTCATGATTCACTGTCTGGTAAGCTTCAAAGTCTGGTACATCGGGAGGATCCGGACGGTCAGCTTGTTACTGATGTGGGTGATCGGGCAGAGGAGCTGATCTTCACACCAGACCAACAAGACCCCTTGAGCATCGGGAATCTCTGTGTAAAGTATGAAAAGATCCGTAGTGTGAAACTCTCAGGTCGAATGAGCTCCTTGGCTTCTTCATTGGATGGTCGAATGGCAGTAGGGTATTGTGGAGGAGGGATCGAGTTCGTATCTGAGAATGGGCAAGTCCAGGAGACAATCCTCAACGATGTCAAGATTCTTGGAATAAAATTCCTCTCTGATGGCGGGTACGTTGTCCTTGATGTGAGCAACAAGATCACCACGTATTCACCCAAGTGCGTGAAGTCATATGCAAGGTTTGCGACACTGTGTTTCAATGAAGGCGGGGTCGGAAGCCTAGCTATAGGCAGTATCGATCAAATCTATGTCGGCTATCGCAAAGCAAAGAAGATCCAAGTGTTCCACCCAGGAGGTGGAACTGCTATCAGGGAGCTAAAGTGCGACGGTTTCGAACCTAAGCAGATCACTTGTCTCGATGACTCCCTGATCATTAACAAAGGCACTTCAACGAAGATCATTGGTCGAGACGGCGTTGTGAAACACAGGGTAAAGAAATCTAACGTGTATCCATACAGTACCGTAACTCAAGACAACTCCATTCTTATCGCATGGGTCAATCATGATCAAGGGTTGGTCACTCTCGAAAAGTTCACCAACAGATTGAAGCCGGTAAAAACACTCTTGTCGGGCTTCAAGATTGAGAAGTGTAAGGTGAATTGGTATTTCCTTCAAGTGTTCACATCTGGTGAAGTTGCTTTCTGTACTTCAAACAGACTCTACATATTGGCATGTCCACCATAATAGGAAACTGCTGATTATTGAGTCGATTGTAATGATGTGAACTACTTCCGGGTAGACCGATTTAGATGAATTGTTTATTTGATAATAATCTAATGATAATGTAATATTAATAAGTTTGTTGACAAGAGAGGTCTCATCACCACCAATGCTGTTCTTCCTATGGGCTATGGGCCCTGCATTCATGTTTACCTTAGCAATTGCCAGATACCCACTTACACCTGGGTCGAGAATGGCAAATGCGGGTAAACATCTTGATCCAGTGGAGTATGGAAACGAGTAGGACGTATTAATTACGTGGTGCCGATGACAAATTTGGGTCTGAGCCGGTCTGGGACGGTCTGGAGCGGTCTGGGGCGGTCTCCTCTCTCAATATTTTCAAATTGATTTACAATATTCTGGTTTATGGAACTTTAGTTTGCGTTCGTTAATTTACTTTATTATGCTTTGAAAAGAAAAAGTGGTTTCATACATAAAGTAGATTGTTTGGTTTTCAGGACCTGATAATTATTTTTTGTATACACATGTATTCGTTCATTCGATTATTTTAATCTAATTTATGTTCACTATGCACCTGACTAAATGCCATTTTGTGT
Organism: Strongylocentrotus droebachiensis; assembly: GCA_035222895.1. Classification (NCBI taxonomy): domain Eukaryota; kingdom Metazoa; phylum Echinodermata; class Echinoidea; order Camarodonta; family Strongylocentrotidae; genus Strongylocentrotus; species Strongylocentrotus droebachiensis. Next base: position 190,078 of record JAVYIG010001504.1, on the reverse strand, counting down.
TGTTGGTTGTGTACATTTTATTCACTGTACTTTTATTTTTGTAGGCATATCTTTGGTGATCAGAAAACATATATTCAAAATGATATAACAAGATTAGCTAGTATGTGAATATAATATATTGTTGTGTTGAGAACAGATTTGAATTCTAACTTTTAGCTACACTTTGCCTTCATTAGGCTACTGTTTTGAAGGATTTAACTAGGAAACGATGTAATAAAATACGCTCATAGTCAAATACATGAATTTATTCTCGATGTTAAGACATATTATTAGTTGAATTGATCGACATCGTGAAGAAGATTGTGAATCAAAGTGTTAAAGCAGTAAGGTAAATTTTGACTATGGTGATAATGAAGATGATGAAGACCATGGTAAATACGATAATACTGACGATGACGACCATGTTGATAATGATCAGGGTGGTAGCGATTATAACGGTGATGATGATGATGGTGAAAATATATAAAATGATGGTGATGGTGATGGTAATTGTGATGGTGAGGCTGGTAGTGATCACAATGATGGTGACGAAGGTGATGGGGATGATTATGATGGTGTTGATGGCGATGGTGTTGATGGTGATGAAGACGATGATGATGATGGTGATGAAGACGATGATGGTGATGATGATGGTGTTGATGCTGATGATGACGATGATGGTGATGATGATGATGATGGTGCTGGTGACGACGATGATGATGATGAAGGTAATGTTGACGATGGCAACGATGATGATGTTATTCTTAATGACAAAGATGATGGTGTTGGCGAGGAGAAGAAGAGTTGTGGATGATGTTTTTGATAGTGGTGATGACGTTGGTGATGATTATGCTGATAGTAGTCATTAAAGCGGTGGTGCTTGGTGGTGATGGTGCAGTGTTGGAGCGAGTAAGATGAAAGCCGGCAACCCTCGTTATCACAGAGCACCTAGGCAATTCCAGTATCAAAACATGAATTGCATGAGGTACATGGTCAAAGAGAAAACCTCGCGGTATCCGAATATGGGGTGATGGTTGTCCTAATATTAGCAGTTTCAAAGTCTGATTGGGGGGGGGGGGTGGGAGGGGGGGGGGGAGGAATGCATCATGGCTGCCTCTTTCGTCTAAATGACAATCGAGCCTTTCAAAATATTGCCGCAGATGGGGGAGTTTCAGAATTAAGATTGTGACTTCATAAAGTCTCGAAAAGTTTATCACATTATCACATACGCAACTTTATTTCCTACTTTTAGGAATTTATTGGAAACGAATATTATAACTTAGCGATTATTGTTCTTCGCACAAAAAAACAAGGTGATATCTAGAACATCAAGTTGGATCAAACAGCTTAACGATTCACTCAACAAATATTTTTCCCCTGGATATAGTGACACCGAAGGGGTGGGCTGCAATAATTTTATCCTCAAATTGTTGACAATTTGAAAGCGGTTTTATAATGAATAGAAAAATAGAATATTTACTTTCTCGGGGTGGGCGGGGCTTAAACTTGAGAAATATATCGAAAGCAGAATGGTAAACTTCTGGTGTAGGATTGTACCAGGGGCGAAAATCCCGGGGGGGGGGGAGTGGGGGGCTGCATCCCCCCCCCCCCTTGGCTCGAAGGAGGGGGGGGGTGGCCTGTACAAACATCCCCCCTGAGATTTCAAAAAAAGAGAGAAAAAAAAGGAAGAAGAAGAAGGAAAAAAAATGTGATTGTTTCAATTTCAGCATAATGCATGAGAAATTAGTTTTTTTGTTATGTATGTATAACTGTATAGCCTACACGTATACAGTATATGTCACGATCATTAAGAGTAGTTGCGCGACGTGCGCGAACAAGCACTTCATAAACTTCAGAATTATTTTTCGTTATTTTGCAAGGTATTATTATAGCCCAGACGTAAAGTGCGCGAGCGCGCCAGCGCGGGAGCGCTTAAAAAGTGCAATCATGTACAGATGCCCGCCCCCCCCCACTCAGTGTTATTTTGGGTACGCGTATGCTCGTTCCCTCCCTTTAAAGCACCCCCCCCACCCTATCTCAGGACTGCAAACATTTCTGAATCCCCCTTTCGCCGGCTTTCCTCTGGCTTGTCCTGCCTTGGAGACCCCCCCCCCCCAAATCCGGAACATTGCTGAAATGTACCACACCCCCCCCCCCCCAATTTCAGGTGAGCTCTAGTCGATCGAGGGGAACTTGGGGCCAATGTTTTTACTTTTCAAAATGAAATAATCCTGAACGAGCTTTCAAAGCTAGCAGGAATGTCAGGAATTTGATCCCGGGATTATTTTGATCAATTTTTCTATGATATTCAAGAAATTTTATAACCTCCTTTTTACATTTCTCAGGAGTCCAAAGAGAGAGAGAAAAAAAACCCACCCCCTTTTTAAAGAAATTAAGAGTCGAGAACGGTACAACGAATCGTCTTCTTTCTCTAATGATTTAATGAAACGTAAAAGTTTCGCGCTTCGCGCAGGGGGGGGGGGGGAGGAGGGAAAAATAGAATTAAGATGAGGATTAAAAGTCGAGAACAGTACAACGAATCGTCTTCTTTCTCTAATGATTTAATGAAACGTAAAAGCTTGGGAGGGGGGGGGGAACTGAATTCAGACGAGGATTAAGAGTCGAGAACGATACAACGAATCGTCTTCTTTCTCTAATGATTTAATGAAACGTAAAAGCTTCCGCGCTTTGCGCGGTAGGGGGGGGGGGGGACTGAATTCAGACGAGGATTAAGAGTCGAGAACGGTACAACGAATAGTCTTCTTTCTCTAATAATTTAATGAAACTTCAAAGCTTTGGCGCTTTGCGGAGGAGGGAGGGGGAAATCCCCCCTCCCCCCCCTCATTACGCCAATGCTGGTCACTATTACGTACCAATATTTGGCTCGCATAATTTCAAATTTTGGCCGCCCCCCCCCCCCCCTAAGAAATCCTGGATCCGCGCCTGTCCTAGGCTTTCCAGAAAGGACTCAGAATTGTCTATTTGGTCATAGATCAATGTTTTTTTAAGTTAATTCTCCTTTAAGAGAAAACAAGGAATATGACTTACAATGCGCTTCCTCCCCCAATGAATTTGTGTTGATGTCCCTGTGGTAGTACCATTATACATCATTTTCTAAGTGATGGGACCCAAAATAAAGAGTTCGCATCTTCCTGACGAAATACTCAATCTTTATGTTACTACTTGAAAGTGTGTCGTCTAATTTCGACGTTCATTATAATAAAACACTACAGTTTGCAGCTGTCAGTATTTCGAAATATGTCCAATTCTTTTACTTTATGGTTGTCAAATTTGGCATGTGCGTGCATGTATGTATGCATGTATAAATTTATGTACATGTGTTTGGGTATGTGTGTGTTTGTTGTTTGTTCGTTTATGTGTGTGCGTGTGTGCGTGTGTGTGTGTGTGTGTGTGTGTTGTGTGTTTGTGCGTGCGCGATCGCGCGCGCTTGCGTAAATTAGTGTGGGCGTGTGCTCGTGCTAGTATGTCGTCGGCCTTATGCCAAAAGGGCCTTAACCCGATTTTGGGGGTTATTGAGTTATTAATATCACCTTGTAGATTTCATCATTCTCTTTAAAATGATGTGCTTCACTTGTTGAAATTCGATTTATTTATGAAGATAATTATGAATTTCAAAAGGGCCTTAACGCGTATCTCATCTTTTTCCTTACGCCAAAAGGGCCTTAACCTCCACGGATGATCCATTTGCGTTAGGAGGGCCTTTCTGGCAAACCAAAGGTGTTGCGAAACAAGAAAATTTCCTTATGCCAAAAGGGCGCTAACTATGCGCGAGTACGCGCGCATAGTTACGCGCATAGTTACGCGCATAGTTACGCGTACGATAACGGCAGGTTAAGGCACCTTTGGCATAACGCCGCGTAGGTTACGCCCCTTTTGGCATAATGCCGAGTAGGTTACGGCCCTTCTGGCATAACATACGCTAACATACGCTACATTCAAGCCTTATGCCAAAAAGGCCCTAACATGTTTTTTGCATATAGCATGTACAATTCTGAATATTTTATAACAAATTTAACACATTTCATGTAAAACTTAATAACTTAACACATTTATCGAAATTGGCTTCAAAAGCAAAAAAACGACCACAAACTTTTGATTATTAGAGAGGCCAAAACCTTTAAACGCGATTATCTCGGAATGGCCAAAATCAGTTAAGGCCCTTTTGGCATAAGGCCGACGATGTGATGGCTATCGCCGATCATCCCCCCCACTCCTCGGTACGGATTTACGCCCCTGGATTGTACATAGTGGAGAAGATAAATTTCTGGTAAGATCCCGGCCCCCCCCCCCCCCCACTCCGAGAACGGACGGACCCCATGCGTGTTGCCAAAATGTCCTTTTCGTAACAAAAGAAAAAGGTCGACCCGTATTGACTTTACACACCGGACTTTTGCTTAAAGGGGGGGGGGGGGTGCTGAAAAAGACTCGTATACAAAAGAAAAAGGTCGAGCCGTATTGACTTTACACATCGGACTTTTGCTGAAAAGGGGGGGGGGGGGGGTCGGTTGGAACACGCATATGCGTACCCTAAATAACACTGAGTGGGGGGGGGGGGGGCCAGGGGTAAGATGTAACATTCTTTATGTTTAGAAAGATATACCTAATCGATCTCAATAAAAGAGATCGGACAATATTAAGTCGTTTTCCATGTGGCAATCATTACCTGCCAATTGTAGCTGGTAGATGTTCAAATACTCCCAGGGAAATGAGGCTCTATTGATGCTCTGCAATTTGCAATCGCTTGGGGAGAGTTTTATTACTTGTTTGTATGCCCTGCCTTTCGTGCAGACAGAAAATCGTTCATCAATAAATATTTTATTGAAAGACCAAATACACTGAAAATGGACCAGCTTTCTAACTCCAATAATGTGCCAAAACTTTTAAACTTAGTAAAATTCTATCGAAAAATAATGCTTCGTTTTCATTAATTTACTGAGTATGTGCAACAAGCATGTAATGAGTTCAATATTAACTTTATGTTTCTCTTTTTTGTCTTATAATGATATCAAGAATATTTTCAGTAATTTTATTGATTCAAATATCAATTTACTGGTGCCAGAAAATTTCATTTTCAATTGCTTCCATTAATTTCGTCATTAATCGATCGTTTTGTTTTTTATTATTATTATTATTATCATCATCAATATTGTTATTATCATTATCATCATAATTTTTCTCACTATTGTCGATAGTGTTATTTTGAATGGATTAACATTAATTATATTTGTGTTGTATATTTCACAGTGTTAAATTGACAAATTCAAACTACATATCAATTCCTTTCATAGCAAAAGCGCTCCTCACAATTTCTATAAATTTGGCAGTTTAACGCTACGCGTACCGCCTTGACCGGACTGTGCGGTATCTGTGCAGTTCTGTGTGTAGAGAGGTCGGGCCGTATTCATTATTTCTTGGGGGTGCATAAATTGCTCTAATTATACGTACGCGTGTAATGCGCAAGTTTATTGTTACGGCACTAAACCCATCCCACTAATTGTTCCCCTATTTTCATAATGGTACTGACCCAATGAAATGTGCAGTGCGCTCGTACGCGCTGCGCTGCGTGTGTACATGTACTGTACTTATGCATGTTCAGTTATATGTGTATGCATAGCACTACGTACATGTACATGCATACACGGCTAGCTGGCACAAAACCATGGGTCGGGCTTCTAAAATGGGACATGAAGCATGATTTGACATGAAAATTGACGGGGCTAAAAATGAATCAATCAAAATGAGTTTTATATGTATGAAAAGCTTACGTATCATATGTCATTGTCTGGGATTGAGGATTTACAAATTTGACGCAAAACGCGTTGCTGCAAAGTTAAAGATTGGTAAATTGAAAGGCAATCGAGCACAGTGCGACCGATCAATGGACATTATGTATGAGAAAGTAAAAAAAGTTAAATGGATTGTAAAGTTTAACGTCAAAATGACGGAGGTTTTTTTTCAAGTAAGGGCATGGTTTTACATGGAATGTAAAGGAAATGTTTCCTTCTTCTCATATCTCGATTGAGGATATTATACTCAATTTCGATTTTTAATGGTAAAGAAAAGTGTAAAAAGATGTCGAGAATTTTACAATATGTCATGTAATATAAAATGCGCGCGGGTCGGTTGATCTCCCAAAAGGAGCGCAAAGGAATTGATATGATTGTAAACTTCTCCAATACCCCAATGTGGGTGACATGAGAATATATTGTCATTGTCATTGTCATTGTCAGTACTACCATTTTCATTGGCTGCTCACGTCGGCCCACATGGGTTCAACCCTCGAGGCGGATCAGATCCCGTTTACATGACATAACACTGCCGGGTTGATCGAACACGCCTCGTGGGTTGAGACCTGCAATTCTGGTGGATTCAAAAGGCGGGTTCAACCCTCGAGGCGAATCACTGGGATCCCGTTTACACGACATAAAATTGCCGGGTTCAACACGCCTCGCGGCTTCAACCCGGCTTCAACCCTCGAGGCGGATCACTGTGTAAACACGGTAAATGTTATCCTCTGTAAGCGCTTTTAGTGTTAGTACGCGAACTTTGGTCACGCGCGAACAATGGTCACACCATCATACTGCACTGTACGTATCGTATGGACGTGTGACCAAAGTTCGTGCGTGACCTAAGTTCGCTATCTCGAAAAATCAGTAAGATTTCGAAAATCTGATATCACCAATGGAAAGAGGAACATAAAATTACCCCTAAATGAAATTTTCTTTGGAATTGGGTACGAAATTGTAAAAAATATTCATAATTGACAAAAGATCGGCAAATTTTGCAATCTTTTGTGTCCATTCCGAAAAATTATTAACTTACCGATAACGGTCTGAAAATCTTCAATTTGAGAGCAGATTTCCTCAAAATTGTAAGTAAAAAGTGGTACCAACTGATTGTATGATATCTTGTCTTGCAAGTTATGATATTACCTTATTTTGATGGATCGCTTTTTTTTTATAAATCAACTGTAAACCCCCGTGCGTGAACTTAGGTCTCGTTGTTTTTATGACTTTTTTTTTCATGCAGCGCGCACGCACGATCGGACATCGAATTTTTAGATCGCGATATCTCCGACATCCTTCGACGATGAATTTTCTATTGGAACAAATTTGTAGTAAAAAACTTTGCCGTTCATTTGGTAATAATTGAAATAAATAAATTTGTGTAGAATATTAAGAATCATAGATCGAATATCACATTTTGTATGTTCTAAAATGTCCGCAAACTTTGGTCACCCCTTCATACACTGTTAATTGATTACTTGTTGCTCTATGACGGAAGAAATGAAATGTTTCCGATGTGGAATATTATACAAATAATGCACTGCAGTGAGGGCATTAAAGAATTACCCACACAAGGGAGTGTGGGTAATTCTTACTAATGCCCGAACAAAATGCTGTGTATTATTTGTTTTTATAAAATGATGTCGTGGATCCTTGTTATTTGATAAATCAATCACTATCATCTCAAAGTCAGACAATACATTACTATTACTAACTCTAGATCAACATCTATCTATATAGATCTAACTTATTTATATTTAAACAAATAATGTTTCGATCTTACTTTCTTGGTCTTAGTCCTTTACTCATGACAACAGGATCATCCATCATAAACTTGTAAATCAATGGCCAGGCAGCACGCCAACAGGTCATAGAAAAACTTGAAATTGAAACTCCAACTTGAACAATAAACATATCTAGAGTCTACGTAGAACAAATTGAGGTAACTTAGAACCCGAACCAGCAAGGTAATGTCTTTCAAAAGTGCAACTTCCAAACAGCGATAGTGTACATGTAGGCCTAGAATAGTGTTAAAAGCTGAAGTGGTCAAACTCAAAGCCAAACATACTATGTACATGTAGATCTAACGTTATACGAAGTCTTGTCCGGAATATTACTTAGATTAGGGTCTATTATAAATGTTCACCACACAATCGTGAATTTGAAAAGTATTTGAAGTTGTTGAAGGTCCTGGTGTATCTTTTCATGCGAAAGCGAAATAGAAAGTTGTTGATGGGAATTCACATGAATTGAACATCTACATTATCTGAGTCACGATCCGGAACTACTATTTCAAGCGGCTGTCTGGTCGTGTGCATGGAATAGGCGCAATTAGGCCTGCTTGGACCTGGTCCAGGATCTGGAACCGATTGAGTTGCACTAGGCAAAGTGATGTTTATTTTCTCGTAGATATGACTTCCAAGATGGGTGGACATTTGTTTCTTCAGCTCGGGGCTAGTGTTACAGTAATTCTTGAGTGACTACTCACTGTGGTGACCACTTGTTGAATGTCGCGAGACTCGAAACCGGGCTCGAAACCGGCTCTATCCAGAGTCGTGATGCATTTTGATATTAAGCAGTGGTTTGTGTACAACTTTGAGTATCCAGCTTTCTGGGAAATTTGTTTAATCTTATTTATAATTTCCCATAGGCTTTTGCCAACTGGGACATTGCAGTACCAGTGGTCACTATCTTCTGGCTTCTTTGCTTTGGATTTCTGCCATAGAAAAGGGCGATATTTTTTGAGCTTCGATACGTACCGCAAGAAACTCTCAACTGGACACTTTGAACTTCCATGTATTTCGTACATCTATGGCGCGCCATATGCCCAATAACCCCGAAAAACACGGTTTATCGACGATAAACAAGGTTTATCGACGAAAAACAAGGTTTATCGAGCGAAAAACAAGGTTTATCGAGCGATAAACCTTGTTTATCGTGAGAAACTCTGTATATCGACTGATAAGCACAGTTTCTCTCGATAAACAAGGTTTATCGACGATAAACACGTAACACTTGCTCGCGCTCATGACCACGATCGACATTTTCTGAGTAGAGGTAGGGCGAAGTATTCCAGGCTTTTTCCCCAATTTTTGAAATGTTATGTTTATATCTCTCTCTCTCTCTCTCTCAAACTTTCTAGGTTTTCCCCTTCTCTTATGTCTCTCACTCTCCCCCTTTCTTTCTCTCACTCTCTCTTTCTCCTACCCTCTCAATATAACCCTTCTGTCTTTCCCTCTCTTTCTTCTAATTTTTTCTTTCCCTTTCTCTTTCCTTTTTCTTTCTCTGCACTCCCTCTCTCCCTCCTCCCCTTTTATCTCTTTCCCCCGGTATGAAAAATAGGGTAGAGATAGATGGTTGGAGAGAGAGGAGAGATAAATGAGAGATAGAGGAGAGATAGAGCAGGGGAAAAGGAGAGATAGAGCGGGGATAGATGGATGGATATAGATGGAGAGAGAGAGAAGAGAGATAGAGGAGAGATATTTTAAAGATAGATGGATGAAGACAGAGGAGAGGTAGAGCGGGGATAGATGGATGGTTATTGAGGATAAATAGAGAAGAGATAGAGGAGAGATCGAGCGGGTGAAAGATGGATAGAGATAGATGGAGAGAGAGAGAGAGAGAGGAGAGATATAGAGCAGGGATATATGGATGGAGATTTGAGAGAGAGAGAGAGAGAACAGATAGAGCATGGAAATATGGATGGTGAATAAGGGTAAATAGAGGAGAGATAAAGGAGAGAAAGGATAGAGATAGAGGAGAGATAGAGCAGGGATAGATGGATGTAGAGAGAGAGATAGAGAAAGAGGAGATATAGGGTAGAGATAGATGGATGGAGAGAGAGGAGATATAAATGAGAGATGGCGGAGATAGAGGAGAGATAGAGGAGAGATAGAGCGGGGATAGATCGATATCTCTCCTTTATCTCTCCTCTCTCTCCATCCATCTATCTCTACCCTATTTCTCATACCGGGGGAAAGAGATAAAAGGGGAGGAGGCAGAGAGGGAGTGCAGAGAAAGAAAAAGGAAAGAGAAAGGGAAAGAAAAAATTAGAAGAAAGAGAGGGAAAGACAGAAGGGTTATATTGAGAGGGTAGGAGAAAGAGAGAGTGAGAGAAAGAAAGGGGGAGAGTGAGAGAGATAAGAGAAGGGGAAAACCTAGAAAGTTTGAAAGAGAGAGAGAGAGATATATAAACATAACATTTCAAAAATTGGGGGAAAAGCCTGGAATACTTCGCCATACCTCCACTCAGAAAATGTCGATCGTGGTCATGAGCGCGAGCAAGTGTTACGGTGTTGGTATATTCTACGGTGTAAAGCGCACGTGCGGAGCAGTGCTCTGAGCTGGGTGCAACTTTAAAAAGCGCCCTCTCCTGACGAAATACGAATAACCGTGTTTTTCGATAAACCTTGTTTATCGATAAACCTTGTTTATCGAGAGAAACTGTGCTTATCAGTCGATATACAGAGTTTCTCACGATAAACAAGGTTTATCGCTCGATAAACCTTGTTTTTCGCTCGATAAACCTTGTTTTTCGCTCGATAAACCTTGTTTTTCGCTCGATAAACCTTGTTTTTCGTCGATAAACCTTGTTTATCGGCGATAAACCGTGTTTTTCGGGGTTATTGGGCATATGGCGCTTCAACACTGTACCATCATCACAAAGCACCACAGCTTTAATGACTACTATCGGCATCATCATCACCAACGTCATCACCACTATCGACAACGTTATCACAACTATCAAAAACATCATCCATATCTCTTCTTCTCCTCGTCATCACCATCATCAACGTCATTAAGAATAACATCATCATCGTTGTCATCGTCAACATTACCTTCATCATGGCGCGATAGCTCAGTCGATAGAGCAGTGGTCTCGTAAACCAGCGACCCGGGTTCGAAACCAAGTCGATGCGTTAGTGCCCTGTGATAAGGCATTAATGCTCATTACCAAGTCCCTCGGAGATGACCTAAAGCCGTCGGTCTTCTGGCTGCTTACTAACAAGTATTTATGCTTTCTTAGCAGTCAGGTAAAATAACCACCACTATCTATCATCATCATCATCATCACCACTACCATCATCATCATCATCATGGTGATGGTGAGGCTAGTAGTGATCATCATCATCCCCATCACCTTCGTCACCATCATTGTGATCACTACTAACCTCACCATCATCATCAACACCAACATCATCGTCATCGTCATCATCACCATCACCTTCGTCACCGTCATTGTGATCACTACTAGCTTCACCATCACCATCAACACCATCATCGTCATCATCCCCATCACCTTTGTCACCATCATTGTGATCATTACTAGCCTCACCATCACCATCAACACCATCATCATCATCGTCATCATCCCCAACACCTTCGTCACCATCATTGTGATCACTACCAGCCTCACCATCACCATCAACACCATCATCATCATCATCGTCATCATCACCATCACCATCATCATCATCATCGTCATCATCCCCAACACCTTCGTCACCATCATTGTGATCACTACCAGCCTCACCATCATCAACACCATCATCATCGTCATCGTCATCATCGCCATCACCTTCGTCACCATCATTGTGATCACTACCAGCCTCACCATCATCATCAACACCATCATCATCGTCATCGTCATCATCCCCATCACCTTCGTCACCATCATTGTGATCACTACCAGCCTCACCATCATCATCAACACCATCATCATCATCATCCTCATCACCTTCTTCACCATCATTGTGATCACTACTAGCCTCACCATCATCATCAACACCATCATCATCATCATCATCCCCATCACCTTCGTCACAATCATTGTGATCACTACCAGCCTCACCATCATCATCAACACCATCATCATCATCCCCATCACCTTCGTCACCATCATTGTGATCACTACCAGCCTCACCATCACCATCAACACCATCATCATCGTCGTCATCATCCCCATCACCTTCGTCACCACCATTGTGATCACTACTAACCTCACCATCATCATCAACACCAACATCATCGTCATCGTCATCGTCATCATCACCATCACCTTCGTCACCGTCATTGTGATCACTACTAGCCTCACCATCACCATCAACACCATCATCATCATCATCGTCATTATCCCCATCACCTTCGTCACCATCATTGTGATCACTACTAGCCTCACCATCATCAACACCATCATCATCATCATCATCCCCATCACCTTCGTCACCATCATTGTGATCACTACCAGCCTCACCATCAAAGTTACCACCAACATCACCATCATTTTATATATTTTCACCATCATCACCATTATAATCGCTACCACCATGATCATTATCAACATGGTCATCGTCAGTCACATCGTATTTGCCATGGTCTTCATCATCATCATTATCACCATCGTCAACATTTTCTTTATCAATTTTTACACTTTTATTCACAATTTTCTTCACGATCACGATAAATTCAACTATTAAATAATAATATTCATGTATTTAACTATGAGCGTATTTTATTACATCGTTTCTTGGTTAAATCCTTTAAAGGGATCGTTTAACAATGTTAAATCTGAGACGGCCCTACGTGTTATCAATGTCTTTGATATGGTGTAATATTGAAGCCCTAAAAAAAAATCGCGCTTCAAAATGATCAAGAAGTGCCTCAAAAAAGTAAAAATCTTTGAGTGACCGGTTTTACCATACTCGTTTTCCCCAATAGACTGTAGTGTTATGAAAACCGTCCGGCGAACGGTTTTGAAAATTTGTAATTTCAATCATAAATATCTTGATAATCAGACAGGCGATCGGCTTGTAAAAGTCATGGAGTTCCTGACTGACATAAAGGTTTATAATTATCATAGCAGCATGAGCTAAATCCCGGATTTTGTTTCATATTCTGAGACAAAGTTACCGGATCCCTTTAAAACAGTAGCCTAATGAAGGCAAAGTGTAGCTACAAGTTGGAATTCAAATCTGTTTTTAACACAACAATATTCACATACTCGCTCATCTTGTTATATCATAAGTCAATATATGCTCTCTGAACAACAATATGATGACTACAAGAATAGAAGTATAGTAATAAGATTTACATAACCAACATTCCAAATTGGCAACTAGGCAACTGACATAGTAAACATAAATCAGATTAGAGTAATCGAATGAACGAAAATGAAACAAATATAGATACATGTATATCAAAATTTATTATCAGGTCCTGAAACCCAAACAATCTAAATTATCTACAAAATTAAGTAAATAATGATTTTGATTCATTTTTATTTTTTCCAAGCATAATTTACATGATTACCAAAAGTAAACTTCAGTTCCATATACCAGAAGATTTTAAGACAATTTGGAAATATTCAGAGACCGCACGTACTCATAGGTGTCTTTGGTGCCATGCAACACGTCCTACTCCCCTTTTCTCTGTTCTAGATACGCCACTGCTTAATACTATTTACTTAATAAGTGTTCTCAAACTGTCATTTTTGTATTCTTCTGCATATTTTACAAAGTACTAAAATAATATATTCAGAATACCAGGAGTAGAGAAAAGTATACATCAGCCACACCGATTGGACTGACACAAGACATACAATAGACCGAATAATAAATGACAAGATACCACAGTCACACCAACGAGTCCGACACAGACGGACAATATACCGAACAAACAATTACTTGATTTTTTTTTCTTCTGTTAACGTGGTATATTTTAGTTCCATAATTCACAGGTGTTACAAATAGATATTTTATAAACATTCAACAAGGATTGATAATTACATACTATAATTGAAAGCTATATAACATCCGACTTATTTGAAAAATTTAACATAATTATAGTGTATTTTAAGATATCATTTCAGATTGATATATTGAATATACATGAGAAAATAAACACTTTGATCAACACATTAATCAGAACCTATGTAATATAGACAGACAAAAGCCAATGAGAAAGAGAAAATACAAACACAAACACAAAAGAAAAGAAAAGAAAGAGCCTTGTTGCGTCCAATAAACATGTTATGACACTCGTGACACTCTCATTTTCCTTCCTTCTTCCTTAAAGGCACACTGTCCTACTTGTAGCTACTTTTTCCCTCTATATAGAAAACTTCCCCAATCAATGCCTGTTGGTCCCCCATAATCCTCTTTTTCTTATGTTAAATGAGAGCTGAGTTAATGAGATAGCCACCTGTCACAGTGACCTCGCTGGCTCGCTGGGTGGTCTAATCCCTTCTAGCTGAAGTAGTAAAGCCTGCCTTTAATAAAAAAAACTTTATGAATATAGTATTAATGCTTATCAACACACTTAAAACAAATTACATTGCACCAACTGGTTGGGAACGGTCGGTCTGGAGTCGGTCAGGAGTTGGTTTGGCGATATGACTGAGGCATTATCAGGACTATACCTTCAATGGCCGAGAATCGGTCGGTTCGGAGTCGGTCTTGAGTCGATATGAAATCAGTGTTAATTCGGTTTGGCGGTGTGACTTATAATTATGTCTAACTCTCTCAAACCACCAAACCACCAAACCAACACCAAACCAACTCCAGACTAGATTTGTTGGCTAATGAAGTGAAGTCTATTTGTAAGTATTGCCCCCGTCACACCAACGAGACTGACTCCAGACCGTTTATAGAGCGAACAAGAAATGAGACTACTCCCAGTGACCACGAACCGATTGGTCTGGAGTCCGTATTCAAGTCGGTGTGGTAACATCATAATCGCTCGTCGTGCAACTTACTGGTTCTAAACAACAGAGCCTGCGCATGAGGTTCATCGCGAATTCATTCAAGCATGGTCCAGTGTAAATTCAGCGTTGAGGCTTACGACTTTGACAATTTGGCCAGATTACCTGGTTAACCTTACTGCAAAGTCATCAATTGGAATGACCTTGGGGGCAATACAAAAGGAACAATGGAATTGACGCATTTCAAAACAAGACAACCCATTGTAACTTATAAAGCTCATATTGAGAAGGGGGTTTTCCATGACTTTCTAGATGCAATGTATGCTGCGTATGCTGTGTAATCATGCTATAAACTGCGAGTACCTGCGGGATTGCAACGGTGGTCTGCGATGGGTTACGCTTTTGCAACGATGGTCGACGATTTTAAACTTTTAGTGCGATTTTTCACGTTTTGTGACGTCAGTGACCCGCACACACACAGGCTTTGATGTCGGTGCTGAGTCACGTCATCGTCGCCGCAACCCATCGTCAGCCGCAGTTCCTTTCCGCCAGTCAATCCGCAGCCAGCCGTCTGACCTCGTTCCTTGTTGCCGGGCTCCGTCGAGACACCGTCACTCGCGGCCGTTCCGTTCCCTGCTGCAGCCATTCGTCCCTTACCGTCGTGTTGTCGCTGAATGTCGTTCCCACCCGTCAGCGAATCTTGGTTTTCCCCTTTTGCGGTTGCTTTACCCCCCAAATTTTGTGATTTTCACGTCCGTCGCCTTTCGTGGGGTCTTTGCCGCTTCTATGTGAGCCGGCTTTTAGGAAGAACAGCATTGATGCTGACGAGGCCTCTTTGATCAACAACCTTTTACTATTATATTATTATTAGATTTTAATCGACCAAACAGTGTCAACAATTCGGAAGACTGATCCACTTCATTGTGGACATACCTATACGTAGAATCAGTCCGGACTACAAAAAGCAACACTTTCTACCTGGAAGTAGTCAAATATTCCATGAACTGTTTATCCTTTATCGCTGACATGTCCATAATCATTGTTCAGTCCGTTGAAAACAATTCCACTACATCGAAATATCCGGAAGTAGTTCAAATCCTTACAATCGACTAAACAATTAATAGCAGTTTCCCATTACGGTGGACATGCCCATATGTAGAGTCTGTTTGAAGAACAGAAAGCAACAACTCCAGATGTGAAAACCTGGAGGTAATACCAATTAATCTCAGACTTCTCTATCTTGTAGTCCGAAAAGAGAGTCTTCACCGGCTTCAATCTGTTGTTGAACTTTTCGATAGTGACCAACCCTTGGTCATGTTTGACCCATGCGATCAGAATGGAGTTGTCCTGAGTTACGGTACTGTATGGAAACACGTTAAATTTCTTTACGCTGTTTTTCAGAACGCCGCTTTGACCAAGTATCGACGTTGAAGTACCTTGGTTTATGATCAGGAAGTCATCGAGACAAGTGATCTGCTTAGGTTCGAAACCATTGCACTGTATCTCCCTGAGAGCAGTTCCACCTCCTGGGTGGAACACTTGGATCTTCTTTGCTTTGCAGTAGCCGACATAGATCTGATCGATACTGCATACAGCTAGGCTTCCGACCCCGCCTTCATCGGAACCCAGTGTCGCAAAATATGCATCTGACTTCACACACTCGGGTGAGTACGTGGTGATGGTGTTGCTCACATCAAGGACAACGTACCCGCCATCAGAGAGGAATCTTGCTCCACAAACCTTGACATCGTTGAGGACTGTCTGCTGGAATAGTCCATTCTCAGATACGAACTCGATCCCTCCTCCACAATACCCTACTGCCATTCGACCATCGACCGAAGAAGCCAAGGAGTTCATTCGACCTGAGAGTTTCACACTACGGATCTTTTCATACTTTACACAGAAATTTCCGATGCTCAAGGGGTCTTGTTGGTTTGGTGTGAAGATCAACTCCTCTGCCCGATCACCCACATCAGTAACAAGCTGGCCGTCCGGATCCTCCTGATCTGCCAGACTTTGAAGGTTACCAGACAGAAAATCACGAATAGCAATGACATCTCCACTCAGAGGAGCCTCCGAGGTGCTTTCCAACAACACACTCGCACTTTTTAGACTAGCTACCGACCTTTCATGATCAACCTTCATTTCCTGCAAGCGTTGGCATAGTGGCCCTTTCTGGGCATCAACCTGCTCGACTAATGCTAATTTACTCTCATTTAACTTCTTGGCTGATTCTAGATACACGTTGGTGATCTCATCACATATTCCGTCAATGTGATCAGTAACGCGCTTCATCTGACTCTCAATAACAGCCAGGTTGGTCTTGATAGTTGCGACTTTCTCCTCACCTAATGCTTGCAATAGTTGAATTTTCCTCTGGAAAGAATCTTTGTATTCATCGGCAGCTACAACAGTGTGGCCTTCCTTCTCGTGCAACAGCATGCGGCATCTAATACAGATGAACTTCTTGCAAGTAGTGCAGACGTCAGAGCAGATATTCTGGTGTCCGTCCGATGCGTCGTGCTCCTGGCAATAGTGCACCTTGCCGACCTTCTTCCCGAAGACATACCTGCGCTCTTTAATATCTTTCACGAACACGACTGTATGCTTGAGGTTGGGTGGCCATTTGTTGTGATTCTCCAGACACTCGTTACACATGTTCTTCCCGCATTCCTGGCAGAAATGCACCGCCTTCGAACCCGTTTGACACACCTCACAGTCAACGAGCTGCTGGCTGTTTCTGAGATCCTCAACCACAGACTTCAGAGGAACATTTGTATTTAGATTCATCACATCGCCATGTTTGACATCTGTTATGCTTCGACATATCGGACACGTCAAAGAATGGACCGTTTCAGTTTGACTAGAGCATGTTAGCATGTTGTCTAGACAGCTTTTACAAAATGAATGCGAACATGATAACTGTTTTGGATCACTGAGTTGTTCTAAACAAATAGGACACTCTAAAGTGCGTGAAATGGTGTGTTTAAGCGACGCCATTACTGTACGATTTCAGAACAAGAGACAGAAATAAATCTCCCAAATAATCTTGTCTTAATCATGGTAGACGTAAGAAAACAAAAATGTCACTTCATTTCATTATCTCTTAAAAAGTATACTATACATTGAATGATCTGGCAATATAAATTATACAATAAAAATACGATTTGAGAAGGAAATGGGCTGGGTTGAGAATTCACGCCATCTATGTTCTAACATCACCCTCTACAATATCGTCGATCTGAGTTCTAGTTGCATCTGGGAGTTGCTGAGAAGCGATGAGTGAAAGATAATGTCATTTCATTGTTCACTGCTCGTAGAAACAACTGGTTGAATGCGTCAGATTCCTCACTAAAAGAGATAAAAACAAGTATGATGTCAAACAGAGAAACCATTGGAAATATATGTTTTTCAGGCCAGTTTTGAAGTGTTTTCAGTCAATGTGATAAAACATGCATTAAATAGCCCGGTTTGCTAACATAAACAAATGTTTTGATGTTTCTTTCGTGGGGATCTTAAAGGTAATACAAAGTTTTGGTATGGGGTCATGAATTTGGTTCAAATGAACATATTGGAAGCATATGCCATTTTTCAATGGTCAATGATCGTTGTCGCGGTTGAAATCGAGTCTAAAGTGATGACATTGTAAATAATAAACTCTTTATGTTGTATAGCTCCCTCTCAAGACTGATAGTACTTTGGCTTTAAAACAATGTTTCTTGACTACAATCGACTGATTTCTTATTCCCGATTGGAAATTATATATAAAAACTGCATATTCTGAGATTTTCATGATGGCAACTACCATGGAATGGCCTTATGCACTTTTTGAAATGTTTGGAAATTTACCAGGAGCACAGGTAAATTTTTGATTATTCAATTTCTCGAAGGCAGAAGTGTTTTAGGGGCAAATTGTCTAGTGCTTATAATGCACCCACAGAGACATCCAAATATATCAACATTTTAAAGAAATTACTATCTATCCAATTTTCAAAATTTCCCAAAACTTTGAATTTCCTTTAAGTGACGAGTTATACCATTTAACATGTTATCAATGAATGAACTACAATACTTGGAATCCAGTCTGCATACATTACATGTACCACAACTCATTTAAATTCACCGGCACTAACGGAAAAATGATCTCGAGCAATTCATTTCATAACATGATCTTTCAAGTTATCATACATGTTGTATAACATACTTTTTCCTCTAAAAATTCTTTAAAAATGTAAGGATTTTAATTTGTTTTGTTTCATTGACCACATCGGATGCACTTTTTACCTATTATGCTACTCGATGACCGTGTAAATAGTTTTATGAATATAGATCCTTTATTGCCAAAAAGAATTTTAAAAAAAAAGACAATTTTTTTTTTTTTTTTTTTTTTTTTTTTTGGGGGGGGGGGGGGGGGTTCGGGGAGGGGGGGGGGTTGGAGTGAACGACGAAGTACAAATTAATCCTCGTTTCTTTTTTTGAATGCCGAAAATTATCCAATTTGATATAATCATTCTTATGTCGCTCATGTCGCTTATGACATAATAATGGTGGATATATATTTTCTTCGTTATGAACTTTAGCGGGCAAATAGCAATGAAATAAACTCATTTTAACCGATAAATTTTAATCTGCCCCTTTCCACTTACATACCGATAAATATCCCTTAATTCTATACTCGCAATTTAATCTAAATGTCTAATTCTATGCGGATTTTAATAAATCCACGCTGTACAATTTTCATTGTGCACTTTAAAATCTAAACTGCTTTTTTCAGCACTTGTTGGGCTATTTAAAACATTATTGGGCAGGGGCGGCTGAGCGTCTACGAAAGTGGGGAGGGGGTCACAAAAAGGGCACATGCTAGAAAAAAAGGGCCACTCACAAAGGGAAACCTCAAAGCGCAAATACAAATTTTTTTACACTATGATTGGATTATCGGGGATGATTTTAATATTTGTTTCTCTCTTTACATGATCCAAGATGATATTGCTTAAGCATCATACTTTGCAGTTGGGTGTGATGATCTGAATATTTATTGCGAGCGAGTGACCAAAATTTAGGATTTGTGAGGTCGCAGTGCGAAAAATATAAAGAGGCAAATCATGAAAGACTGAAAATATCTTTATTAAGAAACATAATTGAACCAACTGTAAATGCCAGCGAGCGTAGCGATTGAGCTTTGGAGAAAATTAAAGAAAATGTCGCTTTTAGTCTCTTTAAACTAGCGGCACATATTATTTTGAAAGGAAAAGGGCGCATTCATGCAAATGAAAAATAGGACACTTACTAGAAAAATAAAAGAGCACGTATCAAAGTGGCAAAGGGCACTTTTGGGATACTTGACAAATTGGGGGCTGTCGTTGCCCCCCCCCCGGGTCCGCCCCTTTTGTGTTTGGGTGCTTCTATAGTGATTACCCTCGCAGTGCTGCTTAAGCACCAGTGCAGATACTAACTGGTGCAGCATCCCAAAATATGCTACTAATTTTACATTCTTTACATATTTATATGGGCTATTAAACAGCACAGAGTACGCATTACAAGAGATTAATATGTACATGTACAGCTATTATTTATTTTTAAAATGGTTTGTAATTTAACAACAATTACAAATACACTTACAAAAGGAGACACTATAAAGAAAAAAACATATGTAATACGTGATGTTATTTCAAAAAATAACCATGAAATAATGTTGGCTAATTTGAATGAAAGAAGTGCTAAATTGGATGAATTTGAACTTACGAACGTCAGTAGTATGTGCTCCCGTGATAACGTTATGCTAACTTGAATGACAATGTCCAGAAAGGCGTTCATAACTCATAAATTTGAATGAGAAACGTGTTAATTTGAATGACGAAAATGTGAATTTGAATGCACAGGTAAAAATTCGAACTTTCGAATATATGCCGAGGCCGGGCTAAAATATTTTAGATCGAGTGCAAGTAAAATTAATTGGATTGCTGTTGATGTTGCGAAATTGGCCAGGAAAAACTATATTATATTTATTTCACAAAACCTAATTTCAATAATCCAAAATAATTTGTGATAATAAAGTAAAGTAGAACAAGCAAAATTATGTACAAGTTTATTTTATGTGATTTCATCATTTCTTTTTACGACCCACCATGCAACAGAATTTTCAAATCAATTCTAGATTATATTCCAATGGCAGAACCTACGAACGTTTAAAACAATTAATTCGGTAAGCCTACTCTTAGAGATATTTAAAACTCGATGCATTTTTTTGAGACGCCGTGTATGCATGACATTTGAAAAAAGAGGTTAAATTCAACTCACCAGAATCGCAAGCACTGACACGGATCTATACCTCATCCAAGAACGTTCAATACTAACAGGAAAGTCTTTCTTCTAACCACTCTAAAAAGTAAACATATTGAGAGAAAAAATAATAATCAGTTTCAAATTCAGTTTCATTTTTCATTTCCAACAGAGCAGCAATTTTGACAAAAATTCGGATATACAATTCAATCTCCAATAATACAATACATTTTACATGGTTTAAAGTTATTTAATAGAAAGTATACATAAATATCAAGTATATTATTTTTGTTAATGTTTTTTAGAGAAAAACCTGTTGAAATGGAGGGATCCACTGAAAGGCAGAGCTTGTAAAATGTAAATTTTTGTCACATGTAAATATATTGACTTGAAGAAATAAAATATATACATAGATTACCAGAAAGTGGCAGAATAATAATAATACAATTATACATCCGTAATTTGAATACTTGTTACGACACTTTCAAGGTCATTTTGGCGTTGTGAAATGTATATGCTTCGTCGGCAAAATGCACCGTGGTCTTGACACAATTTAACTTAAACCTTGAACCAAAGCTAACTCTAACGCTAAACCAGACATAAACTTGACCTAAACCCAATTGCAACCCTAATCTTTACCCTGTCTTATACAAAATGAAGCCCGGGGAGCATTTGACGGAGCACCCATGAAAGGTACTGAAAAGGTTAAATTCCAACGGCATTTGAAAGATAATACTAATTTAGAACTTCCCTAAAAAAAAAAAAGGGGGGGGGGGCTTAAAAATGTCTTTAAGTGGGAAAATAACAGCTATTAGTTGTCAAATCGACTTAAGTGCTACCAAGTCAGTAAGTGATAGTCTGATTTTCAGACCATTGTACCGAATGGTCGTACGTTTTGAGCTGCACAAAGATTCAATCAGTTTAATTTTGGCCATTACAAGTAGTGGGTTATTGATGTAGACAAATGATCATGTACAAATGATCATACTCATTTTATGTTTGTTATTACCAAATAAAACAATAAAAAAAGATGCCAGTCAGTCTCTCAATAGTATCTGACAGCGAAGTCTAGAAGGTCAACGGGTTTCCTTGCATAATGTGAATACTAGGACACTGCTAATGTTTAAATTTCACAAATAGGAGATACATGTACACGACATATTAATACTTCCAACAAAGTTCTATAGAATTCGATGTTGGCTGCAAAAGGGACATAGTATCTTTAAAGGAAAATCGATGTCATGAAAATAGAGCAAACACCAGCTAAAGGTGATAGATTAATTGATAATTTATGTCCAGCCGAGTGCTCAGAAATATTTACGTTTGCAGCTAAGCAACCAGGGAGACATACGACTTTGAGTCCTATCTGAAGCTCATCAATTTGAGTTTCGAACCAGGGACCACCCAGTTACGATTCATCTGCTCTAGAACTGGAACACCAAACTATGTTATACTGCAATATTGAATAACTAACGATGAAATTAAAATTATTAACACAAATCTTTAGAATCAAAACTTACTCGTTACGCCGACAGGAGTTTCGAAAGTTAGGAAACCATCGCTGACTCTCTCGAGCTGAGCATGGTGTCGCGATGAAAAAGAGAAGAATTGTGAATAATAACTGACATCGGCCAGACCTATGGGTGCATTTAAACTGTCACGTGACATTATTTCCTTGTCTTTAAAGCCACTCCCCCAATATCGTGAAATCAACCAATCAGATAAGGCCGACTGAATATATAACCATAACCCATGGACCCATTTTTGCCAAGGGAGCTATTAAACACCCCTCTTACCCGAGTATCAACCATTCTAAAAATATTTTAAACAAAGAATGGAATAAAAATAAACCAGACACTTTAATCGTGGTTTAAAATGTTTTAATCTTTATTAAAATACGTTAGGTAGGTTTTAAAATCATTATATCCATTCACTCCGCACCCCATATACGAGAATATTCGAATAGCCCGTTGCCGGGGCTCGTCCTTTTTACAATGAAATAAAAACTTTATTATGGTGAATATGCCTTTCATCATAAAACAAATAATGTATTATAAGATATAACACTATGACATTGACATTCAAGTATACCACCGCCGAATATAAGGATATTCATGCACATCGCTGCCATATTTGAGAATATTTGGGCATTTGGGGGTCAGAAGCCTTCCTGCTTCTAAATTTTGCGAGTGAATCCTACTATGAAATCTTCCATTCTATTACAATATGGTAGAAAAGTAGTAATACACAACAATTAGCATGATTAAAACCGACTTGGAAGAAAAGAACAGGGTGTCTTTTAATCACAGTACATCGATCATACAATACCTTTAACCCTGCCCCTGTATATACAAGCTACATTGGTACTGATTACTTATTAATAGATAATATGAGAAACAGTGTTTAAGGGACCCCCCCCCCCAAAAAAAAAAAAAAAAAGAGAAAAACATCTATACATCCTCTGTTGATGTTTTTGGGGTTGTATTATTCTGTATTTTAGTGTAGGCATTCCTCAAAAACGCTTTGCGGCTTTAACTGACCTAGTGTGATCTAACAATATACACGCAAAAAACTGAGGTGCTAAATGTTGGGTGCTGAGTGAGATTCTGCACTTGAAGTGCCAAAATCAGCACTTGAAGTGCCAAAATCAGCACTTGACGGGTTAACTTTAACAAGGAAACCGAAACGTGCTGAATATTTGAGTGCTGAAAACGAGTGCTATAATATGCAGCACTTAACATGAGTGCTGACTGCATAACCTGATCTGATTGGTCGGTTAGTATAATAGCTGTTACCTTGTGAATATTTGTTTTTGAATCAAATTCATGCAGCTAAGAGATTCTTACATTCTTCATTCTCCAGGTCACTACCCAAGGCCTCAAAAGTCTGAATAACTTTGCTCCTTAAACTGTCAACAACATCAGTATTCAAAGCTGTTGCAGCAGATAACACTCTGTTTGTCATAGCATGGGTCATGTTGGTGTTTGATAAAAGAGAACCAATGAAAAATGCAGCTGGTCTCACTATGAACATGACAGACAATGAAAGCGGACAAAATATACAGTTCCTCAGGTAGACAAAGGAACATCCCTTGACTGCTATTATGTAAAATGTGTAGAACAGGTGAATATGCATGTGACACCTGTTCTACACATTTTTACATAATAGCAGTGAAGGGATGTTCCTTTGTCTACCTAAGGAACTGTATATTTTGTCCGCTTTCATTGTCTGTCATATTCATAGTGTCTTGTACTGTCATTATGCATTGCTCCATCTTGTTCTTGTAGTAGGCCTATCCTATCATCATCATCATCATCAAATGCATCATCTGCTGCAGGAGTATGCACTTCACCAACAGCAACACCCAAATCAGCATCAACTAGACCCTCCATACCCTGTACAACTTCAGGTTCAGGTTCTTCTTGTGGATGTTGGTTTAATAAATGTTTCCTGTAAGAGTTGAACGTGGTAAATGACGAAGGACATCCACCTTGACCACATACCAAATGTAGATGGGGCATGTCAAACAACGCATGAGTTAGCACTTGCACAAGGGCTATTCTGCTAGCACCCAAAAGAGAGCAAAACTTGGCACTTTAAGTGCACAACAGTCAGCTCCTTTGGGTGCTAGCAAAGTAGCCCGGGTGCAAGTGCTAACTCAGCACTTCGAGTGCAGTCACTATGCGAGCTCCTAAAAAGTGCTAAAATTGAATCTTTAAGTGCTAAATCAGTCAGCTCCTTTGGGTGCTAGCAAAGTAGCCCGGGTGCAAGTGCTAAATCAGCACTTCGAGTGCAGTCACTATGCGAGCTCCTAAAAAGTGCTAAAATTGAATCTTTAAGTGCTAAATCAGTCAGCTCCTTTGGGTGCTAGCAAAGTAGCCCGGGTGCAAGTGCTAAATCAGCACTTCGAGTGCAGTCACTATGCGAGCTCCTAAAAAGTGCTAAAATTGAATCTTTAAGTGCTAAATTTAGCACTTTTTTTTTTTGAGTGTATTATGTCATATTGCTAACTAATAATTCGCTTGTTATCTACCATTATCTACCCTTTGGAATCAATTGCAACTTGAAGTGATATATTTGCCTAATAAACATACGAGCGAGGAATATAATTACAGTAAATTCATGTATTGGGTTTTAAAGGGGAGTTTCCCGTTAGTTTTGAGATTCATTAAAGAGGGCTATCCAATCTTACATGTTCCTCTAGAGGAAAGCAGATTGAAACAGAAAATGAATGGTACACAATTGAAAGAAATTCGATTAAAAAAATACTGAATTCATGATACTGAAATTGTTGAGATCATGTTATTATGATATTTTCGTCATGGAAGGGTGCTGTCACGTTTGTTGTAATGTCAGGAATCTCAGTCGTTCGTTCTGACATATAAAAGGACGTATTATATATATACATGTATAATTTTCAATTGAAGCATGTTATATTCTCTAGTGGTCACATTTACATGTACATGTAAGTTTGTAACCATTTCTTATTGAAGAGTATTAAATAGCATTTAAGCTAAATTAAAATAACCATAACCAGGTCCATGAACTGGCTTACTTCGAGTTATCGGGTCATCGCGTCGGGTGTTACTCGACTTTTTGTGTGAAAACATGCCCCACTTTTCACGAAAATTAATGTCGGGGGTTACGTTTGTAAAAAAAAAAAACAAACTTTTATCTACTAATGACCTGGTCCAATTTATCCGACACTTTGTGAAAACCCTACAACATAATCTACGAAAGGTCACGTGATATTCTGCTTTCGTTTTCACGAAAGGTTATGTATCAGGTTGTGTTATAATATAATACCCATAAACAATCTCAAGTATACAGTGTCAAGGAAGAAAACTGAAATTCATTTTAGTGTTGAGAGATACATCCTGATTCACATCTATATCGGTTGACCAATCCACCATTATGTTTTTAACATAATTATACATCTCGTTATTTCAGTTTTAAATATTTTCTAATTTCTTTCACAATTTTATTATTATCTACTTATTTCTCTGATTTTTTTCTTTTCCATCTTTCTTCCTTTCTTCTGTTCTTTGATTAAAACACCACTCAACTTGTAACAAAGGTCGATTTTCTTTTATCTCGACAGGCTAGACGTATACCATTCCAAACCGAGTGTCTGATAAGCCTCCAAAATGAAATTGAACTTCTTTATTTAAGAAGATACCTGTCACTGATCTTCACGTAAAGATCAGCAAATACTCAGATTATGAAGCACTAACACTAGTCCGATAAATATGATTCAAAGTAAATAAAATGTAATGGAATCAAATAGGTGCACTCTGTCACTACGGTATCTACACAGAAAGCGACGGTGAATAGGAGCAAACTAGCAAAGATAAGAAAAATAATGATGATAATGATCGTTCTTGTCTAGCCCATATCATACACTGTCTCTATGCGCGCTCCAAAAGGACTTTGGACATTATTACCCCGGCTTTAGCCCCTACACCAGGTACCTACTTACTACACCTGGATCGAGTGTAGCAAATGTAGATTAATGTCTTGCCAAAGGACAATAGTGCTTCGGCGGGAATTGAAGTATGGAATCCCGTGGTTCACAGTCCAGAGACTTATCCACTAGACCATACCACAAAGTAAAACAATAGCTTCCTGAAACATTTATTCTCTCTAATAATGATGAAGACCATTAGTGACAGATATAAATATAAATATATATATATATATATATATATATATATATACAGATGTCTGTTAGTTCATAGCTCATTATCGTCATTACCTTGTTTTCGTTCACATTCTGCTCAATTAATAATTCTCCTTTTGTTCTTAAAGATTTCCCATTCGTTTTGCACGTAGTGCTTGTTATTCCTAGTTAGGTCCTTTACTCTTGTTCTTTTCCTTTTAAGCTTCTTAGGCGTAGTTTCTAGC
Organism: Strongylocentrotus droebachiensis; assembly: GCA_035222895.1. NCBI lineage: Eukaryota > Metazoa > Echinodermata > Echinoidea > Camarodonta > Strongylocentrotidae > Strongylocentrotus > Strongylocentrotus droebachiensis. Next base: position 163,411 of record JAVYIG010001504.1, on the reverse strand, counting down.
ATCCCGACAAAGTCGCTAATATCTTCGTTCTTCGGAATCACTTATGCGTAACCGTCCAGGCGCCATCTTGGCCGTTTCGGGCCGTTTTTTTATGCCTGTCTTTCGCCGTCCGGGCAACGAGCGTATTTTGGTGCCCCGCCGATCACCGGCCGGCCACCGGGCAATTTCTTTCAAATCAGCCAGTGGCCGATGGGAGACCGCTCGGGAATCGGTGGGTCATCAGTCGGTCACTGCTGGGACGCCGCTCAGAGAAGCTCCCCGATTTCGCCCAGTTTTGACCTAAAATCGACCGGAGACCGACGGGAAATCGACATGCAGGGCACCGCCCAGGCATCGCTGGGGCTCTACAGCCTGCTCGACTTTTCCAAAAATCGTTGGGCGATGCCTAAAGCTATGGTCACAAATCAGAGCGGCGACCGACCGATTAGTAGCCTGCTCGGTCACCGCTGAAATTTAGGCGCCCGGGCGAAATTGGCTCAAAACTCGCCGCCCGGTCGCCGAGCGGGCTACTTTTAGGTGTTGTGACCATAGCTTAAATCTCAGTGGCGATCGAGCAGGCTACAAATCGGTCGGTCGCCGTATCGAGTTGTGACCATAGCTTACGTCACATTTTCAAGAAAATGGCTGCGCCGATATCATGCTAAAAGACTTTTTAACGCCTTTACAAAAAGGCGCTTAAGCCGGGTAATAATATCCAAAGTCCTCCGAAGCTCGTCAAGACGTTATATCAAGATGGAATATGCCCTATAGGCTATACAAGAACGATATATTATTATTATCATTATTGTTTGTTCAAAGCTCATTTGTTCCTTTTCCACGGGGCGTTTTGTTTGCATACAGTAGTGACAGAGTACAACTTTTTTTAAATTTCATTACATTTTATTTACTTTGAGACTTGTTTTTATTGTACCTTGCTAAATAAAGAAATTCAATATGTTATCATACACTAGTTTGGAGAGTTATTCGTCTATAGCCTGTCGAGGAAACTAAACTTGTTGAGTGGTGAATTAATTAAAGTACGAAAGAGAGATGGAAATACACAAATTAAACATTCTGAGAATAAGTCATGATCTCAATTGTATTAATCGGATTTCCTCCAGAGAAACATGTTGATTAGGTTGGATAGTAATTAAGGAATATTTAGACTAACGGCAAACTCCCCTCTAAAAGCCAATACACAAACTAAATCTAATTATTCATGAATTGTATGTTTGTTAGACAAATAAACCACTTCAAGATGCAAATGATTCCAAAGGTGCACATAAATGGTTGATAACAAGCGAATTATAATATCAAACACAATTATGATTGAGCAATTTGACATAACGTATTCAGGCAGCAAGGTGCCAGAATATGTCATTTTAAAAATCTGATCTAGTATAATTTAATGGCGAAATTACATTTCTAAAATAATTTTAAAAAATGTACTATCTTTTTTTTGCTCACTTGCTTCGCTCACTCGCAAAACTTAGAAGCAGGAAGGCTTCTGAACACAAGATGACTGAATATTTTCATATAAATTATACGGGAAACGAGGTCCACGAATATACTTATATTCGGCAGTGAGATGCTTGAATGTCATAATCTTATATCTTATAAAACAGTATTTTTATGATGAAATGGCATATTGACCATAATAAAATGTCTTCTATTTTTGAAAACAGGACGAGCCCGGGCAACGAGTTACCCGAATATCCTCGTATTCGAGCTGGGGAGAGAAAAAATATAATGATTTTAGAACCTACCTAACCTATTTTCTTATGTCGAGTTAAACTTTTTAAACCATGATTAAAGTGTCTGATGTTTTATTCCTTTTCCCCCTTTTTTAGGATGGTTGACTCTCGGGGCAAGAAGCGTGTCAGCTCCCTTGGCGAAAATGGGTCCATGGGCTTATGGAGATACATTCAGTCGGCCTTATGTGATTGGTTGCTTTCACGATCTTGTGGGAGTGGCTTAATAGCCAAGGAAATGAATGTCACGTGATAATTTTAGTGCACCCACAGGTCTGACCGATGTCAGTTATTAATCACAATTCTTCTCTTTTTCATCGCGACACAATGCTAATGTCAGCGTGAAAGAGTCAGCGATGGCTTCCTAACTTTCGGCGTAAAGGGTAAGTTTTATTTTAAAAGAATTTTTTTATATTTAAATGTCATCATTAGTTTTTCAATATTTCAGTATAACATAGTTTGGTGGTCCAGTCCATGAGCAGATGTACCGTAACTAGGTTCTCCCTGGTTCGAAACTCCAGTTGATGCGCTAAGACCCTATCGTGTGGAATTATTCTCAATAAACATGTCCTGTGGATAGGACTCAAAGTCCTATGTCTCCCTGGTTGCTTAGCTACAAACGTAAATTGCTTTCTGAGCAGTCGTAGATGCAAAAAACACATCAATTAGTCATTCACATTTTGTTTACTGGGCGTTTGTTTTTATTTTCATGACGTACAGTTTGGTTTAATGGGTGCTCCGTCAAATGCTCCGCGGACTTCATTTTGTCTAAGACAGGGTAAAGATTAGGGTTGCAAATGAGTTTACTTCGGGATTAGCATTATATTTGGGGTTGCATTAGGTCAAGTTGAGGTCAAGTTTAGAGTTGCAATGGGTTTAGATCAGGTTTAGAGTTAGATGTGGAGTTACACTCGGGTTTAGGTCAAATCTAGAGTTGCATTTGGGTTGAGGTCAGGTTTAGAGTTAGATTTGGAGTTACTATCGGGTTTAGGTCAAGTATAGAGTTAGATTCGTGGTTGCAATAGGTTTATGTCTGGTTTAGCGTTAGAGTTAGCTATGGTTATAGGTTGAAGTTATAATTTTGTTAAGACCACGGAGCAGTGGCGTACGCAGGATTTTTTAAAGGGTTTTTTTTTTAAATCGGGTCCAACATTTCCCAACGACTCAGGAAAATTTGAAAATCGCGCCGCGCGCCGGCCAAAAAGTCGCTCAGTTGGGGGGGGGGGGGGGGGGGGGGGGGGGGTAAGCGGACACTTTTTATTTTTTTTGTGAGTTCAACAAAAATCGCAACGACTCAACCAGCCGAAAAGTCGCTCAGTGGGGGGGGGGGGGGGGGGGGGGGGGGGGGGGGGGGGGGGGGGGTAAGCGGACACTTTTTTTTGGGGTCTCGAATTTTGAAAATTTGACATTTTGCTCCGTTGGGGGGGGGGGGGGGGGGGGTAAGGTCACCTTTCTTAGGTCAGCCATGGGGGTATTTTTTTTTAATTTTTTTTTTTAATAATTTAAAAAAAAAAAAAAATCCAGAGGGGGGGGAGTTTTAGGGAATTTTTAGGGGGCTTTACACACATAAGCGGACACTTTTTTTTTGGGTCTCGAATTTTGAAAATTTGACATTTTGCTCCGTTGGGGGGGGGGGGGGGGGGGTAAGGTCACCTTTCTTGGGTCAGCCATGGGGGTAATTTTTTTTTTTTTTTTTTTTTTTTTTTAAATAATTAATCCAAAGGGGGGGAGTTTTAGGTTTTTTTTAGGGGGGTTTACACACATAAAAATACCAAAGGGGGGGGGGGGTTAACCCCCCAAACCCTCCCCCTGCGTACGCGCCTGCCACGGAGCATTTTGCGGCCAAAAAATGACCTTGAAAGTTTTGATGATTTCTTTCTTTCAATATGTTCACTTTTCTAGAGTGGTTAGAACAAACGCTTTCCTTAATTGAACGTTCTTGGATATACATGTCTTTGACAGTGCATGCGATTCTGGTGAGTTGCATTTAACCTCTTGTCATGTCACGTATACACGGTGTTTCAGAACAATTGCATCGAGATTTAAACATCTCTAAGAGAAGACCTATACTGACTCAAGTTCGATATACGTTCGTAATTTCTGCTATTGGATTATAATCAAAAATTGATTTGAAGTAATTAATGCTAATTTCTTCTAAAATTTTGTCGAATAGTGGGTTGTAAACAAAAGTGATGACATGTCATTATATAAACTTGTACATCGTTTTGAGTGTTCTAATTTACTCGTGTTTTGTTATTAAAAATTACATTGGATTATTGAAATTAGTTTGTGTGAAATATGTATTTCGATTATAGGTCGGCCAATTCCGCAACATTACCAATCCATTAATATTATATACAAGAAAATTAAACTATCTACATTTTGATACCAATTTCAACAAAATTGGGATTAATAAACATCGCAAATTTAAGTAATAACATGATTTTTTAAATAGTTTTTTGTACTCGAAATATTGAATTTTTCAATAAACGCTACTTTCCAATATTTAAAAATCGGAGAGGTGCATTTTGGGGGTAACTTTAAGGAATTTGCCCATATACAACGATAATATTCTGTGAAAAGAAAAGATTTAAATCTCTTTTCAATAAAAAAAAAAGTTATAGCAACCCAAAGCTATTGATTTGATATCCACTAAAACAGCATTTTTGCCTACATGTGTATTAACTGTATGCTTTATACGTGTATTAGTGTATTGAGGACCTGTTTGGCGTGTTTACATCGAATTTTAAAGATAACTTTTAAGTAAAGTAACCTCTAATCATCATGAATTTGGTGTCAAAAGCCGGATGATTAAAATACCTTCAAGTTAATATCAATTCAAATGAGTTATGTTATGTGTGAAATATACATTTTGAGCTAAAAATGTGCTTTTTTGTAGATTTTAACTTCTCTAATTCTGGCCAGTATCTCGGTATATTACTGAAAAAAGGTGATTGGACTTTTAGTAGTGCAGACAGTTCAAAGGATTTTGGGTGCTGACTGCAATTAATAAGTACTTCTTCTGTACTCTGGGATGTTCAGGAATTGTGGGCAGTATAGCAATTGCCACCCTCTCCCCTTCCAGCCGCTTTTCATAATCTTGCCCATGACCAAGACAACTAAGTCCATCAACACGAATAAAGTAATGCAGACAGTCTAGACAGTACAAAGGATTAGGCCAGAAGAGTGCAGAGTACAATTGATAAGTACCTCTATACTCTGTGATGTTTTCGAAAATGGGGGCATGGGCAGTGCCTCCTCCCCCTCCCCCACACACAATTAACTATTATTGTACTGACCGCTGGGTACAATCTTGTCATGGTAAAGACAATTATTTTAACATAATCAAAGAAAGATCACGAAAAATATCATGTGTGTGATTTAGTTGGGATTATATAGACAGCCCACGAGACCAACAATGTAGGTCTCTCGAACCCCCAGAAAAATTGTCAGAATGCCCATAAAAATGTGAATCCTCAAGTAATTTTACAGGAGACCATGCAGAGTGACTAAAAGCACTTCAAAATTGGCCTGGAAAACCCATATTTTCCATAGTTTCTCAATTTTGACATCATACTTATTTTCTCCCTCTTTCACTTTTAGTGAGGGATCAACACCTTGTTTCTACGAGTGGTGAACAGTGAAATGAGATTATCTTTAACTCGTCGCTTCTCAGCAACTCCCAGATGCAACTAGATATCAAATCGACGATATCGTAGAGGTTGATGTTAAAACATAAATGGCGTGAATTCTCAACCCAACCCATTTCCTCCTCAAAACGTATTTATTGTATAATTTATATTGCCAGATCATTCAATGTATTGTATACTTTTTAAAAGATAATGACATGTAGTGACATTTTTTATTTAATGTTTTGTGAACTTCTTTATTTACATGTACCATGATTATTACACGACTGTTTGGAGAATTTATTTTTGTCTTGTGTTTCGAAATTGTTCTGTATAATGGCGTCACTTAAACAAACTATTTCACGCACTTTGCAGTGTCCAATTTGTTTAGAATTACTCAGTGATCCAAAACAGTTATCATGTTCGCATACATTTTGTAAAAGATGTCTAGACGAAATGCTAACATGCTCTTGCCAAACTGAAACGTATTCTTTGACGTGTCCGTTATGTCGTAGCATAACAGATGTCAAGGATGGCGATGTGATGAATCTAAATACAAATATTCCTCTGAAGTCTGTGATTGAGGATCTCAGAAACAGCCAGCAGCTCCTTGACTGTGAGGTTTGCCAAACGGGTTCGAAGGCGGTCCGTTTCTGCCAGGAATGCGGGAAGAACATGTGTAACGAGTGTCTGGAGAATCACAACAAATGGCCACCCAACCTCAAGCATACAGTCGTGTTTGTGAAAGATATTAAAGAGCGCAGGTTTGTCTTTGAGAGGAAGGTCAGCAAGGAGAACTACTGCCAAGAGCACGACGCATCGGACGGCCATCAGAATATCTGCTCTGACGTCTGCCTTACTTGCAAGAAGTTCATCTGTATTAGATGCCGCATGCTGTTGCACGATAAGGACGGCCACACTGTTGTAGGTGCCGATGAATACAAAGATTCTATCCAGATCCAAATCCAAATATTGCAAGCATTAGGTGAGGAGAAAGCCACAACCATCGAGACCCACCTGGCTGTTATTGAGAGTCAGATGAAGCGCGTTACTGATCACATTGACGGAATATGTGATGAGATCACCAACGTGTATCTAGAATCAGCCAAGAAGTTAGACGAGAGTAAATTAGCATTAGTCGAGCAGGTTGATGCCCAGAAAGGGCCACTATGCCAACGCTTGCAGAAGATGAAGGGTGATCATGAAAGGTTGGTAGCTAGTCTAAACAGTGCGAATGTGTTGTTAGGAAGCAGTTTAGAGGCTCCTCTGACTGGAGATGTCATTGCAATTCATGATTCACTGTCTGGTAAGCTTCAAAGTCTGGTAGATCAGGAGGATCCGGACGGCCAGCTTTTTACTGATGTGGGTGATCGGGCAGAGGAGCTGATCTTCACACCAGACCAACAAGACCCCTTGAGCATCGGACATTTCCGTGTAAAGTATGAACAGATCCGTAGTGTGAAACTCTCAGGTCGAATGAGCTCCTTGGCTTCTTCGGTCGATGGTCGAATGGCAGTAGGGTATTGTGGAGGAGGGATCGAGTTCGTATCTGAGAATGGGCAATTCCAGGAGACAGTCCTCAACGATGTCAAGGTTTATGGAGCAAGATTCCTCTCTGATGGCGGGTACGTTGTCCTTGATGTGAGCAACACGATCACCACGTACTCACCCGAGTGTGTGAAGTCAGATGCAAAGTTTGTAACACTAGGTCCTTATGAAGGCGGGGTCGGAAGCCTGGCTGTATGCAGTATCGATCATATCTATGTCGGCTACTGCAAAGCAAAGAAGATCCAATCGTTCCACCCAGGAGGTGGAACTGCTCTCAGGGAGATAGAATGCAATGGTTTCGAACCTAAGCAGATCATTTGTCTCAATGACTCCCTGATCATCAACCACGGCACTTCAACGACGATATTTGGTCGAGGCGGCGTTGTGAAACACAGCGTAAAGAAACCGAACGTTTATCCATACAGTACCGTAACTCAAGACAACTCCATTCTGATCGCATGGGTCAATCATGACCAAGGGCTGGTCACGATCGAAAAGGTCACTATCGAAAAGTTCACCAACAGATTGAAGACGGTGAAGACTCTCTTGTCGAATTACAAGATTGAGAAGTCTGAGATGAATTGGTATTTCCTCCAGGTGTTCGCATCTGGTGGAGTTGCTTTTTGTACTTCAAACAGACTCTACATAGTGGCATGTCCACCATAATTGGAAACTGCTTATTATCGAGTCGATTGTAATGATGTGAACTACTTCCGGGTATTCCGAATCAGATGAATTGTTTATTTGATTATAATCTTATGAAAATGTAATATTAATAAGTTTGTTTTACAAGACAGGTCTCATCAGCATCAATGCTGTTCTTCCTTAGGGCCCTGCTTTCATTATTACCTTAGCAATTGCCAGCTACCCACTTACACCTGGGTCGAGAATGGCAAATGCGGGTAAACATCTTGATCCAAGAATGGAAGCACCCAGCGAAGATCTAACCCAGGACATCTCCTAAATGTTACATTGCATCTAGAAAGTCATGGAAAACCCCTTCTCAATAAGAGCTTCATAAGTTACAATGGCTTGTCTTGTTTTTTAAATGCGTCAATTCCCGTGTTCGTTTTGCATTGGCCTCTAAGTTTGTTCCAGTTGAGGACGTTGCAGTAAGGTTAATCAGTTAATCAGTTAGTCTGATCAAGTTGCCAAAGTAGTTAGCCTCAACGCTGCATTTGCCCTGCTCCAGCCCGCTACTTGAATGATTTCGCGATGAACCTCATACGCAGGCTCTGTTGTTTGGAACCAATTACTTGGACGACCAGCGAATATGATGTCACGCTTCGGTATTCGATACAGCCCTAATTCCTCTTTGTTATACCCCAGTCACGACTCAATATGGACTCCAGACCGACCGGGGCGGGGTCATTAGGGTTTTTAATCTCATTTCTTGTTCGCTCTATTGTCGGTCTTTCGTCGGTCTCGTAAGTGTGCATGTGGTATTATTTTAATAAGCGTTCGGTCTATTGTCTGCCTGGTTTCACTACAATCGGTGTAGCTGATTTATGTATTTTTTCTAAATTCGTAATATTCTAAAATAAACAGTATTAAGCAGTGGCGTATAAAAAGGAGTAGGATGTGTACCGTGGTGCCGAAGAAAAATATGGGTCTGGGGCGGTCTGGGGCGGTCTCCTCTCTGAATATTTTCAAATTGATTTACAATCTTCTGGTTTATGGAACTTCAGTTTGCGTTTGTTAATTTACTTTATTATGCTTCGAATTTGTTTTTAAAGTGATTTCATAACTTTAAATAGTCACTTAATTGTGTACATAAAGTAGATTGCTTGGGTTTCAGGACCTGATTATTTTTTCATACGCATGTATCTATTCGTTCATTCGATTCTTTTAATCTAATGTATATTCACTATGTCACCTGTCTAGATGTCATTTTGTGTTGTTGGTTATGTAAATATTATTTACTGTACTTCTATCTTTGTAGTCATCATATTGTCGATCAGAAAACAGATATTGATTTATGATGTAATAAGATGAGCGAGTATGTGCACATTGTTGTATTAAGAACAGATTTGAATTCTAACTTGTAGCTACACTTTGCCTCCATTAGGCTACTGTTTTGAAGAATTTAACCAGGAAACGATGTAATAAAATACGCTCATAGTTAAATACATGAATTTATTCTCGATGTTAAGACATATTATTAATTGAATTTTTCGACATCGTGAAGAAGATTGTGAATAAAAGTGTTAAAGCATTAAGTTAAATTTTGACTATGATGACAATGATGATGATGAAGACCATGGGAAATACGATGATACTGAAGATGACGACAACGTTGATAATGATCAGGGTGGTAGCGATTATAATGGTGATGATGATGGTGGTGAAAATATATAAAATGATGGTGATGTTGATGATAATTGTGATGATGAGGCTGGTAGTGAGCTCAATGATGGTGACGAAGGTGATGTGGATGGTGATGATGGGGATGATGATGATGATGATGATGAAGGTGACGGTGTTGATGACGAGGAGAAGAAGAGATGTGGTGGATGTTTTATGATGATAATGATAATATATAAAATGATGGTGATAGTCATAGTAATTGTGATGGTGAGGCTGGTAATGATCACAATGTTGGTGACGAAGGTGATGTGGATGGTGATGATGGGGATGATGACGTTGGTGATGATGATGCTGATAGTAGTCATTTTTGCAGTGGTGCTTTGTGTGGATGGTGCATTGTTGAAACCAGGGCCGGCCAAGCGAATTCCAAAGTGTGGGGGGGGGGCACCAACAAAAAAGGGCACTTTCTGGAAGAAGAAAAAAGGCACATACAAAGGGAAATGTAAAAGCGAAAATATAAATTTGTTGTTATTTGTGTAGACATTGATATAATTGTATCCCTATACATTATAATTACATTATCATGGATGATTCAAATTTTTGTTTCTCTTTATACATTATACAACATCTTGCTTAAGCATCATACTTTGCAGTTGGGTGTGATGGTCTTAATATTCATTTAGGAGCGAGTGAAGCGAGCGAGGAAACTTTTTTAAACATTTGTGAGGTCTCATTGCGAAGAATTACATCTTATTAAGAGGAAATTGCTCTTAGTAGATTTAAATAAGAGGCACATTTAATGGAAATGAGGGACTTCTTACACCTGAAAGGAGGCACTCACCAGGGATAAAAAAAAGGCACTTATGAGAATTGAAAATGGGCATTTATAAGAGGTGTATTATTAGAAAGGAAAAGGGACCCGTATCATTATTAAAAGGGAAATTGTCAGAGGTGAAAAGGGCATTTATTGCACCTGAAAAGGGGCATTGACCAGATATGAAAGGGGGCACTCATGAGAATGAAAAGGGGGCACTTATAATACAGGAAAATGTACATTAATTGAAAGAAATGGGGGACCGATCAGATTTTGATAGGGGCATTTATCGGAGGTAAAAGGAGGCTTTTATGGGAAGGGGAAGTGGCTCTTATTAAAAAGAACGATAGGCACATGTTAAAATAAACGGGGCACTTATCAGTAATAAAAAGGGGTAATTATGAGAAGGGGAAGGGGCACTTATAGAAGGAAAAGGGGCATATATTAGAAAGGAAAAGGGGCACCCATCAGAGATAAAAGAGCACGTACCGGGAGGGGAAGGGGCACTTGTCAAAATCAAACGAGCATCTCTCAGATTTGAATAGGGGCAATTATTGGCGGTGAAGGGGGCACTTATCTGAAGTGAAAAGGAGTAACTTCTCGTACCGGAAAAGGGTCATAAACTGTAATGGCCGCCTCTGGTTGAAGCGAGTAAGATGAATGCCAGCAACACTCGTTATCATAGAGGACCTAGGCAATCCAGTATCAAAACATGACATCGCATGAGGCACTTGTGACAAAGTTCAAAGAGACCACATCGCGATATCCGAATATGGGGTGATGGTTGTTCTAATATTAGTAGTTTCAAAGTCTGATGTGGGGGGGGGGGGCATCATGGCCGCCTCTTTCGTCTATTAAAATGATATATCGAGCGTTTTAGAATGTTAACGCAGATGGGGTACTGCCATAATTCAGATTTTAATTTAATTGACTCTCTAAAAATTGACCACATTATCACAAACGCAACTTGAGTCCTACTTTAAGGAATTTATTGCTAAAGAATATCATAACTTAGCGATAATTGTGTGTGTGGCAGGGAGAGGGGGTGGGGCTGCAATAATGTTATTCTGATATGTTTTAAAGACCTTTAAAGAGCTTGTTTGAATAAAATCGGGTGGGAGGAAAAGGGGAGTTGTGACAGTTTCCAATCAGCCATGAGGCACCCCCCCCCCCTCACCCGATCAGTTAAGGATTTAGACATAAAGATTTTGCATACGAGCAATAATTATTTTGCGGGCTCATGGAAGTCATGTCATGGTCAATAAAACTAATTCATTTTTGCTCAGTACCCCATCTGCGGCAACAATTCGACAGAAATATATTCGGAAGCGAAAGAGGGCTTATATCTGAATGAGAGAAAAAGAAAAGGAGAAGGAAAGGATCGTTATCGAGTGGTTACTCCCCCCCCCCCCCTCCTCCCCAAAATCACGGCTCGTAAGTTGCGTCACCTCCCCCCCCCCTCCGATCAATACAAAAAATAGCCATGCAACCGACCGCCCCCCCCCCACCGAAACACACAAACACACACAGATACCCATGACCCAAGTTGTGTCATGAGTCATCTGTGATAAAATCGTCACCATTGATGAAATACCAAACAAATTACGAATGACTAAATGAGTGGGATTTCTGATTTTACGACTTGTTCCGTCAATATTTGTCTTTCGATTGTCATTGTCGCATTTTGTAGTAAATTCTCGCTATAAATGAAAATCTTGAATACAATATAAAGAATAAAGCAGTGACAAATTGAATGACACATCCGAGAAAACAATTTCGGGTGGTGGAAAGTCTTGAACACAGCACAAAGAATAAGCAGCGATCGACCAACCAGGGACCCGTTTCACAAAGCCTCTTTTCAAAAAACAATGACAAATGACAAAATCAGTGACAAATCTGCTGATAACCAATCAGAAGCAAGGATTTCAGTAACTTATAACAAAACTGTAATTTGTCACTGATGACAAGGTTTGTGAAACGCCCCCAGGGAGTGAGGTCTCACCTCCCTGGACCAACAAATGACACATCAGATAAGACATGTTCGGGATGTATCCTATGTCATTATGTTTGTTATGTATCACTTTGAAGTTCGATGAGTCCATTTAACCACAATGACACAAGAAAAATATTATTCCTGCCTACTCATCGCATTTTTTATATACTCCTACATCCTCAATTTAAAAGAAACTACAATACAAGTCTTCTTGATATCGAACGGTGACGAGAATGCATACTTGTTACCCGAGACAGTTCCTTTGATTTATTAATTATGTGTCCCATCTCCATCGATCGAAATGAAAATACACGAGTCTCCTGGTTGCAGTGAATATAATTGTGGTTGCAGTGAATTTTATATTTACCATACTTGTCTTTTGAAATACGGCACTAGAATACATGTATATATTTGATTTCATTTATTTATTCTCGGAATTCACAATGAAAACATGATATATATTTATACAGAACATTTACAACAAAATGTAAAAAGACATTTAGAACAAACATAATATACAATGTAAAAAGAGAAAAGAAGAAGACAATAATGAAGTCGGAAGGACACCCAGTTCAGTCACGCCAGGGAGACAAGACTGTTCTTCCATGGGGGTCCAAGGTGATTTGTTATATATAATATTAAATATATATTGTGTAGTGAGGAACACGTGTCTTAAAAAGAAAAAAAAGAAGAAAAAAGTTTTATCCTAAAAAATAAAAAATAAAAAATAATATATTTATATATGTTTATAAATATATTACAAGAGAAATGTATCAAGAAGCTCCTCGCTATCATGACATTGTAATAGCTAGTTATAAAATAAGGATCGAGGGATCATTGTTGTCCCATTCTTTGCATTGCGTGTGAAACACATGTTTGAAAAGCTAGTAGATATCATTAACCTCACACATGTGCTATACGTCCATGAAGAAATAAATACACGAGCTTGGCCAGTCGGTCCCATGTGTGTTCTACCAAGTTTCGATTGTACGTCAAGTACAGCCAGAACTGAATGGAGAAATATTTTTGAAAAAGAGGAAAAAGAACCAGTCAAGAGAATGGAATGTGTGTGCATTCTTCGTTTCCAATCGGCTGTGTATATACTCCCCTCAAAACGCGCAGGCCATAACAAAATCAAGGTCAATTTCCCTCGAGTTAGTACAGAGCCCCGAAAATATTCTGTCAAAATATAATGTCATCGTTCATCTTTCCTCGACCGCATGCATGCCTTGAATTTCCTCGAGGCTCTACTGGAATGGTTATCCGATCCCGCATTTCCCCATTCCGCTGGGGGTGATTTCTATACTACACAAATCCCCATTGTCCCCATTCGTAATCTCGGATTTTTCTCTGGGATTTTTCTCTGGAACGTACCCACGCTAGCAGAGAGCTTTGTGTGTAAACGGTACCCCCTTCGTTAAACCAGGGAGAGTCACATCTCCCTGGTTATACTGAGGCATTTAAGTCCCTTGAGGTTGTGCATGCTGAGCATGGGTACAAAATTTAAAAAATGGAGGCTCAATGTTGTTCCTGTTGTTAGAACATCAAACACATAATGTATCGTCATAGGCTCTGTAACTTCTTGCGTCAACATAACTTCAAAAGAGAATACGAGAATAAGGAAAGGTACCGCTGGAAAAGATTCGATTTCCCAACAAAATCATTATGCAGGTGCACGATTCAACGTAATAGTCTATTTATCATTGTCAGCAAAGTATCCAGAGCTGATACGTTTTAAAACCTAAAACGGAGTATGGAGGGGAAACCGGGGAGAGTTTCCGAGAGAAGGAGAGAGAGAGAGAGAGAGAGAACAGTGCCCATTTACTGATGTAGAATAATTATACGTGGAAAGGATTGGGGGGGGGAGGGGGGAGGTGTCAAGCATTCAAACATGTATGTATTATTGTTCTCCCCGCCCTCTCCCCCCCCCCTTCCCGGAAAAAATCTTACTCTGTTGTGTTTCGAATTTAAAATTTAAAAAATTATAATTGATTGATTGAAATAATGTAAATACAGTTACAGCTTACCATTTTCAGTTAGTTAGTTTCAGTAATTATTGTCCATAAGCAATACAAAATTATACAAAAAAGGGTGAGCAAACTAAATCTTCAATCAATGTTTATCTCGATGCCGATAATTATGATTTCAGAGAAGATAAACAAATTGGTGGTTTGTTAAACCAAGAGATTGTGGAACAAAACCAAAACCCGTGAAAAAAACTCTATTTCCCTATTTTGTAGAGAGCGGAAATGAAATAACATAAATTACGTATGGAGATTTTGATTTTGTTTACATATTTAACATTTTTCATGACATTCAATGACTTTGCTTCCTCTCAAATAATTAAATAAACTTATCAACGTTTCGTCTGTTGATTTGACATTTTGAAATTATAACTCTATTTTCGAATAAATATTATTCTCGATCCTCTTTTTTAATGGCAGCGCTGGCTTTATCACACAATAATATTGTTAATATATTCCTGTTGATTTGACCTCCTTTTGACCTTTAGAAAAATAGACATGTTGTTGTTTAGGAATACCCCGATCATGATGATTGACCAACCGTGGTAATAATGGCAGCATTATTCTACAAGTTACGACCAATTTAACTTAAACAGGTTGAATCAATACTTGACAACATGAGCCGAAGTTCATAAAAACGAGCTTGACTTATAACTGGATAACTGGGGGTCCCTCCCACCTCCCTGGATGTATCAAAGTAATAATTTCCAAAGCTCTTTGGAAGCGCATAGAGATGTTATTTCATAACGTAATATGCGCTACACAAGAACTTAATATTATTATTATTATGACATTTATAGAAATGCCAACTCCGAAGTATTTTTGTCCATACCTTGTGTCAACTACATGTACATCAATGTTCTAGACTGGAGACTGATATAACCCTAGCCATGCCCTAGCCTACTACTGTTTGATTCAATAACTTGTATGTTAATTATGTTCATTTATATCCTTGATACTTTTTAACGTATGTAAACAAATACAAATGGCAAAATGTTTTGACCTTGCTAGTGGAAGTAAGTATAACTGGGTCAATTGCATGTCACCCTTTGAAACCATTTTGGTATAACAGATTAGTCTTTTGATTTTTAATAGAAATACTGTTTATACTTAATTTAATTATGAGTCAATAACTCTTAAATATTTCCTCCCTATATAGTAATCCATGGATTTGACATTAGTTGTATACTATGTGCTGTTGAAATAACGGTTAACGCTAAAATGAGATTCACCTTTGAAAATTTGAATGAAAACAGCATCTCTTATTTTTCCATTGTGAAGCAGGTAAAAGTCGTAAAACTTAAAATACTGTTCAATTACAGGCAAGACCGGTCTCATTGAAAGGCCCGAATAGCTATTGCGATGTGCATGATCATGCTATTTACTCGCGGTACACAGTCATGTACAGCACAAAAAGGCAAGATGAAAAGAGGTATTTGACAATGTTCTACACCCAAACAAAAATGAGGGTAAAAAAAAGTATAAGCGGGGCACGCGGAGACGCTATCGGGGTAGCGTTGGCATTGTGAATGACTGGCGATCCCCTGAATGGTTTTTATTCTGTCTTGTTTGCACCCTCACAATACCACTGACCTATTGACTCTATTCAAGAGCCGATAACCGAGGGACCAATCATAGGAACTTCTGGGGCGCCAAGCCGTAACCGACGCTAACTTTTATCATCAGGAGCTGAATGCGGGCCCTACACAATACATGCCGTAGGGGCGTGGCTGTGGCTGTGGCGCTTACATGCATTCGAAGGAGTGGGTCGGATTAGAGAGAACGCTATACCGTTGAGTAATACACTCCTGCCGCCGCCGCTTACTATACACCGAAGTATCGGTATTAGCCAACCTGCGGATTGTAGCGGAGTGCACAGGTTGCACGCGTATTACGAGCTAAAGGAGTGCGGACGAAATTCGTCTTCTGTATGCGATCGAGGTTACGACGACGGCTCGCTTCTTTACTCCGTGTTTCGTATCACGTTTCTACGACATCGCTGTCTCGTGCATTCCGCATAAAGACGGCGTAACATAACGCGAAGCTGGATTGAAGTATCGGATCACTTGCCAATGAGAAGAATTCGAGAGGGTCTATATCAAAGCGCCAGCTCTCTATACAGGACTGTGTGATATGCATGAACGCCACTGTGAGTGTGAATCATTTGAATAGTCATCGCCGCATTCCATAGAGGGAGAATAGATAGAAACGGATCGAAGCCACATGCACACTCCAGCTGAGCAATTCAAAAAGCTTCTGTGAGCACGCATATTTGTTTCGTCAGGCGCCATTTTCTAATGAACCAGACTGACATATTTTCATAATATATCCAATTGCGAGATATATACGGCTCTTCAAGTTCATATAGTCGCACATGCATACGAGACGTCGCCTCATCGCACGTATTTATAGAGATAATAGTATTTGTCGCTGCATGCCTACTGGACACGTTTTTTGTTTGATTACTCACCTATAAACTCAACGCGTCTAACTGGATATACTACTTCGCTTTTGCTAAAAGGATATTTTCCTGAAGGAGAGAGAGAGAGAGAGAGAGAGATCTTACTAGAAAAGGATATAACACTTCTACAGCACAAAGGATAAAAGAAAAGGTATATATAAATAAAACTCTATTATCATGTTTCAATCTTCCACTTTTGCGTGTGCATCATTCAAATTTCGAGTCAATATTCGATTGGTCTACTGTCTTCTTTCAAACAAGTACAATGTACATTACTGATGTAGGTCAATTCAAGAGGGTTTCATTCTCCTTAACAAAAAGGGGTGGGGAGGGCGGGGGAGGGCGTTGCCTTGCCGTTTAAACCAAAACATAATTTGCATCTGTACTCCACACATGTAATCAAGGTGAAATGCGTAAATATTATAAAAAAGAATGAAACGCCGATAATACCAAACAACAACAACATACAATGTATATACTCTGCATTGTGCATAGTATTTTTTTTTGTATTGGTATAATCAAAGCCAAAGGCGTCTTTGATTAGGTTGTCTGTATATAGAGGTGGCCAATAACACAGGTTTGACTACAATATAAGGTATCATTACTACTATGGGTGCGTTTAAGCTTAAATTTTGAAGGCAGAATGAGCGATTTGTAACGCTCATCGTAATCGCAGTTCCACGGTGTACTGTTTATGCTCACTTCTCTGGCTCCTCCAGGCAATTCTCCTTGGGTGGCCTTAATTGGTCTTCCAGCTGGATTCGCAAACCTTCACTGTGCATGCTACGTAGACCCACTAGAGGTCAGTGCGTTGACCCCATTTAAACGCGTTTACAAATTGTAAACGCATCTTTTTGTGAGTTTACGATCGGCGATCGTGATCGCCGTTTTTCGGTGATTCTACAAAAGTAAGCATGGACGCAACCGTGTTTGAAACTAAACGCGTAACAGATGCCTGATTCTGGCCAGAAAAAGTGAAGCATAAACACGCCCTTATATATATCATGGAATTTATTCAAATAACTTACCATTGTAGTGAAGATGAGAAAAAACTTCGAGACGTTGTATTTCATGGTTTCGAGCATTATGGTCAGGCTGTATTACAAATAATTTCCCACATGCCTTTAGACAGTTGTATTATTGCCTGAAATGTATCTACCTCTGTTGAGTTATTTAGTTTTTCCTTTGTTTTTTGAAGGAAATTGGTTCAAATAGAATGAAACGTATTAAGTAAATGGATAATTATATATTAACAGAATGGGGACATTACAAGAGAATTAAACAATGGTGTTCTATTCCATGAAACAGTCTTATATCGTGATGCATGTACAGGATGAAAACTGATTCAAACAGAGGCCAATTTAATAGATTATGGTTCTCTTGACCAAAAACAGAACAGTATCAGAACATTAATGCCAGTCACGTCACATGTCCAAAATAAGTGCTTGAGATCATTTTAGGGCTAGGGTTAGGGTTAGGATTAAGTTTAGGTTTAGTGTTACTTAAAATGCTTAAGTCTCGAGATTTAGCTTCATTGGCGAAGCGTTTGGTCAATTTTTGTCGTGGGGTATTCTAAAGTTGCTCCCATTTTAGTATGTATTCACTGTGCTCAAACATTGTACATGTAAATACTGTAATTGTGTGAGGTGGTGAAAAATCCAACTCTAACTTTGATGTACATTTGATAAATAAAATGACAAACTTCTAGGAACACAATATATATGCATAATGTACCCTGAAACACAAAATTAACATGGTACAAGTAGGTCAAGCAAATTATTACAAATAGCAGACGTGCTATTTTATTGACATTAGCATTATTATTGACTGGTTTAATCGCTCGCAATAGGATATTGGGCCTATGGCCATGCCACACACAACGTATATGAATTACCTCATGACAGTCATGTCTAAATTGGCAACTCAAAAGTTAATTCATACAGGTTTTCTGAAGACTTGACTTAACACAAACCACTGAATTCTCTCATTCACCTAGGATGACAGGTATATGTTCCACCGGTTTCCCATAAATAATAGGGTACCATTTTGCAACAAAAATAATTATCTACTGTAGGTCGCAATAGGAGAACGGCAGAACGCAATCCTTCAATGCCTAAATGATGAACTCGGATGCCTTTTGCGCAAGTTGAAACACAAGATAATTAATATATTAAATTCTCTTAGTAACTATATTACCCTAATTTTATTGAAGTTTTGGCCTTCCTTATACAAGTGATTTTACCTTTACATTAATTTCATACATTAGCAAGAAAAACATTACTCATGCTGCATGCATGTGTAATGTTTTTCTTGCTAATTTAAACATATGAGTCATGCATGCGACCGAATGAACCAATGTCTCACTAAAAATATCTAAATATATATAACACTGACTTTACGCAGTTGCCGCTCCATTGGAATGTCCCTAACTATAACATCACAACTTTGGTCATTGATACAAAATGTAATGTCACAAATGGTATCAAAATATAAAGAAAAGAGATGAAGGGAATCAAGGGATACCCAGATAGTATTAGTATGTGCAGATGCTAATCAAAAGTGAGATTAATATTTGACTGTCTAAAACTCTAAATCATAATGCGTGATAAACTGTACGTGTGTACACTCGGTGCAATGTGTGCTATATTTCGTGCACTTGTCTTAATTCTGTCAAGGGTCCAGGATATAAATTGATTGATTGACAATTATTTTTGAGGTTTCAAATGACCGATCTTATAAGCAAACAACACATATTAATGTCTCGGTCAGAGCTCAGAGTTGACCTAATTTCATTTTGATATGAACACAGTAGGTAGTGTTTTTCTAAAGCTTTAAAGGTAAAGACCGGTCGTGGTAAAATTGTGGTTCAAAGGTTTTAGGTGCAAAATAACCAATCAAAATTGTTTAAATATTGCCTTTAGAGATTTAGATAGCAATACTTCAACCTAAATTCGCAACAAAAAAAAAGCAGAAATATATGCCCAAATGTTCAATGTTGAAGTGCATTCGCGAAATCTATCCAGGCCGGATCGATATGATAATTTAACAAATATATCAATTAGTAGGCGGTTTCCCAGCAAAATGTGTATCATCACGTATTAGTCAAAACATATTCTTTCACATGATTGGTAATAAGAGCTTCCATTTCATTTTTTGAGAAGGGGGCGTTTCCAAAACTGGTCTATACCTTTAAACAGTGCAAACTGCCTTCTTGATAACCCATCACATCGTGCAACAAGAATGACTTTTTAAAAAATGTTGTAGGAAAAAAAAGGTACCATGCACCATCGCATCAAAGACTTTCGAGAAAAACAAGATCACTACCCTAGGGCAATTTCATTACCCTATTGTATTGAATAAGAAATCAAGGTTGTCTAATTGTAGATTACGCCATATTTCATTTTCGTGTTGGCACATTTCAAAAGGTGACACACACAAGGTTATTGATCTCGCCTTAAGTTGGTTTTTCGAAAGTCTTTGCGAACGTGTTACTGCATGTAGATGTAGGCCTATAATAAACATGTACGTTGCAAGTCAAACGTCAACAATTTATCAAGTTAATGCGATGTACATGTAGATTCACTGCAGTTTCATATTAAGATGTATGGCCCTTTTTCTCGCATTATAGCTATAGTCCAGTAGACGGTACCATATGCCATGTACATGACCTGGAAAAGTTGATAAGTACAAGGTTTTTTGGTTGATTTGTCTTCTAGATGGGTATTGAAGTAAATTCAGCTTGGTTGCCAGCTTGGCAACCTTGAGCAACTTTTTTAATAGCCATATTAGCATAATCATCTAATTAGCATATGTGCAATATGTAATAATGTTGCTAATCTCAATCCAGGAAGCCTGAAAACATGCATAATACGACTTTTCAAGGGTTTTCTAGGACAAGGAATTCATTTATGACACAAATTTGTATGTTTAAGTAATATAATTGTCTTAAATAGCATAATTAGCATAATATGTACAATTATGGACTCCATTATCATTGTTTATCTTTAAAGCCTAAAAATGGTGCAATGCAACATTGTAAATGACCTTATGAAAGACTACACAATAATTCATAAGAAGATATTCCATGTAGATGTCGTATAATTAGCCTAATTAGCATATACACTGTATGTGCAATATGTAATAATGTTGCTAATCTTACTCAAGGAAGACTGAAAACATGGATAATATGACTTTTCCAGGGTTTTGCATGACGAGGGATTTAGTTGTGACACCATTTTTTTATTTTTAAGTAATGCAATTGGCTTAATATGTAATTATTGTACTAATAAGCCTAATTAGCATATATGTAGAATATCAATTATTTTGGACTCTATTTAGCTTCACAAATACGTGGTGGTTATCTTGGTTGCAAGGCAATGTTGTCGAACCTCATGAAATGTGAAGGAAATGACGGGGTCATCATACGCATTGAAGGATGGGCTTTAGTCATTGGATTTAGAGAGACTGTCGGAAACACACTGAAGATGGTAAATCAGATGATAATGATGGAATTGATGATGTGGTGAGACAGGTACATACATAGGCCAGGGATGTTGAATAGAGCGAACTATGATCTGTCTATGTTTACCAAAGCCAGAACCATTGAGAGTACAAGCCCGACGTTGCTCAAGCTTGTGGCAGTATTCCTGGAAAAGTCATATTATGTTTTCAGGCTTCCTGGATTAAGATTAACAACATTATTACATATTGCACATATGCTAATTAGGCTAATAATACGACATCTACATGGAATATCTTCTCATGAATTAATGATTAGTCTTTCAAAAGTGATTTACAATGTTGCATTGCACCATTTTTAGGCTTTATAATATAGATAGGCAATGACCATGAAGTCCATATATTGTACACTTGCTTATTAGCTCATTATGCTCATTGTGATATTTAAGACAACTGCATTACTTGGAATCAAATACTGATGTCATAAATGAATCCCTCGTCATAGATAACCCTTGAAAAGTCGTATTATCCATGTTTTCAGGCTGCCCGGATTGAGAAACGGTTATTACATATTGCACATATATGCTAATTAGATTATTATGCTAATTATGCTAATTATACTATATATACATGGAATATCTTCTCATGAATTAATGATTAATCTTTAAAAAGTGATTTACAATGTTGCATTGCACCATTTTTAGGCTTTAAAGATAAACAATGATAATGAAGTCCATATATTGTACATATTATGCTAATTATGCTATTTAAGACAATTATATTACTTAAACATACAAATTTGTGTCATAAATGAATTCCTTGTCATAGAAAACCCTTGAAAAGTCGTATTATGCATGTTTTCAGGCTTCCTGGATTGAGATTAGCAACATTATTACATATTGCACATATGTTAATTAAATGATTATGCTTATATGGCTATTAAAAAAGTTGCTCAAGGTTGCCAAGCTGGCAACCAAGCTGAATTTACTTCAATACCCATCTAGAAGACAAATCAACCAAAAAACCTTGTACTTAACAACTTTTCCAGGTCTGAAAAACTTCTACAGGACTACTATGTACATGACTGTTACTTGAAAAGATTTCAAAAATAACATTTTCAGGAAATGCACTTTTGCTTGAAAAATGTGCCCTGCCTCACCTTCAAATTTCGATGTCAACATTATTAGATAACATGCCACGAAGCACAGCTGCTCCTACTGACAACATGCGAAGTCAGACAATACGAAATACACGGGTCGAACCAAAGGTCATCAGAAAAATGTATTTGGTTGCGGCCCTCCAAATGAATACATGTTGGTTTGAAAAGAAATCGTGGCATATAGTGCAGAGGCAGATCTTGAATGATAATTCTATGGGGGAGGGGGAGGGGTGGTGGTTACTAAGGAGTCTTGGGGATTTGGGGTTCTTGCATTCATTATCTATGCGCCCCCGCTAACATTTATTACAAATGAAGCTTTTGTTGTGGCTTGAACCCTTAAGCCCCCCCCCCCCCCCCCAACCCATGTAGTACACAATGCGTGCTTTTCATGTTTAACAATTTTTGCCATCGGCAGTCGCCACTAACATGTATGCCAGTTGTGTATGGCTTTGGAGTTTGTTTTGTTTTCCTTTGAAAAACGAGGCTTACATTTGTAGACAGTGAATATGAATTATGGAACATATGTCATGGTAAACAGTATTGATGAATGGTTATGTTGGCATGTTGACGGATGGGTGGCATAAAGAAGCGGAAGGTAAAAATAATGTGAAGTTGGAAATGTCAGAAAACACACGAGATTATTTAATAGTTCCGAGATTGTCTAGTTTATCATGTTTATGTGGCGGCTGAATAATTAAACTTTGATTGATATATGATTAGGATGAAATGAGAAAGAACGAGATTTAATTGAAGGTAACTTGTTTTCCAGTCGCTTTCTTTCACCTGTTAAACAGCATTCAAATAAGAAATGCTTATAGAGTAGCATGGTAGTTGAATACATGGAACAAGGCATAGGATTACTGTTAAGCATTGAACTTGCGTTGGGTACGCTGAAAATATTTACACAAAAGTACATTGCACATTTAGGGCTATATCAGGTCCAGTCATCAGCATGAACCTCTTTCCTGTATCAGGCATTTTCTACTTAATAAACATACCTGAAGGAGAGGGTGAATCTATAATTTAATGAATTGAAATACCAGTAACATTTGGCATGATTAGTATTAGTCAATTTACTTAACGTCTCTTTCTCTCTCCTTTTCAAATTTATTTTTCAGATCTACCAAGATGCAGAACGTGGATCTGCATAGCCTGGAGTGCTCTATATGCCTCAAAACCATCAACGAACCCAAGCTTCTTACCTGCTCCCACACCTTCTGCAAGGCATGTCTGGAGAGGTTGTCCGATGCTCAGGTCAACCGTACTGTTCTACCATGCCCCATCTGCAAGAAGACATCCGCCGTCCCCAAGGGGGAAGTCGGCAACCTGCAGACCTACCAGGCCCTGAAATCCGTGGTGGATGACATGAAGAACAAGCGTCACAACTGCACCTCCTGTGATAAGGAAAAGCCACCTGCAGCCGTTGCCTTCTGTCAGGAATGTGGCACGTACATGTGTGCCGATTGTCAGAAGGTTCACAGCCAGTGGGGTACCTTCTCCCGCCATCAGGTGGTAGGCACGGGTGAGTTCTCCTCGGGCAAGATCAGCCTGAAGAAACGGGCCACCTGCAAGAAGCACCCTACTGATGACGCCTCCTGCTTCTGTATCGAGTGCCGCAAGTACATCTGCTTTTGTGAAGTGCTGGAGCATTCCAGGCAAAGTCATTCGATCCTGCAGGCCGACGAGCACGAGGGAGACCTGAGGGAGAACATCCAGGATCTGAAATCCAGGGCTTCTGTGAGGAAGAGCACCATCAACAAATACATCGCGTTCGTGGAGGAGCAGCAGCAACGTTTGGACAGCGTCTTGAGCCAGATCAATGAGAGCATCGACGAGGCCTACGAGGACTCGGTTAAGCGACTGACGGAGAGGAAGGGATTACTGAGGAGCGAGGTGAAACGCCGAATCGACCAGCTGGAGATCTCATTGAAGGACATGCTGGAATCCAGCCACCAGCAGATTGTCCACGTCGATGCCGCGACGGAGCTGGTCTCCCATGGCCTCAACGCTCCTCTGGAGAAGGAGTCTCTGACAGCCCACGACACACTCTGTGAGGAGCTGTCCAGGATCCTGGATCGGGAGAACCCAGACTACAAGCAACCATCCATCGCTGCTAAGCGAGGAGAGAAAATCCTCTTCGAGAGAAACAAGGTCAATAATGAGCTTGATCTTGGTCGAGTCCAGGTGGCTGATTGGGCGTCGAAGCATGTGGAATTCCCAGTGAGGAACAGCATCGCTGCGATGGCTTCAATGCCCGATGGTACTATGGCTCTGGCCAGCAATCAAGGAGGTATCGACATCTTTGATTTCGAGGGACGTGTCGTCAGGTCTGTTCTGAAGAATGCCAAGGTCCGCGAAATCGAGTTCTTAAAGAATGGTTCCTTCATTACCCGCGACAAGACTAACACCATCGTCCTCTACAACAAGTCATGCGAGGTTATTTCACACGCCCGCTTCGAGACCCTGAGGTACGACGAGGCTGGAATGGGAGATCTAGCCTTAGACAGCGATGAAAATGTCTATGTTGGTTACAGGAAAGCAAAGGCCATCCAGGTTTTCAGTTCCTCCGGTGGCAGAGCTTTCCGGGAGATTCCTTGCGATGGCTACGAGCCTAGTCAGGTGCTCGCTCTCAAGACCAAGAAGCTGCTTTTGGTACAGAGCCACTCCAACTCAGTACGTCTGATCGATTCCTTGGGAGTCATGAAGCACGATGTGACCCTCTACGACAACCTCTACGGTTACCCTGCCGTGTGCGGGGATGATTCTATCATCATTGCCTGGGTCAAGCACGATGAGGGGTTGGTGAGCATCGACCAGTACAACAACGAGTTGAAGCATGTCCAGACGCTCATCGCAGACTACAAGATTGAGAAGCCTGAAAAGCGCCACTGGTACCACCTGCAGCAGTACACCAACGGCGCGATGGCCTTCTGCACACCTGACCGGATGTACATCTTCAGACAGGCTCTGACAGCTGCAGATGTGTAGATTGGCCAAGTATCTTTCCTCTTTGTAAACTCCCTTCTGTAATATCCCTATAGCCAATGGCGTAGCTGGGGGAAGCAGCGATGTTGCCCCCTTCTAATCGAAAAGCGAAGGGGAGAGGGAGAAAGGAAGAAAGGGATAAAAGGGTGAAGCGAAGGCAACGTTTAAAGAAGATAATTGAACCCCCTCCCACACCCTCCCCTTACGTTATTGCCCTTTTATCTAGCATTTAATACAGGCTTGTCAGACTCGAGCCCCCTCCCAGTAATGCCCATCACATAGTTTAACTCGAGCTACGTCATTGCCCAATCTCTTAGATTCAAGTTTTATCGGTATTTTATGATGTGATATGCCAAACTAAATCAATTTAGACACTCAATGCAGTCATTTACAAGATGTGGATTCAAAAAACGGAATAATATATTTTATAATCGTATTAGAAATCGCTAGATGAAATTGAGGAAAGTTCTTAAGTCTTTAAAAGTTGATGGATGATAGAGTGCATCACTTCCGTCGCTCTGTCAGTTCTGTACCATTCCCGTTTGTGCATGTATATAATTTGCAAATGCTATTTACCGGAGGTGGAATTACCAACAAACTAAATTGGTCCATTTATCATTTTTGTCTCTTTGATTTGTTATATGTGTATATGCCCGATTTATGTCATAAAATTCAAGTGCCTTAACTTAAAGGCAGTTTCACCAATGCACCTAAAGTTTCCAAATTTATGGCTAAACGCTATTTTGTATATCGTTATGTTTATAGACAACTAACATTTTGATAGCGTAGCAAAAAAGAAATAACATTGTTACGAGATTAGTGCAAATAAGCACTGATCGTTATTTTGTAAGAGCTAACATTTTTTGTTCAAATGTATGCAGTTTGTTGTGAAATCCCGTATACTTCACTTGTTCGTACTTTATAGTTTTTTATTGTTTATTTTGGGGATTTGTTTGTATATAATTTCCGTTGAGAATATGTTTTAACGTCCCTGATCAGAATTCTAGTTTGTTTTGCAAAGTTTTGATAGTTTGGTTTTATAAGCCATATACATGTATATGCTTTTTATGAAGGCAAATAATATGGGAATATTACGCTGATGCGTTAGCATCGATATAAAACTACATTTGTACACTGTAAATTTAATTGTTAAAAAAAATAAGTAAATGTTAGCAAACAGCTTGATATTATATGAAAGTATTTTTTAAATTTGAATCTTCCCTGTATAGTATAAATATATTCGACTTATCTCGTTTATTAAATGTTAAAATAAGTATTTTGGTAAAGTCCAAATGATACAATGTACAGATGTAATAAAATGTATTATCTTAATTATGTCTTTCCCTTGATGATTGCGAAATGATCAATGCATACAATGCGTTGAATCAATTAATGGCACATGGTCTAATTTTCTTCTCGGAGTTGATTAGCGCAATGAATATCGCAGTCGAAATGACGCCTCGTGCGCAGTTTGAGTTAATGTCATAATAATTGTAATAATGGCGGTATATTATCTTTGTGCCAAACAATGTACAATTCAAATTTGTTTATTAAAAAAGTGCTGCATTTTTTCCCAAGTTAGTTATGGACGGTATCGTACACATATTTGTTGAGAGTAAAATGGACACATTTTATTTTGTATCATATGTCATGACGTCGTTAGTTAGGTCATAACGCCATTATATTGTAGCTCGCACGGACCAAATATCTCAGGAACCACAAACAGTACGAGAAGCTATTTACTCTCTTTCTTTCCAGGATTTTGGTGATATAATGGTTCGTCTTTCTTTTTTACCCCGAAAAATACCTCCCTTTGTATCCATCCAATATTCGCACACATATCCTGGACTTTTTGTTAAAATTACTACCTTAAAATGTCACGTATTTTGTAGCATCTCGTGGCAAACGAAGGCGATACCCTTGCCGGGCTCTCCAATCTTTATTTTTGTCACTGTATACGAAAGAAAAGGTAAATGTAGTACGGTTCAGTTGCACGCGGACGTGTAATGAGTGTCATTTTACATGTTTTCAAACAACAACTATACTATACGGGTTGTAAGGTTACTTTATTCGTCAAGTAAATGCCTTCTTTATTTGGCATGTCAATAAAAATTCATTCAGTTGTGTTCACGCTTCTATACGTCCATTATGTGTGCGTTGGGGGGGGGGGGGCACAGGGAACTAAAACTTAATACGTGCAGATTGATAAGAGTACGAAGTTCAGTTTTCAAAGTGAATCGATAAAAGGGTCCTTTTATACTGAGAAAGGAATAGGCGACGCTTAACTTGAATAGTGCAACCCAGTTCTTTCTTATTTCCTTTTAAACATCAATCACTGTTGGCGAATGAATAGAAAAATAGAAACTTGTTTTTCCCCGTTGCGAGCAACCCTGGTGGAAATCCTTTGAAATGTTCAATATTCAAATGATTCACGGGTCATTTTCATGACATTAGGCACCTCAACTGAAAATGGCTAGAGGCTGAAGATTAAGAAAAATATCTCAAAGGCTCACACGAAATATTGTAATCTGCAGCTCATTTGTGAAAACCAGTGCGTCTGACAAATTAAGCTCGCACGTTAAAACCACATTGTACGTCAAGTCTATACCTCCACCTATATAAAGTGGCATGTGTACTATAAATCAACTTTAACTGTATTTTGATATCTTTAGTTCTTTCATTATGGATATTATCTATAATCTATAGACAGCACGTCTAAGATGGTACATTCCGTATATAAAATATGTTTGTTTTTAAATCAAATGCTTACTTTACATTTCTCTTTAACTGTATCTGTATTCGAAGTAGGCTATACGTATTCAGATTAACATTATGTAATGTTTATTGGTTAATAAAATGGTGACGAGTTCTTTCGGACATGACTTTTCGAAGTGTTCCCTTTTTTTAATGAATAATTTCAGACCAATGATGACTGAGAGAGAGCGGTTATAAAAATTCACATCGAAGAGGCTAACACCAGACCGAAAATATAATAGACAAGATTGATTTTAATGGGTTATCGGTCGGGAAATGCGACGTCCCCTAACAAAATATGTTTGTGAGACAGATGCAAAAAAGGGCATTTTTAGTTTGATCCCGAGAGAAAATGTGATGATAATCTTGATCGAGGATGGCAATGAAGATGATAATTGTAATGATGAAGAAGATGATGATTATGATGGTGATGGTGATGATGATGACGACGACGTTGATTGTGGTTGCGATGGGTTATGGAAGTGAAGAAGATGATGATGACGTTGATAGTGGTGATGATAACGATGATGATGGTAATGATTGTACGTATAAAAATTGTGATTGCTGTGTTGGTGATGATGATGACAACAGTGTTCGTGGTAGTGACTGCATGTTATGGTGATGGTGATAAGGCCTTAAAAAAAAAAGTTGTATTGCATGCCCTTTGCAACCGACCCAAAAGTCTTGAAATCTACGGTCGGCTTTTTAAAAGGGTTTTGTTTTACCGTAAAAAAAAAAAGGTTTTAAAGCATTCATATCTGAAAATATCAGCCCAAAGAAGGAGTAAAAAAAAGAAAGAAGATTTCCGATCGACCGACCCATGTCTTGGCACCTAAAGGGCAATACAACATTTGTTTTGTTTAGGCCTAATAGCTGTGACCGATTATGATGCTGGTGATGATGACTACATCTGTGTGTGATTATGATTATGGTGGTGATGTTCCGAGGATGATAACGGTTCTAAAGGCAATCGTCCTGGGGTGGTAGCTGTCTCGGTGTCGGTTGCCGGAAATATATTTTGTCCTACGATAGTTGTCGATCCTTCAGTCGTATTTATCATGTCGGCAATCTTCTTAGAACACGACTGTCAAATGGCATATTTTCATGTTCCGACGTTTCCTCTGGCGAATTGATACCCAAACTTGACGAGATTAATTTTGAACATGACGAATTCTCCCCAGTCAACAAGTTCATCATTACACACTCGATCTGAACAAATATCAAAGCTAACCTCGAATAATTTGGCAGAGTAGAATGGAATTCTACCTGTCCATATTCATTATTAACAACATTTCTCTCTTTGGCAATTACTTTTGTTTTCTTTTCCAGCTATTAAATGTACATATTTTCATTCGACTCGACCTCTGTGAAGCTCTCTCATATTTTTTAGTACATATAAACGTTATATTTCTAGTTATATTACTTGCCGACTACATTTTTCCTTGCTGATTTCACACTCGCCTTTACTGGGTCTCTCGATCTCTCCTTCCATCCTCTCTCTCTCCCTCCCTCTGTTCTTCACCTATTTCCTCTCTCTTTCAAACTATCAAACTAATCTATCAATATTATATACTTTCAGAATGAGTTATCTCGTCACTCAAAAATACACGACTTCGGCTATGTGATTGCTTTTTTTAAATGTTAAAGTATCCCCTTCCTGATTTCCTGCGATTCTAACTAAAGCCCCCCCCCCCTCTTCTCTT
Source organism: Strongylocentrotus droebachiensis (assembly GCA_035222895.1). Lineage (NCBI taxonomy): Eukaryota > Metazoa > Echinodermata > Echinoidea > Camarodonta > Strongylocentrotidae > Strongylocentrotus > Strongylocentrotus droebachiensis. The sequence goes on along the minus strand of JAVYIG010001504.1, from coordinate 133,846 downwards.
TCTCTCTCCCATATTCTTTCTCATTCTCTATCTCTTTCCCTCTCCCTCCTACATCCAATCTCTCTTCTTCAATCGAAAATCTCTACAATTTTCTCTACCATCCTTCTTTCTCATATCCTAACACAAAATCGTCTCCATCCATTCTCTCTTCCTCGATTTCATGAACCTAAATCACACGTACCTGATTATGAACTTGTAAAGATACCAGAATATCATGGGACATTACACATACAGGGGAGTGTTTCACAAAGACTAAGATCGACTTTAAGTTGGACTTAACCATGGCAGGCCATTCATGCCACTAGTTTCTCTAACCATTCCTGGCTTTGGTTTATCAAGGGATGTACAAATCATGGTCACAAATCTACAGAATTTACCTTTTTTGATAGTTCATTATTGAAGTTTAAAATATTATCTAAAGATCAAAATTGAGATACCAATGGTGAGAGCAACCATTGGTATGAATGGCCAACTTAAAATCGATCTCAGTCTTTGTTGAGAAACACTCCCCTGGTCATTTTGAAAGTATATCATTCAACTCCGCACAAATAACACAATGGAACAATATAAAAGTGCAACTGAAAGATCATAACATTTTAATGAAAATATGTCTCTAAAACATTTAGGAATGGTTCAGAATTGAAAAAAAGCACATCGCAAAATGAAACTAACGTGGTATCATAATTTGAGTAATGATCTCTAGTACTTGAGCTCGTCAATACTACTATAACTAAACACCATTGATCACTTAAAGGCAGAATTGTCATTTTCTGTAAGGTATACATTTTCAAAGGACTCAGGAGAAATAATAGACTTAATCTATGAAAACAATCTGTTACAGAATGCCAGATATAAGTACTTTAAATTAAAAGATACATCTTACATGATAATAACAACAACGACATCTACAATTAAGAAGAATATATCAACAAATCAACGGTATGATTTTGAGTTATGGGCTGCCTTTGAAAGACTCCACACTAATACTGATACAGCCCATACAATGAATACCAATATTTATATTCCAACTTGAGTTGAGTTGAGGTTTTATTATCCAAACGTTCAATTACAGTAATATAACAATAATTATGATTGCAGGGCCCTCAGGGAGAACAGTATGAATACTGATGAGACTACCCTGGGTAAACAAGACATATTATTATTATTATTATTAATAACAATAATAATTGTATGTTTAACAAATATCTCGAATAAATAATAGGGACCAGAAAATAGCATAAAATGCTAATCATGTCTGGTACCTTTAAAGTTCAGTATCTTAACAGTTAACTTATAACTGGAATGATCACTCAATACATGCTTATTGTCTTTTTTTGCAAAATACAGTACATACGAGGGTATTAAAACATACCCCCACCCCTCCACACGACCTCTCCTCGCCATACCCGGAATACTTCTTGATTGATTTAATCATACAAATATCAAAATGTACACAAACACAATAGAGGTATCAAATTCGAACCCGCCCTACCTCCTATACCCCTCTTATTCCAAGATTTCATCATCAAACTCTCTGTATTCAGAGTACATCTTGTTTGGAGTAAATGTACATACAAAGGGGTATCAAAAATAATGTTCCTACAACAAAAGGTATTTCTAAAAATGCTTGCATGACACATACTCCTGCAACGTATGCTCCAGTTCTTTCCTGCACTGATCAAATTCCAAACTTCAACCCGACCTTAACACTATGCCTAATCCTTACCCTAAACCTAACCCTAAAACCCAACTGTAATTCTAACCATGTACATTTGATGAAAGAAAGCCTAAAGCAATTGCTGCAGGAGAAAATGTCAGATCACCATTTAAAGGAAATCAATCATTCCTCCCCCACTCCAATCCATCACCTTTTCTCCCAAATCTCCTTGCCCTATACTCAGGAGTACTCCTTTAGGAGCGTCGTGGCCGAGTGGTTTAAGGCGCTTGACTGGAGATGGGAAGGTCGAGGGTTCGAATCCTGACAGGGCACTATAATATCCTTTGGCAAGATATTAACCTGCACTTGCTACTCTCCACCCAGGTGTTAAATGGGTACCCAGTAGGATGCGACCATGATGTTGGTCAAATAGTTTTGAGCGTCAAGTAACGCCTGGCTGGAATGCTCCCCAGGGAGTGGAGATTGTGCACACAGTGTGTGCGGGCAAGTATTGAATCCAATGACGGGGTAATAATATATCTGTAAAGCGCTTAGAGACATTTGTATTAAGCGCTATATAAAAGCGGAATATCATTATTATTTGTACATACATAAATCAAGGTATCAGATATAACAGGTCTAAAATACATACAAAAGTTTTGTATAAATTTCTCCCACCCCACCCTACAACACCCCTTCTCATTCCATCACCTCTTCTCCTCGCCCTCCTCGGAACACATCTTGTTAGAACAATGGACCTAACAGGTGTTTCACAAAGATCCTAAGTCGAACTTAACTCTAATACTCTTTTCACACTGGCAATATTTTGCTTAACCCCGTACTATAGGTGGGGTTAAGGGGGGTCTTAGCCCCACCTATAGTACGGGGTTAAGCCTATTCCACTTTCTGTTCAGACTGGTTTTTACCAAAGTGGGCTAAAGTTGGCTAACCCCACCTATAGTACGGGGTTAACTAACCCTGCAAAATAGCAGGGCTAACTCCGCAATTGTGGTGCTAACTCCTGCTAACCCCGCAATTGCGGTGCTAAGCAAATGAATGAGAACAGAAACGAAAAATAGTCCGGTACTACGCAATGGAGCGTATCGCAGCTGGCCAGATGCGAAGTATGTCCAATCATAACATGCACGATATCCGGGGTTAACGAAATGCAGTGAGAACAGCGGGAATTTTCTTATTCCGGAATAGGCGCTAGTACGGGACTAAAAACAGCGTGTGTGAAAAGCCAAAAAAAATAGTACGGGGTTAAGGATAGTACGGGGCTAAGCAAAGTACGGGGTTAAGCAAAACCAGTGTGAAAAGAGTATAAGTTGGACTTGAAAATTATGGAGAGCCATTTGTAGCCTTAAAATAAAATCTATTCAAAAGTGAAAATTCAAGTATTTTAGACTATTTATAAATTCCACATCAAGAACATGAAATCTCCTTAATAATAGAAAATATGAAGGATTCAAATCAAAATTGTATGCCTTTTAAAATAACTTTTACAAAATATTTTCAAAGATGCTAACGGCTTTCCATAATTGTTAAGTCCAGCTTAGAGATAAGTTCAACTAAGAATCTTTGTGAAACACCCCCCAGGTCTAAAATACATCCAAAATGTTTGTATAAATTGTACCCCCACCCTGCAACACCCCCGTTCTCGTTCTATCACCTCTTCTCCTCCTTGCCCCCCTCCTTGGCCTCCTCCTCGCCCTCATACTCTGAATACTTCTTGTTCGAACCCTTAACCCGGTCTGCAGGGTACTTGAGCGCGTTGAGGGCTATCTTATCTAGCGCTGCAGCTGGCAAGTCAATGTGGCACTTCTGGGCGAGGCGTATGAGGTAGATGAGGACGTCGCTGAGTTCTTGTCCTAGGTGGACTTTGTCCTTCTCAGACCAGTCTAAGACCAAAAGAAAGAAAGATAGATAAAGAGCGAGGGAGGCTGACTTGAAATCGGTGTAGCTTTTTTAAAAATAATAATTTTTTTAAAATAAATTTAATAGTCATTGGAAATAAGAATAAGGAGACCACTGATTGCATGAAGGAGCATCAACAAGAGGACAACTGTCCAAGAGGCAACAGCGAACCCTCACAACAGTTGTAAGATGACCCGAAAGACAGTCTGGAGAGCCATCTGTCTCATGAACTCTCAGATAGCTGGGCTGTCAGCTTTTGGGCTGAAGCCATCAATTAGGTGGATATAGTTTTTTGGTTACCGTTCTTTAGAAAGAAAATGTATCAAGGCATTCAAAAATGAGAAATATCAGCCCAAAGAGGGAGAAAACAAGAAGAAAAAAAATATATATATATTTCCGACCAACCGACGCATATTTTGACAACTAAAGGCCAACACAACATCTTCTTTTTTTAGGCCTTATCATGAACAAGATTTAGTCACTATAATACTACACAATACTTAGAGAGAGTTTTTATCTAAATAATTCCATGTTCACAATTCATTTCATAATTTGAGCAGAATGCAGTCCATAATCTTGTTTTAAATGTGGTGCACTTCGTTTTCTGAATATCAATGTAATGAATAGATCTAGTGGTTTGAGAATGCTCATGACTACAAAATATCATTATTTCACAAATTTGTTTGTAACCACAGGTTTGCATTAATAGACAAACGTTTAAAAATACATGATCATCCACTTTTAAAACCTGATACATAGAAGAAGAAAAATACAATACTAATATAACAGGGGAAAAAGAAATGTTTTTCTAATTTAGATGGTTAATTTCGTTTGTATTTCCCCTAAAGTTTAGGTAGGTAATATGCTGTTTACACTCAGCTGCCTATCTCGAGCTGTGTATAAATACTATGGTACTGTAACACCATCTCCCTGGTACTACGTAGAGTAGTTAGTAGAGTTGATTCTATTGTATACAATAATACACTAAACAATACTTGTATAGTGCATTTACATTGTTTACTACTTAGTAATATACCAATAAATTCATTGAGGGAAACTAGATTTCCATTCAGACATGACTGACTAAATATTTTTCAGCAAAAACCACCCAAGGTTATGGTTAGGTGTGTTTATTTACCAGTAAACAATTACTGGATAAGCTGTTGTCAGACACCATACATCCAGATCATTCAATAGACCTACTTTAAATATCAATATTGATACAAACTCTAGTCATTAAATAAATACAGGTTGTTCATTAGGAATGCTATTTTGTTCATTATTGTTCATGCCTAAAATTTCTAAATCTAGGAATAAAAACAAATTCTATTTTGTATTTTATTTATTTCATTACTACTATTTCTAATTCAGGAGGGGGGGGGGGTCCACTTTTCCATTATTTAATTCCAAAGAAGAGGGGGATAATGGTTACTTATGTTTTATATCCCATCAAATAATAGCTATAATTGATACAAACTCTGTTCATTAATAACATGACATTCATCTGGAATGCATTTAGTTTGATTTTCCCTTTTATTCACTTTGGTTCTTTGGGGTTGGGGGGGGGGGGTAACTTTTACAATTTATTTAAGGGGGTTATGCATAAGTTTGTATATTTACCAGTAAAACTTACTGTCAAAGTCCGCACAAAGTACCATACTATAGATTATATGTAAAGCACTTAGAGACATCAGAGATGTATTAAGCGCTATATAAAAGCGGAATATTATTATTCTGTTATCAAATAGATCACCCATATATCAATATTGATACTAACTTGATTCACCAAGCATTACACATTGTTTAATTGAAATACTTGGTTTCCAACTTTTGTTTGCAAATTATTAGCCTACATATTGTATACAAAATACAGGAGGTGTTTATAAAGAAATCTGGAATTAATTTTTGTTTGAAGTTTCATGGCAGAGTGGGTGTTTCACTGGACAATTCAAGTGAGGAAAGAAACTGCTTTTTGAATTACCTTATCTTGACACTCGCAATACAGGGGCTTACACAGTGTTAACAGTTAGTAAATCATATTTCTATTTAGCACATTTTCATTTGTGCATGAGGGCCTGTAGGGGGGGGGGACCAATAATTGCCCCTAGGCCCGTGCCCCATCCCAAGATATATATGTATCTTTTCCAAAAAGTGAGGACTTTTTTAATGGTGTTATCATAACCATAAGGGCAATTCAAAAGTGACTTGTCACAAATGTTCCAGACTAAATCAAAGATTTTAGTCTACCATATGTCAAGGAAAATGCTTCATTTCAACGGCATTGTATTATTCCATTATACTTGGTAATAAACAAAAACACAAAACACCTAATACCAGCCAAGGTACACACATCATCACAGGAATGGAGCTTTTCTAAGTCTGTATCCTATCCATAACAAGAGACCAAACAGTTTCTGGAAGTTTCTGGGGAGTTTTTGAATCTCCTGAATTGAGTGTTTTCAGCTCCCAATTACTGAAAGGCTTCTCAAATGACTAGTTGGTGAGAATCAGAGAGCTTTAAACTTCCTTGGTGAGAACGAACTCTTTGTCCATTCACACTAGCAAAAGTTATCCCTTTTCCACCTTGAAAAGCTGTGTAACATAATATTGTACAGCAAAACAGCAGTTTTAGCATCGTTTCTACCCCCAAAACATGATAAAGAATTGGGGTTCATTGTCAGTCGTAATATCATATTGAATAAAATGCTCTACAAACTTGGAGGGGATTATCATGATATAGACACCATCAGCCCATGATGTAAACGAACACTAAAAATAGTGCGAACTGATCTCCCCAAACCTTGTTGTTATTAATCATGAACATGCTTAATTAATCACTGTTTCTTCAACAACAATCGTTCAGAGCTAGAGGATTATTACTTCAAATACTTAAACCCAATTCAAGAGTTAATGACCTTCTCGCTCTCGACAGCGGTCTGCAGACAACAATTTATTCCATGCGTATGCCCCTTCTGCTATGCAATACTTCTTGTGTCTTTATATCATTTTCAAATAATTTTCCTCCTGTGTGAATGAGCCCTTGACTTCCTTGGTGAGAATGAACCCCAGTTCAGAAAGGGAGGTTTGGATTACATCATGTTACCCCAGGCAGACAGACCCCCATGCTGTTAAGCTAATCTGAACTTACATGGCTCATGTCAAATATTATTCCTATTATGGGGAATGATGGATTCTAAAAGGGACTTTCAATACTGTTTGTACTTCAATTCAATTCTATTGTTTTATCTTTCCAAATCATTAACAAATTTACATCAAATACAATTACAAATACAATTCATGTATAGTAACATATAAGGAAAAAAAGGGGAACCAAAAATAAAGCAGAAGGATTTTGGGTTGAAAAGTTCCCCCAGTTCCCTAGTTTCACTTATACATGATAACAAGATGATTTATTATTTAATTCATTCTGTGTATGAACACTGATCATGCTATAAGGATCGGTGCACAAGATAAAACATGTACATTGAAATACACAAAAACATACAAACAAATATACATGTACATTCAAAAGGGACAAGAAAAGGGGCATTTCATAATTGTATATCTCGCTGGATTTAATACTATTGAGATTGCAGCTGGTGTTACAAATGACCAGCTAAAGAAAGAGAGAAAGTAATAGACCTGGAAATTATAGTTAAAAGTGTGGAATCTGAATTCTGGCTACAGAGACAAAATAACCCCTAAGAGGTGAAAAAATAATTTATCACAAAGCACCTTGAACATCAACATGCATCTAGTTGTGAAGATACCAGTATGGCCATTTTAGCCACTTAACAGCCATTATCAATCTGAACGAGAAACAATTAACATAATACTCTTTGAGATAAGGGTCAACAAATAGAATGTAAAGATTGTGAATAGACCTAAAGGCCCGAATTCACAAAGGAGGTTTACATTTAACCCATGGTTTAAACCTTCATTTACATAACCAACGGTTTAAAATTAGCGCAAAATAAGCGCAACACAGTCAAAGAGGTCCAATATTAGACACGCGCAAGGCAAGGTACGCTTATTTTGCGCTAATTTCTAAACCATGGATTATGTAAATGAAGGTTTAAACCATGGGTTAAATGTAAACCTCCTTTGTGAATTCGGGCCAAAGTCTCTAAGGGTTTGGAAGCCTGGGACCATAGAAAATAGAAAAGAAAACAATAATTTATCAACTCAATTACTCAAAAGCCTAGTTCTTTATAATTATACACATCAAACTAATTAAAAGATCAAAATATTCTCCCGTGACAGACTGATAGTTGTTAATATCTTTCATATGATCATACACGTATTCAATTTTGTAAAGTCTGGAAACGTGATGAAAAAAGGAACCCGCCAAAAATACCACCCTTCCCAGAACACCACTCTACCCTTGGACCACTACACTTTAAATTAGCGTGGGGGGGGGGGGGGGAGGGCGTATAAGCTCACCTGGAATTCCGGACTTTACTTCTCCTTTCCATTGACTGTGTAATGAAAGACAAAGATAGAGCCATGACAAGAATGAGATAGTTCTAAATAAACAATTGAGTAAAACTGGTAGAGAAGTCAAACTTTGGATATTATATGTAAACAGAGAGGAAGTATACTGCCAAGGGAGGTTATCACTTCGACAAACAGAGAATGTTGATTGAAAGCAGGGTTTTAGGGCCTGTTCAGACAAGAACAAAATTATACGTAACTCATGTAAAGAAACGCTGTGAAAAGAATTATCATAAAGGGGGCGTACACACTGAATAACAACAGAAATTAGTTTTAAAGGGAAATCCAACCTTGAAAAATCAGAGAGGCACACTGAAATTTTGATTGAAATATGACAAAAAATTAGAAAGTTAGTGATCCCGTATTTCAAACATTAATAACTTTCTGATTATTGGCCTGATTTATTTTAAACATTCGCCATTCTGTTTATATTATTTTTCCGCTTTCATAAAAATAAACTTATTACAAGTGTTGGATTACCCTTTAAAGAGGTCAGTTGACATGACAGCTGGCAAAATATCACTTCACGCCATAAAGCCCTGCTTAGTTATACAGTTTTTATATGAAATGACATTCAGACTAGACCGAAAAAGCGTTTCGATATACGTTTCTTTATACAGACCAGAAAAAATTAATCACTCATCTTATAGCTAGATATATAGTCTTTGTATAGGCATACCATGTACTTGGGTAGTGTGAAAAGGGGGTGGGACTGCCGAAGAATGCCTAACGAGAGATACTGGGCCAGAACTTCAAAGGAGTATATTGGCATAAAATAAATGGAAGAAATTGAGGGGGGCAAAGGGCAGATTCGGCAGGAATGCCAAGATGTATTTGAACATGGGTTTACAATGTTTATTATTGACACGCCGCCAGGTCTCTGAAATGGGGTCGTATTTGATTTAGTCATGCTTTGTAAACTTCCAGTTTTTTAACTTGGGTATTATCTTTGTGGAGAGACAAGTTAATGTGAAAGACAAGATGGATACATTGAGATTTGACAGAGTCATGGGTCTGGGGTGCAAAGGGAGGAGAAATGGACACAAAAAATGAGAGGAGGGGAGAGAGAGAGGAAGAAAAAAATTGAGCGAATGAATAAACATAGAAAAGGAATAAGAAGAAATAAATGCAGAGAATGAAATTGAAGAGTAAAACATGAAGAAATAGAGAAAGAAAGTGAAAGAAAGTGCAAGAAAGTGAAAGTGCAAGAAAGAAATAGATAGAAAAATAGGTAGAAAAGGAGATAGAGAGACAGAGATGTGACAGCGAGAGAGAGAGAGAGAGAGAGAATGAGAGACAGATGGAGATATTGAGCAAGAGAGAGAGAGAGAGAGAGAGAGAGAGAGAGCAAGAAAAAAAGGGACAGAGAATAAAAGGAAATATAATATAAAGAAACAGATAAATAAAGAGCCATAGAAAAACGAGAGAGAGAGAGATAAGAGGAGAGAGAGAAATACAGGAAGAGAAATAAATGAAGAGAGAGAGAGAGCGAGAATGAAGGAAACAGACAGACAGACATAAAAAAACAAACATGAAATAGGCGGGAAGGATCTATCTGAATTGCTTACATACTGAAATGCAAATAGAGTTTCAGAAATTCACATACAGTTCAATTGGTAATACAACAGATCAATCAGACTTGTAACAACTGCATCAACAAAGGTTTTATACAGCCAAAGAAAATTGAATTCTAGTTTCTTGTCTAGAACTTTGAAAAGGAGAAATTCCAAGCTCTTACATTTTACATGTTTCCAGCACACACAAATCCTATGAAACTTTCATTTTTCAATTCACTACAGGCTAAAATCAAGTTGTAATTTTTTGTAACATTTACTTTAATACCTGTAATAAAATTTTATTTTTCAATTCACTACATGCTAAAAACAAGTTAAAATTGGACTGAATGACTTTTGCGGGTCTAGATTTCCTCAAATTTTTCTTTAATTCATGTCCAGTAAAAAACCTCAAAAAACAAAACATACAGGCTGGTTGAAAATAAGAAATGGGAGGGACAAGGAGCTGTGGAGAGTGGGGGAATGGGGGGGGGGGGGGGGGAGGTTAGCAAGAGTCAGGAAAAAAAATAGAGTTATCATCTGACAGAAATTACATTACTCTTTTATTTACTTACAAGATTTCTGAAAGCTCACCTACTTCTCCAACCTGCAAGAGTCAAAGATCAAAAGAAAATAATTTATATTTCCTGTATTCCTGCAGAGATACATGTTCACATTAATGCTACTACTATAATCACTTTTGGGAGCCAAACTGGGAAATAAAAAAGGCTGAGTTAGGAAAATCTATTATTCCTCAGCAGTATTGCTGCCATGGATGATTAACCTCATGTGGTTTGAGATGAATTCTTCGTCAAATCTCATTTTTTGCCAAGTTTGCATTCATGCATACATTTGTGATTATACGCTGCGATAAATTATGTGCTCAATCTTCTTGAATTATAAAAGAACATGTTTTCATCGATCAAGGAGTCATTTCAGAATACAATAAATCATCTTGGAATATCAGTACAATACACAAATTCAGAATATCATTACTTCAAACGATTCTACCTTTTTATATTGTTAGTAATGTGCTCATATTTTAATAAGAAAGAAATTGGCATGAGGGGGAGGGTGGGGGATCAACGGTTATAAGGAATAGACAGAGTTTGACTGGTAGGCATGCCCCCTCCCATTCACCATTGTTCTGTTTTCAATACCCCCAAGTGCAGAGAGATACCTAAATGCAATGAGGCAAAAATTCTTTGTACCATTCCGTCTTCATGGTATTTATTTTGTACAGATGATGGGGATAAGGGCTGTTCAATGTGAATTGGCAAAAGTCAGATGACGTTTACTGAGACCTCCTTGAGTGTACTTTCAGGGTTAAAGGAGTATTAACCAGTTTTGGACGCCCCCCTCTCAACAAATGAAATGGAAGCTTTTATTACCAATCATGTGAAAGAATATGTTTTGACTAATACGTGATGATACAAATTTTGCCGGGAAACCGCCTCAAATTGATATATTCTGTAAATTATCATATCTAGATGCCTGGATAGATATTGCGTAGTCCCATATACATCTTTCTTTGTTCAGTGCTTGTAACTTTACCAAGACTGGGCCACATTTCTCATCATTTTGATGATTCCAGAACCTAGCAGTACACACCAATACTTATATGCTATATGATCAACCTTTTCTGATCGATTCCACAACGTTTCTTTCACAATGCAATCGCATGACCAGAACTGGTCTATACCTTTAAATATGGTATGTATAGTATCGATATGAATATATATGATGTATTCACCAAGGTATAACACTCTTTGTGGCTGAACCTACATATGTGTGTTGACTTTGACTGGATGCCAAATAAATGTTATTTCACAATGACAGATGTTATTTTTTAATGAGTCAATCAAAAGCTCCTTCTATCATTTTTTTTTGTTCATCACAAAAACAAGACAAAAGTGAGAAAACAAACTCTTTCATTCTTGAAAGAATGCAGTACAGCACAGTGTATTGCATCTAGTGAAAATAATGTGGATGGAGTGTGAATACTGTGCAAACAGTGTGAAGATATAAAGCATAAACATAGTATGAACACAGTGTGAAAACAAGTGTTGTCTCAATCTTAAAAACATCTCTGAGGTTTTACCAGGGCTATATGTTGTACTAGGATATCCATGGTTTCACCATTTGAGAAGCTGTATTTTCCTTGGCAGAACTTCCTTTTTAATCAGATTATCAGACAACCCCGCCCCTCTTCGATCTCTTCTCTCTTTCCTTTTTTTTTCTTTCTCTCTGTCAACCCATCTACGAGCTACCCATATTTTCTACTCTCTCTTTCTATTCATTTCTCCACCACTCTCTCCCAAATCTCTCCACACCCCTTCTCTCACTCTATACCCCCTCTCTCTCTCTCCTTCCTCTCTCCTCCCTCTCCTTGCTCTGTATCTCCCACCCCCTTTCTCTCTCGCTCTCTCTCTCTCTCTCTCTCTCCCTCTCTCTCTCTCTCTCTCTCTCTCTCATTATCTCCTTTTCTCTCCTTCTAAAGTCTTCTCCTTCTAAAGTCTTCTCCTTCTTTGAGTAGCTTATCAAAGGAGGGGATTTGCATCCCTTTTCTTAAACTCTCTTTAAATTACTCATTGAAACAAGAATTCTGTTTATTGTACTTTCTAAATGTTTATCCTAAAAGCTTATTATCCATCTAATCTATGAGGAAGAACAGTTTCTTCAGAGCCAGAAGGGTCATTAAACTCATATGTAGATCAATGTACTTTTACTCAGATTTAATGCCCTTCTGGCTTTCAACAACAGGCTTTCCCAAAAATAATTTCCCCTTTCATTTCCCTGCCTGATTTAATTTAAAGATGATGATTGGGGGGGGGGGGGGGGGGTATTAAGGTCCTATTCCACATTCCATTCTTTGTTGGTGTTAATTCAAAGGCAAATCAGGAAGGGCGGTGAAAAGACATCCGTGAATCAGGTAAGCCCTGCTGAATACAGCACTGAATGGGGTTCTCACCAGGTCACTTAATAGGGCTTAATCATGGCACACATACAGGAAAGTTACTCAACCACATCCTCATGAAACTTTACTAAATACTTACTGAAAAGGGAAAAGAAATAGTGAAGGTTATGAGGGAAATTTCAACAATACAAAACACAATATGCAATATCTTGATCTCAATCAAAATCTTCAATAGAGAGAGAGAGAGAGAGAGAGAGAGAGAGAGAGACGGAGAGAGAGAGACAGAGAGAGAGAAAAAGAGAGAGAGAGAGAATTAAGCAGTAAAGGAAATGTCAAGGAGAATTCTCACAATAAGAAACGCAAATTTCTCCAGTTGGTCAGTGGCACTTTGGTACAAAAGCAGATTGTGAACAAAATATGGCTGATGTCAAATTTCTGACCTCTTTTCCTCATTTGAGAGGAGAGGCTTTGGTGGAAATTAACTTATAATTTTGAAGTTTACTTGTGAATCAATATAACAAAGAACAGGGAAAACAATCTGAATTTGACATATATGAGGAAGATTACTTTGATGAAGAGTTTGAAGAAATGGAATTAAAAAGAGAGGAGAAAAGGGTGGAACTGATAGAGAATGTCACTGACAAAGAGTTAGTGGAAGAACATGATTGATAAAGTATTTGGATATATATGGCATAGAGAAAAAGAGAGAGAGGGAGATGCTACCTTTCATATCATCTATTTTCCAGTCAACACTTTATACACTGGTATGGAGTCGCCAAATTTGTGACCACAATGTAGGCCACCATTTGACCCTTTCCATTTAAAGTCCCCCACTTCTATTCCAATCTTTCTAAAAAAAAACATCATTATGCCTCCATCCTATTCCCTCTCCTTGAAATAAAAGATGGATAATGCCAGCTGCATTTCTTTGCCCCAAGTGGGTTCTTCTGGTGTCCAATGGAATGGGAATTATGAGTCATGAGGTCAAAGGCCAGTGTCAAAAGTCAAAGTGGAAGGGCAAAACAGGGAAGCAATGCCAGGGTCAATGCCATCGGATATGCGTCAGTTTAGAGTTATACTTTAGCTGCATTTACTCTGCAACCAAAACAATTGTTGATTTTTCTTGCATTCCAGTGTTTCGTCTGTATTTGCATAAATCTACTACCAGCAAACATGGCCAAGATGAAACTCCAAAATAAAAATATCCACCTCTGGAGTGTGTTTTTTTTTTAATGCCTGCCAATGGCAGTAGAATGGCGTAAATTAAAAAAAAAATCATTTTCCTTGTTGTTTTGTCTGATCAACTTGTATAGTGTTAGTATGTATGTGACAAAATACCTTGGACTTTTACCATTTGCACTATTCAGCCATGTGAAGATTTGAAACTATCAAATAGTATGAATACATGTAGAATACCTTTTAATAAACGTGCCAAATCACTAGTAGGTCTGGTTTAAATTGCATAATACTGAACTAATTGATATGGTGGACTTTTATGTTAAGTTCAATGTCCTGATCTATAATACACTAAGAGAATAAATAAATTCCACTTGAAAGACAAAGAATTTTTTCGAAAATGAAATAAATGTATAACCTTTTATACAGATAAAATAACAATATCACATAAATATAGCTCTGACTTTGAATTGTGCATTCCATTCATTTCCCTTCAGGCTTCGCTAAAAAAACAACATCATAAAAAATACTACTTCTGTGTCAAGTTGATGTCTTATTATTTCTGTGTCTGCATGAACCAAAAATAGCGGCAGATGGCTGGAATCTGCAACCCTCTTGGTAGGTCTACATAACTCTTGAAGACCTGTTCTCATTAGTGTGTGTCTCAAAAATGCACGAAAAGTTAGACCTGGGCAAATTAAGTTCAGCTCAAATAATATGGTAAGGACATAGCATAACAATCTTGATATTTAAAGGTGAGGTAGAGTTATGGCCAGCGATTGTTTTGTGAAATAAACTGTCTCAAAGTGATTGAATAAGGTTGATTATGGACACTGGTGTATTGATGGGGGGCTTGGTTTATTTCAATACCAGTGATTTTAATGTAGCTGAAATGATTCCGGGGAGGGGGTTCTCACTTTTTCATAAATTATCCTCTTTTTTTGGCCCAATTTTCTTTTTGTTCATTACGACACTGATTATGGAGCAAAATCAATGTGCCTTTTTTAAGAAAACATTGCTATTATGACTTCCAAACTGACATAAAGAGAATGAGAAAAATCACTAATTATTTTCCACATTACATTATCAAATTATCTTTCCCTTCTCCTCCTTCTCACTCAACTTGTTTGGGCTGATAGGAATGCACCTCTTCGGTGACAGCAAGTCCTGCGATGCATTCTTGTGAGGTGATATCACCTTCATCTCACAAAAATTTATGAGAATGTGGTTTTGTTTAGAACCTAGGTCAGGTCATCTTGCCTTTCCTAGGTCAACCAAGGTCAACGGAGGGCTCCCACCTGATAGGCTGAAGTAATGAATCAATTTCTGTTCAAGCGTGTTCAGTTGTTTCAAGTTCATGGTTTGAGATGAACTCCTCCCAAAAAGTTCGGCAATTCAAGTTTGAGCTTTAATATCTCTCTTGTTTGCTATTTAATCATATATACCGGTACTTGGATTTTGGTATCATTGAAAAGCCTGTTTATTCCTATGCTAAATGATTCATTTGAGTGTACTGATTGAGATCATGAAATGCGCAGTACACCTAGCTGAATGCTGGTATGAGGCCAAGTCAAAAGTGAAATGTTCTAAAAAGCCTTGTTAAAGGTAAAGACCAGTATTGGAAACGCCCCAATTTCAAAAAATGAAATGGAAGCTCTCATTACCAATCATGTGAAAGAATATGTTCTGACTCATACATGATGATAACAAATTTGCCAGGAAACCGCCGATTTATTCATATATTTGGTATATTTGTTTCTCTCATGGACTGTGAGAGATATAGGGTAGTCCCATATACATCTTTCTGTGTATAGTGCTTGTAACTTTACGAAGAATGGGCCAAATTTCTAATCATTTCGATGATTCCAGAACCTTGCAGATGCTAGATGCTAGATGATCAACCTTTTCTGATCGATTTCACAACGTTTCTTTCACAATGCAATCGCATGACCATAACTGGTCTTTACCTTTAATCATCTAAAACACAATCCAAATGGATCCATCCTCCAAACAAATGACAAATTCACTGTTGACAATAACAATGCATTTTGCAACATTTTGCTTTTGGCTTGGACAAAATAAAAACCTTTAAAATTTCATAGCTGTCTTATTTTTAAATCGGATTTTGCTCAAACTTTCACTGACCCAAGTCTCTCATTTTCAAGCTACAATTAAAACCTGATTAGTTTGAGGGTGGTCTTTCCCTTTAACTCATACACTTCAACATGGAGTTAAAGCTCTCAAGGCTCTTAATTAACAGATGATATATGTTTGAATTTTGATTATCACATTAAGTACATACAATGATCTACAAAATCAGATATGGTCTGAACTCTACTGCCCTTCTTCAAACTCCACTAAATTATCTTATACATGTAACTTTGAATAAATTAACATATATGAAAGGTTAAGTATGAACATTGATAATTAATTTAGATAATATCTCATATCATAAACTGACTTTATCGCAGTAGGCCTATTGACTTTTCCCTAACTTTGAACATGGTAATCTACAAGATAAATACTTTTTACACATGTATCAGTCAGTACCAGGTAAATGTCCTAATATAACACATACATATAAATTCTCTATTATTTTGTTAAAGCTTGATAAAGGTATTCTTTGGAGAGTGAAACCAGTGGAGATCAGAGTGCAAAGAACACATGCATAAATGTCATCAAGAACATTGTACCAGTATACATAGAAATATTTTGCTCTTATCAATCCTATGTGAATAATCTCCTATATAGGGAGGGGGGGGGTAGGGGAGATCAATAGAGAGAAGGGGTGAGAGATCGGATGGTGTGACACCCTTCCCCCGCCCGGGTCGAAATTCACTATTGACTGCTCGGCACTGGGCAGTTTAGCAAAAAATATATTTAACAGCCATCCATAGTTCATTAAAAGGACACAGTGGTTGCGTGTGAAGTTAACAAAGTATACATGAGCACAGTGAGACAAGCACCATACAGTTATAGACTGGTCAATTTCCCTAGAAATAATTTGGATATTACCTTGGACATTAGTTTTAAAGGGATCCGGTAACTTTGTCTTAGATCCTTTAAACAAATCCTTGATTTAGCTCATGCTGCAATGATAATTCTAAACCTTTAGGTCAGTCAGGAACCCCATGACTTTTATAAGCCGAACACTACAGTCTATTGGGGGAAACGAGTATGGTAAAACCGGTCACTCAAAGGTTTTTACTTTTTTGAGGCACATCATTTTGAAGCGCAATTTTATTAGGATTTCAATATTACTCCATATCACAGACACTGAAAACACATAGGGCCGTGTATCTCAGATTTAACATTGTTAAACGATCCCTTTAAGGAGGGGGGGGGGGGGGGGGTAAGCTTACCATAGCTAGGAGTAGATTCCTTGGTGTGTGGTATTGATCCCAATCTCGTTCCTCTGCAAATGTGTGTACCTTAGCTCTTCTGCAAAGGAATATGTCAAAATGACATCAAAAATTGTATTTCGTCAAATTATGCTTATATTAGTTCATTTGCTGGAACATTTTTGTGGTTTTTGTGTTATGTACAACTGTAAATGCAGTTAAGATCTACATGTATGCAGAAACAATCCACTTCCACAGTGTCCTGCTAATACAAGGGGACATGCACCCTGATATTTAGTTAGTTTTAATAGAAGCATAAAAATGAGAGGAACAGGGCAGAGAAAGTTTTTAGCAAAAAAACGTTACAAAATGAGAAAGTTATGAATTTTTGAAGGTGCAATCAATCAAACACCAATGGGCAACTCTGTGACGTATCTTCAAGCCTTCCCTCCCATTTACCCTGTACTAAAAAAGTTTATGACAAATGTTTGAAAATGATCAATTTTCTATATAATCAGATATTGCTCACACTTGCATTTATTTGTTCTTTCATTTTTTTTACTTTCATTAAAATTTCAAGTTAATATCAGGGTGGATTCCCCCTTTAAAATTCAACCAGAGTTTATTACAGTCACAAAATGTTGACCTCTACCCGTTCCTTTGTCAATTTGCTACCATATATAATGTTACTTCACTAAAATATTACAGTACAGGGCACAGTAGAAATGCTCAAAATCTGAATCCGGTGCATCTGGACCCCAAACACATCAAAATTTGAACAAAAGAGACTTTAAAAAGTTTAATCCACAGTCCACACCCCCTTACAAAATTTTCTTTACATCTTTTTTTCCCCTCATTGTTGTTATTGTTGTAGAACAAATTATTTGGGTTTGGATCAAATTCAGATCAACAGTTTTTCCTTAACCTATGACGGGGTAAAAGTACAAAATCCCTAATCATAACTCAGTAACTTCCATAAAGTTTCTCCCCAACCCTAAGATGATCCTTGAACATCACAAGCAATGACACAATACTCACTCTGTCTATAGAGGGCGCCAGACTAGAATGTTCCCAGATAATCTGTGGATGGTCTTAGTGATTTATATTTTTTTTGCCTTTTAAAGAAATGACGCCCAATCAACAAATAAATACTGGTTTTCTTTGAGGCCCTTCACACAAAAAAGTATATACATTTTAACCAAAATATAAATATAGAAAATTACAAAATACGACTTTAACAAACAAAAAATTGCAAACCAGGTTATAAATAAACGAATTTGAACATGTATATGCATTTCCCAATAAATTACTTTCACTTCTAAATTCT
This sequence comes from Strongylocentrotus droebachiensis, assembly GCA_035222895.1. Lineage (NCBI taxonomy): Eukaryota > Metazoa > Echinodermata > Echinoidea > Camarodonta > Strongylocentrotidae > Strongylocentrotus > Strongylocentrotus droebachiensis. Next base: position 115,464 of record JAVYIG010001504.1, on the reverse strand, counting down.
AATGCAGTCTACTTTTAAAATGTTATGGTAGGGAGGCCAATGCCCGGGCGTAAGGCTTCTACGCCTACGATTTGTGCGCTCGTCGTCCAAGTCAGAAAATTACCAGAAGAAAAAAAAAGGGGAAAAAAAAGAAAACAAATATCTATGGAATAAAATGTATAACAAATACACAATTACACACTCCACAACATACCTATAATCACGGATCTGTAACAGTCTTTCACCCTTTGTTGACGATCTTGCAGATTTTGACATATTTTGATCCAATAATTGCGCTAGCAGACGAAAATAACGGACGCACAAGAGAAACTAGAAGGGTCCTAGAGGGCGATGAGGTTAGCTCACTAAAATCCTTCTCAATGACTGAAGGTAGAGCCTAAAAATATGGAATCAATTTAACATCAAAGAACTTTTGATAGAGATTAACATATCAGATGTGTACAAATGTCACTTTTAACAACTAGAAAATATAACGAAAAAGGATTATATCTTTTTAATTGCAGATTTTTACAAACTGCACATACGAAGGTAGATAGAGTACGATGTTTTTGTCAATCTTGCGTTGGTTTAAGCCCCATAGCTAGAGCCATCTCAAATTGGGGAGGAAAACTGTGAACAAACACATGATTGTTCGAGCCCCAAATAGAGATCTTACGACATCATAATATGAATAATGTATGAGCTCCGGTCGGAACGCCCACCGAACAAATTTTGCTAGTCTCACACACAGTACCTTATTCTCACAGCACGAGACTCGAGTGTCGAGCTCGTACAGTAAGTCATATATGAAAAATGTTTAAAAAAGATATTTCAGTAAAAAAAATGTCTACGTGAGCAGTCTATACTCCAATTGAGAAGTTAGGACGGAAAGATATGATTGGATGATGTGATTATGATACATGGTTAGTTGTCGCGTACAGCTTAGAGAGAGAGAGAGAGAGAGAGAGAGAAAGAGAAAGAGAGACCCAGCTGTATACTACACATGGTACGTGGGATATACATAGCGCTCCGAGTGTGAGCTGCATGGATAATTATGGAGGTCGTTCTAATTCTTGTTGATTGTACAGTAGATCTCCGACTGAAATCAAAAGGAATACTCATGAGGAAATCAAGTTATTGGAATACCATTCTAAGGTAAATATAAATGAATTAGATCTAGTTCTTTTCTTCTTTTTTTACTCGTAGATGTAGTAGTCGTACGTACATTGCATTGATGGTTCGAATTCTTCGATTTCAACTTCAGCCTGTATTGCAGCTTGCCTGGTTGAAGTGGTTCGGTGTGTGCATGGAGTTAACTCCATGGTGTGTGCGACCGATTCAAGGCTAGCCGAAAGATGAATGTACTTTCGCGCGAAGTTTTGAACTTGTTGTTTGGTCAATGACACGCCTATTCCCTCGGGCCTGTCTAATTCTTGACGTAATTTTTGGGACCATGAAATTGATCGTTTCAAGGCTCTTGCGTACGGCCAGGCGTAGAATGAAGGGAGTGCTTAAAAGCTGGATATCTCCTATTTAATGGAACTTCTGGAGTCGGCAGATGGGTGAGTTTTCTTAGTGAAAGTAAATGCTTTCTTTTAATCTTTGTTTTATTTTAAACAAATTCGTAATTAAAAAGTTAGATTTGGGCATTGGCCTCCCTAGTTATGGTGTCAACTACATGTAGTATATAAATATGGACTTGACATTTCTAAAAAGAGAAAATGTTCATGACTTACAACAATTAAATCACTGTTTAGATTTCATGATGAATATCTTGTAATTCAATTGTATTGAATTATATTGTTCTATGATAAATTAGTTGCATGCATACATTTCTAGCACCAGAAGTTGAAACGTTGGGAGGGGGGCAAACAACTAGCCTATGCCCCCTACCCCCTTATTTACCATTTCAAACACATTTTGCATGCATACGCGATACATCACTTACAAAAAAAAAAAAAACAACTATGCCCCCTCCCTAATTGAATTCTTTGAAATATGATAAACTAAATACTTAGTAGTCCAAAAGGTGATGGTGAAGGTGATAACGCCATTACGAACGTGTAGATGGCGCACAGTTTTTCCTTCATAATCATTTTGCCTTTGGCGTAGACTAGAAGGGATGAGATTGACGGCAGCGAGAGTTTAACACGGCTTGCAAGATTTTCAACATGGATGTCGATTTCGACCCATAATTTCCTTAAAAGGGACCATTAAACGGATTATTTCAACCAAGTTAGTAAGTGGAACCGATGTATTATAGCCTAGGCCTAATTTAAAATTGGATATGCACGAAGTAAAATGACATTTTGGGGGATTTTGGGGGCACAACAATCCCGGGGATAACAATACGGCCGTGGCAAATTTGTCATGTTTGTGGGAGGGGCCTAGCGGCTAAAATCTAGCCGTGATATCTTCAAAATACGATGGTATAGGCGATCGTTCAGTCTCTAAACCGGAGGTCTAGTGGAGCCAGACGTAGTCTCAGTGGAACAACCGACGATTATAGAAACTGAAGCTTTCGGTCTACGTCTAGCCATGATGTACAAGATCATCCACCACCAGATAGCCATCCCTCTTCCAGATTACATCTCACAGAAAGACATAGACCGAAAACTTCAGTCTCTCTAATCATCGGTTTGTTCCACTGAGACTACATGTACGTCTGGCTCCACTAGACCTCCGATTATAGAGACTGAAGATTGTCCTATCGGGACTGTACGGAACCAATGGTTCGGTTCGGCAGGACCGCGATGAATGAGATATGCTACGAGATTTTCACTCTTTACATCCTCACACATGCTGCAATATGACAATAATTAGAGTCTAATTAAAAATAACATATATATAGCTTATTTGACTTACGATAGCTTGCTCATTTAGATCCTAAATTAATGATTAATCCGAGAAAGTCTCGTCGTCAACATAATCCGTCTTGGTTTTAGTTGATGAATATTATTTTTTTCTTTTTGAACGTCCAGTAGCTACCGTAGCTACATTAGAGTCGGCCCGGCTTGACCAACGAACTCCCACGAAACGAGTGCTCTGATTGGCCATTGGCTATGTTTTGGTAGGTGGACCCGGAAATATATCGGCCGCCGGGTAATATTTCGAATGCATGAACGTACTGCTTCGCGGTTCTGAGGTACAAATTGGATAATTCATATAAGTAAGTCCGTAAATTATTTATTTAATATTAAGTTATCAAATTTTGAAAACTGTAATTAGGACAAATGACATACCGACCTAATTTACATCTGATTTAGAAATCAGAAAATTAGATCTAAATAAAGAAAATCGGGGGAGAAATGTCGGAAACGAAAAGCTGTTCCACTGTGGCTCTAATTTACCTGCACGGTACGAGATCTCTGGGTTGCCATCTGTATTGGGGAATGACAACAAATGTCAGTTTTATTAAAGAAATGACCCAAATCAGATGGTTATTGCTGTCTAAGAAAGACAGAGCTACAAGGAGTCAACATCATCTTCGTTTCACCAGACTTGGTACATCCTCTGACTCTTACAAATACAGCTTCTTTCCTCGCACCATGAAAGACTGGGATGAGCTTCCTACAAATATCATTGAGCTGCCCACATTGAAGCAGTTCAAGGAAGCCATCAGCTGCGAATAGTCACAGCATCATCATGATCATCATTATTTTTATGATTTTTATGATTTTTATCATTTTACTTGATTTTTATCATTTTACTTGCACCATAAACATGTATATATTTCGGCACAAATTCACACAAGCCGTCCACCGTCGGCAGAAGATCACCCTTGTCTAGATGCTGAACAGGCTTTGACAAGTACTAAGTAGCAGAATAGAAGTAGAAGTAGTCTAGACCTTGTCAACATGCCATGTAACGTGGTCAATATATCAAACACGAATTTCAATTTATGGGACAACAACATATTAAATTCTGGTCGGTCGGTGACCAGTAAACAGGAGCAGATATACTTACAAATCTTCAAAAGATGTGTGCGAGCTGAATTTGAATTCCGGATGCCCGTCATCGCTTGGATTCGCATCATCTCGAGAGGTCATATTTTCTAAATAATTCAAAAGAAATTAAATATCAGACGAACACATGTGTAGAGTTTGTTTACTGTACAAAGATCACTCGTAGATGGCGATCGACTGCATTATGCGCAGGTTGAGGGGAGGAAAGAGAAGCTGCAGTGAGCGAGAGAGCAAGAGTGGGCGAGGGGAACCGGAAGGGAAGGATGTGTTTCCCTTTATGTCGATCGTGATCGAAGTTATAAATATCGCCACCATCATAATCATCATCACCATCGTCGTCATCATCTATAACAAATATTGGATTTATCATAGCGCTCTACTATATGAAAACCCTCAAATTTCTTCTTTTTTTTCGTCCTCTTCTATTTGTTTCCCCTTTCTTCTGCGCTTAACCCCCTCTCTCAATATGCCTTATTTTGTATATTGCGCTCCTCCTTCCACTGTTTGAATATTTGTTCCACATCAATTATCCTCTTTTATTTGCACCCTTTACCCGCTTATCATGCAGTATAGTTCTCTTTATGTATTCTTACTCAACAATTAATTTATCATCTGAATATTCGGTAGATCTATGTCATACAAAACAAGATGCCAAATAAAATATTCTTTGTATTATTTCTCATACCTCCATCAAACTATACCTGCTACATTCGTGCGAATCGGCAACTGTAGCTGCCCCCCCCCCCATTCTCTCTCTTTCTCTCTAAACTTTGGATGTACACTAGCTATTTTGTCAAGAAGAGGTAAATGTTTATTCCCTTGCTTTGCTTGTTATTAAAATACGATTATAACAATTATTTTGTATTTTGTTTTTATTTTGGTAACGACAGAATGTTCTATCTCAACCTCAAAATTGTCAGCTATCTTAGACATTACGCTTCAAACAAATTTTGTTTATGCATTAATTGTTCCTACTATGTATTATATTTTGATGTAACCCACTGAATTTTATTATCTGTATAATTTTTTTTTACGTGGTAAATAAATAAAACAAACAAACTCTCTCACATTCTCCCCTCTCGCTCTCTCTCTCTCTCTCTCTCTCTCTCTCTCTCTCTCTCTCTTCCTCTAACATTTATCAAGTGCAAATTGTCACACCTGGAAATCGTCATATCTTTCTTAATTTTGGGGGAATTAAAACGATTCTTATATCAAATGATAGGGCTTGATAAGCTTTAACAGGCCAAACAAAAATAATCTAACACAAAATTTGGTCTCTCCCCGTATTTTCTGAAAAAAAGTAATAACTTTGATTTGTCATTTTCCTCCTAGTTTGCCTAAATGACATATCAACTTCAAATTATCATCAACATGTGGAGAAAATATTGATAACACTATTCCGGCTGAGAGGACAAAATTCTCCAAATTTGTAATAGTATTTGTAATTTTTTTATTTTTCAACGATCTATAAAAATCATTAATAATTTATGTTATTTGTATTCATTTATATTTTTATGTTCACAATTCATTGGAGTTAACATCACATGAAAAAGAACACAATATAACAAATCATTTTCAATTTTACAATCCATTTGAATTGACTTCACATGAAAAAGAATATAACAATGTTTTATCAAAGACAAGTTGGAACTATTATATGTTTTAAAGAATGAACACACAAAGGTGATGAAACATTAGCATAGAGCTTGGATCGTTACAACACCTTTCAATTATAAATTATATACTAAATCAAATTCCTAAAAGGGTTTTGAACTATTTACACTATTTACAAAGAAAAAGAAAAAGAAAAACTATATTGTTAAGTCTAGTAAAATATGTTATATAAATCATGAGAGAATTACATTTGTGTTCAATATAATGAGTACTGATTATATCAAATACAAATCCTCTGGACGGCCATGCATTATGGCTCAAGGCATGGGCACACAGAAGATTTTTTTATGTTGGGAACCGGGGTAAAAGCAATAATTATTGAAAATTTATTGCATTTTCTGTGTTTTTATTTTATTTATGGAAACTGCCCCCTACACTAGCCCCCGCTGCGTACAGTCATGGTTAAGTGACAAAGCAATGGCCTCGTAACTGTGAGGCCCCAGGATCAAAACCGTGTCGATGTGCTATATTAGTGCCCTTTTGTGGGGCATTAATCCTCATTACTGTCATTTATCACTGTCAGTAGCATACACATGCTTTAGCAGTCACGCAAAACAAACATTGGCAAATTGTTATTCAATACAATCTGAGAATGTATACTATTATCTAGATCTTTTATTTTTAAATTATTTTAAAAATAATTCCATAAATTGGGGTAAAAACAAAATATTCCACCTTTATGAGCGACAGTGTATATGAAAGAGCACTTTTTTTTTTTTTGACCGATCAACATTTCGTCTCGTTGGGGGGGGGGGGGGCGGGGTAACGTCAACTTTTTTAGGTCACCCATTAGCATTTTTTTTTTTTTTTTTTAATTAAAAAAAAAAAAAATGAGGGGGGGGGGGGGTTGACGCCATGAAATACATGGCCCCAGGATAGATCCCTGCGGAACACCAGAATTAAGATGCAGAATGTCAGAGTTAACAGAGTTATAATAAATATATTGTCTTCTCATAGATAAATAACTTGCAAACCATTGTAAAGCTATACCCCTTATTCCATAGTGCTCTAGCTTAGAAAGAAGAATTGAATGGTCGAGTGTGTCAAATGCTTTGCTCAGATCCATAAATACACCAATGACATGCTCATGAGCAGCGAGTGCACTTGAAAAGCGGTCATAAAATTTCAGCGGAGCAATTTAGATCTGGGTAAAATGAGACTGCCAAAATCCAAACTGATCAGGATTTAATGATTCACATAATATATATCTAACAAATTGTAGAGCCTGTTTTAAACGGATCGTTCTAAAATGTGAGAAAAATTAAGCAGTTACATGTACATATATGAGATTGGCCTATATAGTTAGAAACGACGAACAGAAAAAGGGGGGAACAGCAGAAAGTGAAGAAGAAGACAGAGACAGAGAGAGAGAGAGAGAGAGAGAGAGAGAAAGAGAGAGAGAGAGAGAGAGAGAGAGAGAGAGAGGGAGGGAGACAGAAAGAAATGGTGGAAAAAGAAGAATCATTTTTAATTAGTATTATAAGGATACAAATCATATAAAAGTCACAATTTCAATGTGAAAAAAAATGGCCAGTTTGGCCGAATACCGGACAAAAATGGGGAACTACTTATTTTGACAGGGTTTTTCTTTTAATGTGCTGGGAAGGGCATTCCAGTATTTTGGCCCAGATAAATAAAGAAATGTACATACATGTACATGTAAAGGAGGAGAAAAATAATGCAAAGCTTAAATCCTCATTACTGAATAAGTATTAGAAATTACCTTTAGTTGATGAAAAGCCTTTGGAGCTCTGACAAGCTGCCTTCATTTCTTCCGTCATCCTTGGCACGTTGCGAGCTTTGTGCAAATGTGTATCAAGCCTTTGCACACGTTTAGGACACTTCGGGCACTTGAATCGTTTTTTTTTTGTGTGTCTTTCGTATGACTATGTCTAATGGGCTCTCTTAAAGACAAAAAATATAAATTAAAAAAACGGAACAGTAATGAGAGAGGAGTAGGTACAGACAACCCTATAAATAATGCCTTGTGCAACTTTTGTGATGGAGGCAAATATATATCATTATCTTTTTTTTTTTTTTTTTTTTTTTGGGGGGGGGGGGGGGGTGCTAATTAATTTTCTTGCAATCATTGTACATATCTCTACAAAGAGATTATGATATACAACATGTTATAAATCCAAAATTAATTATAACATATAAATTCAGTTACAGATAGTCATGCTCTTCTTGTGCCAGCTATAGCAGGGTTAGTCTTAAATAAAATAATAATGTTTTATTTACCCAGGGTAGCCACTTCAGTTATGAAGCTGCTCTCCCAGCGGGCGCTGCATAACATAACATGTTACTATTACCCTCCTCCAATCTAATATGTTGAGCGCCTAGCTAGAAGTCTTATAAGTCTTTGGTATGACTCGACCAGGGATCGATCCCACGACCTCCCGTTCATGAGGCGGACGCTCTAACCATTGAGCCACCATGCCCGGTATGGTCTTCTGTCTTTGTCATAAACCTTGTGTTTATAAATCAGGTGGCGGGACATCTGATCTGTCAACGTGGGACACATTGGGCATCGTCTCTTAATTCTATGTTTCTACAAACATATAGAGAGAAATATATGAAAGTAATGAAAGCATATATAGGTATGAACACATAATACTCATTACAGGAAGCGAATAAAGCTTTAGAACTTTTCTAGGAGAATTTATTGACCTTAAAGCTTTGACCTTCAAAAGATTTAACTCACATTCTCACTTGACATAATTAGCTTTCATGTATCTATTGTTTGAATTGGTGATTCGACCAGAATTTTGTAAAAATTTGCAAGGAAACGTGTGTTGACAGTATTTATCAGTCCTCTGTGGAAAGGATTGGGAATGTAGGCCTAAAGTAAAATTCATTTACTCTTACATAACAAAAAACACAATTTTAATGAGTGTACATATATGACCCTGATAACAAATGCTCTAGCAATTAAAAGGGAACAATACCAATATATATTACTTAGAGGAATCATTATCATTATTATTTACATTTGGCATGATATTTCCATGTATCAACTTCAAAGCTTTACATAAAAACAATATTACCTGTTATGGATACACTATCAAGCACATATAGATACCTCAAGGCTTTGCTCATATGCAGATGAAGTTAAGAAGTATCTTGTTTTCATGCAAAAAAGAAACTGTGGAACTCAATAGAATTACAGAATTGCCATCCAAAGATTTTGTTTAAATGATTAAAATTAAATCAATACCTTTTTAGTTGTTTTATTGGCCACAGTTTCTATCACATTGCATCCTGAAATGAATCAACCATAAATTGCAATGTGTAAATGCACAACTTAATACACAAATGACTTTTTGTAAGGTCAATTTCAGAATAATATACATGACAATCAACATAAAAAGGAAGTAACAAGATGTCTTAATGAAAAGATTTAATTCAATTTTCTAAGATACTGCACAGTACTCGTTTTCATTTAAAAAAGAAGCTTAAACAAACTAGGAATTGAAATAGTATGTATATATCTGCATACAGTGATAATTGTTTAAGTTCACCATGGATTTTTTGATGAGGTACTTAATTGTCTATTTCCTATCTAAAGCCTAAAGATATTTCTTTGTCATTCTTTTTCAACAGCATTAATTTAATAATTTTGAAATGAAAAAAAAAATTGAAAAGAAAAGAAAATAAACTTACCATCTTCAGGAGGCTCGGCTCTAACAACTTTAATCATGTTTTCTTCTACAGAGAAAGGGAGAATATGTATTAATATATCACTCCACACTTTATTCTTGGCTGGGCTGGCAATTTTCTTTCCCTTTGGAAGAATATTTCAATTTTCTAAGACACAGTATACAGTGATAGGGGTGTACACAAGGGATTCTGTAATGAGTTAATTAAATGTCAATTTATTACAGCTTTTCTAAGCTTTCAAATGCATTGTTATATGTTTTTGATACAATACAGCATTCCCAGTTCCAGTAACCAAAGCCTTAGCTAGACTTAGGATTTATGAAGAGGGCACCTAGAAAATCACTGGGTGTGATAGTTTACTGGGTGTAGGGTATGGTTGAAGTTAAAGTTAATTCAAAGTTTGGGGAAATTCTGGAAATTGGAAGGATAGACCCTAGTAATTCTTCAAAATGTTGATATATTTGGATGCCCCTGTGGATGTATTATAAAACTAGAAAATTTAGCTCCTAAAACAGTTTTCCTTTCAAGAAATTGAATAATCAACAATTTACCAGTGCTCACTGTATATTTCAAATATTTTATATAGCACCTAAGGTCATTCCATGGTAGCTGCGACCATGAAAATCTCAGAATATGCAGTTTTAATATCTAATTTGAATAAGGTATAATAAATTGGTCTATTGTAGTCAAGAAACATTATTTTAAAGCCAAAGTAATATCAGTCTTGAGAGGGAACTATACATAGACCCTATGATTATGAAGTTTATTATTAACAATTTAATCAATGTCTTTAGATCCAACTGCAATTTCGAACAATCAATAATAAGATGAATAGATTTATTCAACATAGATCTAGACCTACTAAAGTCTGAAAAGAGAGGTATATAAATCAAAATATCTTTTAGAGACACCTTACACTACAGTTACACTGCACTGCTACAGCCTACAGGTATGTGTAACAGTGTCGGAACCAGGGGGGGGGGGCGCTGGGCCCGAGCCCCCCCCCCCCTTGAGAAAAAAAATTATGTAAAAATAGATCTAGAGGTCTACATGATTTTTACCTTTTTGGGGGGTCTCTTTCCTTTCTTTTCCTTTTCCTTTTTTCTTTTCTTTCTTTCCCTTTCCCTTTATTTTTCCGTCCCCTTTTCTCATTTTTCTCGACAGCAGCGCAATTTTACCAAAAAAACCCTGACTGCATGAGGTTTTTTTTTTTTTTTTTTTTTTTTTTTTGGGGGGGGGGGGGGTTGTCGCACCCAACACACAACCCCCCCCCCCTTTATCAACGCCCCTGGGTACAGCTAGCTGAATACTGATGTCAATTCCTTAGCACCATCACTGCCTCTCCAGAAGGTTCCCGACTCACACCCCAAAACTTGCTCACGCAGGCGCTCCGGAAGCAGTTTGGGATTGGGGGAGGGGGGAGGGGGGGGGGGGGGAGACAAACATTCCAGGGGGCTCACCTTCCAGGTGCAGTGGCGTAATGAGCAAAAATTTTTGGAGGGGGGGGCAGAAGAAAAATTGCGTCACCACCACTCTTACACGTTATATGCAGGCCCCGCGGAACGTTTTTCAAAGTGGAGTATTAACGATCAGGTAGAGGGTAAATTGGCGTGGGGTCCAGGGCCTGAGCCCCCGGAAGCTCAGGGTTTTTAGGCATTAAATTACGGTCAGATAAGCATATTTAGATACCTTATTTGTGACACTGGTAGGTCACTAATTGGCGGGGAGTCCAGGGGCAGAGCCCCCTGAAGCTCAGAGATTTTACATGTTTAACTAGAGTCAGATGAGCACCCAGGGGCACTCTTTAAGGCCCTTGATGGGGTCCAGTGGGCAGAGCCCCCGGAAGCTCAGGAGTTTTAGGTATTTAACAACGGTCAGATGAGCTTCCAGGGGACCGCTTTAGGGGCCTTGGTGGTGTTCCAGGCGCTGGGCCTCCGGAAGTTTTCGGGTTTTAGGTATTACGGTCAGATGAGCATTTTTTTATACCTCATTTGTGACATTGGCAGGTCACTTATATTTTCTCTCTCTCTTTCTTTTTCTCTGTAACATACTTTTTCAAAAAGTGGGGGGGGGGGGTAGGGGGAGGGAGGGGGGCTCGAGGCACAAGATTTTGAATAAATCTATATAATCTAAACGTTTAACCGATCTATATATAAAAAATATCTAAGACCTGACGATGAGAAATGTTACACCGCGTCAAATAAAAAAACAGATAAAAAAAAAAGATTTCTGTACAAAAGTATTAAATAAGTTAAAAGTGGCATTTTTTTGCATTGTAAGAAACAGTTAACTTGAAGATTTTAGACGTAAATTCACTCTTTCATCCCTTTATTTGCAAACTAGTAATGGTATCAAAACCACATAAGATATTTACTGTTTCTATAACATTTTGAAAGTAGCTGTTTAAGTTTAGTTATAACTCTGGCAACAATTGAAATAGTGTATTACCGTAGTATGAGCACATAATTATTTAGGAAGTTCAGTTCAGTTCAAGTTCAAGTTTTATTTCCACATCTGATTTAAAAAAAACAAGTACAATTTATATGCATGACAATAACAAACGTTAAAATGAATCATCTTCAATTTAAATGATAATATGGTGGGATAAATCAACGGCCAATGGCCTATCAGGGTTATTCCCAAAGAATAAAATATTTACATAAAAAGTGTCTTAAATATACTAAAAACAAGATAGAAATACAAAGATTAAAATAACACAACACATTAATATCTAGAATTAAACCAGACAAATTCATTAAAAAAAAGTTAAACAAAAAAGGCATTTATGTAAAAAATAATCCTAGTTATACATATTTATTTACAAGATATTTCTGAAACTTTCTTTTGAAAATTGACACTGTTGGGCATATTTGAAGTTTTTGAGGCAATTTGTAATTCGTTTTGCACGTTTCTGAAGAATTAAAATTCGATTTAAATGAGTTAAGTACAATCTCCCCACACTGTATTACAGTAAATTAGATAGGGAAGAATCACAGTATTATACAGATTAAGAAGAATATTAAAAGGTACAATTTTTTAAATTCTGTTCATTGCACCAATAGCTTTAGATATTTGACATGATACATAATGTACATGTTCATTCCAAGTCAGTTTGTTGTCAATTCTTACTCCTGACAAGTTGTAAAATTTACTACCGATATTCTTTGTTGGTTGATACTTATTTCCATACAGGATGTATTAATATTTTTTTTTTGCTGAAATAACATACAGCATGTTTGTGTGCATTCAGTTTGTGTTGTTGCTTTAAACCATGTATCAATTATTTAAAGTTCCGTATTAATAGTAGAACACAATGCATCAATATTTTTACCAGACGAAAAAGAAGAAGTATGAGCACCATGTTACATATTGCCAACTCTATGTATTACATAACCTGTTCATTATTGTTGATCCAGCATGTATCAATGCTGGCACCGTATACCCCTCTGCCTCGCTAGAGCTGCCTCTATATTTCTTCGTAAGTGTCTCCCGGATCTGATGTTATGACTTCTAGATAGGTATCGTCAGTGTTGGGTTTCTTAGGATCTAGATACGTATCGTCAGTGTTGGGTTTCTTAGGATCTAGATACGTATCGTCAGTGTTGGGTTTCTTAGGATCTAGATACGTATGGGCGTCGGTAATGTTCTGGTAGTTTGGTGTATCTGTATTGCGATCTTGGTAGGCATGGGCATCACCATTTGGGATTTCGTAGGTATGGGGGTCTTGGTTGGAGTCATCAAACACACGGTTCTCATACTTCGAGGAGATCTCACGTGCATTGTTTGGGGGCGATGCGGCTGGTTCAGCCTTTAAACGTCTTTGTTTGACCCTGGAAGTGCAATTCAATTACAAAACCCATTAATTTCCTCCTTCTTTGTTAAAATTAAATATGAAATTTAATGTTCGTTTAACACTCATTCCCATTTGGTTTCTATTTGAATATGATATTATCTATCAACAATTGACCAAGATTTTCCTTGTCAATCCAGCAGAAATAAGACTTTTGTGCAAGGAGTTCCTACAGTGGTGTACTGTACATAACCCACACACCCATCATTGTAAAGGAAAACTACTGGGGTTGATATGTAATCTTTGATTTCATTTATTTCACAGAATGAATATAAATTGAGTCATTCTGTAGTTTAAAAAAAGAAATCATATCTTTTGCAGCTTAAGCAAAAGAATGGATGGAAGTTTGTTATCGTTTTCAGTGTTTGTTTATTTTGTGTCTGTTAACAGTGTATTCCCACTATTTTAATGACCCTTTGACAACGTTTTTCTGTCACTTACCTTCTAAAGATGACAAGGACGAGAATAATGACCAGGATGATAATAATGAGGGCAGCTATGGCACCCCCTACTACAGGTATTAATGATGATCCACTGAGAGGGCCACCTATAATATTGCAATAAATGGAATACGATTCATACAATGTACCATATCAAATACAAAAATCCGATGGCTCTTGTCACTATGAATATGACGGACAAAGAAAGAGGACAAAATATACAGTTCCTCATTCTACCCTCAACAATTGCTGTGGTAGGCAAAGGAACATCCCTTCACTGCTATTATGTTAAAAATGTGTAGAGCAGGTGTGACATGCATATTCACCTGTTCTACACATTTTTACAAAATAGCAGTGAAGGGATGTTCCTTTGTCTACCACAGCAATTGTTGAGGGTAGAATGAGGAACTGTATATTTTGTCCTCTTTCTTTGTCCGTCATATTCATAGTGTGTATTACAGCCTATGGAGACCGGGGAATTTAGCATTTATTACGGAATTCGTGTATGTATTCATTGTGTGTGTGTATATAGTGCAAATAGGAACATTAGCTACTAATTTATTATAATGTATATATAATACATGTAATTTGTTGTAGACAAAATTAATGTAGGCCTACATTGAAAAATGAGCATCTTCAAAAATGTATTCTGCTCTCTGAAATCATGGCGAACCCTTGGCAGATTTATTTATTTATCTTCTCAGCATAACTTACTTCCAGAGCGAGTTAATGTGTTGTTCCTAGGAGACACAGGTCCTGTTCCACCTGTTCCTTCCCTCACTGCTGCTACACGAAACCTGTAATCTGTGTCGGGTGTCAGGTTAATAACGATGGCTGATGTTGTGGGTTGGTGTACTCTCTGATCCGTTACCCAGTCACCATCCTTCTGTACAAAGACATCATATCCTACCAGAGGAGGATCACCTACGTCATCTTCTTCAGACCATGCATTCCATCGAAGAACTACTGTATTTGACGTGGTGTTCACTATCACTGGTGCTTTCTCAATGACTGGCAGAACTGACGAAAAGGAAAAGAGAAATAAATAGTTAATACAATTGATTGAAATAACCGCCAAAATTAATGGCACACCTAAAACTAGCAGTTCTTCCATCAATTCAATATGTAAATACATTTACCAAATTACACAAGAACACAAGAAAACTAACCCTATAACTGATACGATACCCTGTAACCATATGCACACAGCGTAACTGATAATTATTCTGCATTTAGAGAAATTAAATTCATGCTTTCTATGACACATGTATCTCACAAAAGTACATTAGAGTGAAGCAATGTCACACAGTTTGCTCACCATAGGTTGCGTTGGTAATCGGCGTACTGGGATAGCCTACACCTTCAACATAAAGAATGCAAACGTATTCCCCATGTTCCTGTGGATACACACTATCAACATCAAAGACAACAGCCCGTTCTGAACCTGAGACAGTGCTTGATCTCCTTGTGATTCCTGTCCTGTTATTGATGTCTCCAGTGCGTCGATAAAGATCAACTGAGGATGCATCAGGAAGTGGCATACCCTCAACATAACATGTGAAGCTAGACGGTTGGTATGGGTTCACTCTCACTGGAACTAATCTAGATATTCCTGTCAAGAACCAAGTACAGATACGATATATTAAAAACATATCAACGTACAACGTTACAGCAGACTCTAGACCAATTATTCCATTTAGAATTGTGTTTCTTTATGTGTTTAACCTACAATCCATATGGAAAATTAATTCCATACGCAATTTTTAGAAAATTGACCAATCATGATATTCAAAATTGTAAGAATGGATTCATCTCGAGTATTGGAAAGAATGACCAATTACTGATATTTTTGAAATTCCTGTCACAAACCAAGCAAAATACAAAACATTAAATACAAATTTGCATGTTGCATGTCTGCAGCAATAAAAGATTGCAATCCAGTCACTTCATTGGATACCTGTCTCTATCAGGAACTAAGCAAGATCACACAAAAAACTATCACAAATAAAGTTGTACTTGTACATATACAGACGTACCTTAACAAGGGAAGATATTTATCTGATTATTTTGTTTAAAATCCAATTGCTTAATACAATGTAATAGTCCTGGTTATGCAAATCACACATGCTTTATGAAACTACTGACTATAATTAATCAAGATCTTGTCTATCCCCTTGAGAAAACCATTTTTGTACTACAAAGACCTCCCAATAACTGATAATCATTTCAAGAACAAAACAATTGACAGATTCACAGCATGTATATGGTAAGAGAAACTTCATTATAAATATCAAATGGATTTTATAAAGAGTTTGGGAACTTATGTGTACATGTTCAAGTATCGATCTGCAACAAACAATAATTATAACTATAATAATGGTTATTTACATAGCGCCGGTAACAGCCAGGTACTGACGCTCATGGAACTCTACAGCTAAATGAAATACATGCACACATTGTTCCCTCAGAGGTTGTGTTTAATCTGAAGCATTTTAAGCTGAACAAACCATTACCATGCAAGACAAACCATGCAAGACAAACCATATTTACTTTGACAATACGGTCCAATCCAGCTTTCGAGGCATTGTCCATTACAATGACCCCTCTCCGTCTCGCAAGCCTCTGGAGCACAATGACAATGACAATCCAAACCAAAGGTACCCCCTTCACACTCTAAAATATAATAAAACAAAACGGTAAGGTCACATATTAGAAATATAATGGTAGAATAATGATAGGTTAACAAAAAATTTCAACCAGTTGAATACAGAGCCCTGATTAAAGGGATTGTGTATCTTTATTCTAAACAAAATCCTAGATTAAGCTCATGCTGCAATCATAATTATAAACCTTGATGTCAGTCAGGAATCCCATGACGTTTACAAGCCGACCAAGGGCGATAGAGTGGGGGGGGGGGGGGGGGTTAGAATGTTAAAGACACCCTTTATCTCTGTACTATCCATGTATGCCCCCCCCCCCTGGAAAAACTTTGCAAAGAATGTTTGTTTGTCTGTTGTTGTTTTGTTTTTTTGCTCGAGAGGGGGGGGGGGGGGTGGATGTTGAGGAAACAAAAGGAGAAAAGAAATAAGAATTGATATGGAAAAGGCAACACCCTTTATTGAAAAATAGAATCTTACCTTGACATATGACCCCGCCACTATGTACTGTGTATCCTATTGCACACTTCTGCTCAGGGCACCCTCCAGTATCTTTAGCACATGGTTCATCATTCAAGCAATGACATTTATCAGTGCATTGAGATCCATAGTAACCGCCTTCACATTCATCTGGAACTGGGAATGATAAGAAATATTTAAGAAATCACAATTTAGCAATTATTATTAGTAAATAATATTAGATGTACTTCACACAAATCAGATTGCTTCTATTGCAACAAATTCTTTTCTTTGCAAACTTTAATTTTAATTTTGGTTTCATTCTAACTAGTGATTGCATGTTTTTTTTTTTCTCAAATTGATTTAAATTATTACATATCTTCTTGAATTGAGCAGAGCCTTCACTAGTTAGATCCACGTATTCATAGAAAGCATTCATCTCCTCTATCAATACACATGAGAATAGTATACACAAGGAGTTGTCCACAAACCACTACTTGGTGCGGGTATGTCTACGAAAATAGAACAAATAATAACCAAGTGTTTATATAATTGTGAATTATCTTATTCCGAATGGGTATAGTACAGGCGCCCCTGGTCATGTAAGCAATGGGGTTAGAAATTTAAAAAATATCAAAAATTACATAGCTACAGTGTACAAGTAAAATTCTGAATTATCTTACTTTTCAGTACTAGAAAGCATTTTTGACATATCATTTGTTATCATTGCTGACTATGACTTACTTTGACAGTTGTCTCCAGACCAGCCAGTCTGACATCCAAGTGAACATATTCCACTATAGATGTTACATGATGAACCTACTGCACAGTGACATGTCTGTGAACATCCTGGACCATATGTACCTATAGTACAAACTGTAAAGGAATTCAAAATACAAAATCAAGATGGACAGATACAATTCATTTGTCGGAAAGAAAAATATTTTTCATGAGTGACTGTGTTACAATAACTTCTTATTCATTTATCTTTTTCTCCACCTCATTCTTCTTCTTCTTCTTCTTCTTCTTCTTCTTCTTCTTCTTCTTCTTATGTTCTCCCCTGAGATGCGCCTGACCTCACTTATGAAACCAGCCACATTATTATGTGCATTTGATGTTCCAAGAAAAACTAGAATTTTCTTAGAATTCTGAGAGATGAGTATTATTTTAAGTCCTATATATTTTCACTACAAGAATTTGAGCACAGTCAATAGTATATCGAAAACCTTACGTGTGTTACATGCACGACCATGGGCACCGACGTCACATGAACATCCATAAGGATCAGGTAGGCAAAAAAGTCTCCCATGACATTGTTTGACAGGATCAATGCTACTGTATGAACATCGAAATTCGCAGTTCAATCCAAATCGATTTCCACCATCAGTTCTACAAACTGAAAAGAAAAAAAAATGAATTGTTCAATAAAAAAAAAAACTTTTAGACTTGCATAAGAAATAAAGAGTTCATGAGATAAATTTCAAATACGGTTGCTTCTCCTTTGCAAATTACCGATGGTATCTAATGCTCTTTAAAAATGATAAGTTTCATGAAGTTGAATAAAGCCCTCTTATACCATGGGAAGCAAAGTTCGACAATTACTAAAATTAATGTTATTGAGACATCCATTTAGAAATTATTTTGACATTTCATACGTTATTCAGGAATAAAAAAATTTAAAAAAGCAAATCTTTTCCCAGCTGTATATTATGTTTCATTCATTTTTGCTTGATTAACTTGGTGTACGGTGTATATACATGTACATGTAAAATGACCCGTAGCTCAGGTAGAGAGGGTCACTTTCCAAGTATTTACAAAGTCATTTTACATTAAAAAGCAGACTGTTTAAATTCATGAAAGATAATACATTATGACAGATCACAAATCTGCTCGTTAAAAACAGAATGATAAATGATAAATCAACATTATTCTTGCAATCGATTCCTGTATGGTGAAGAGTAACATGTAAACAAACATTAATTCAAAAGACATGGTGTATAATACTATTCTGATTTATCTATCTCCTCGTCAGGAAGGGAAAAGAAATATTTGAAATGATACATGTAAAATAGATTTTCATTACTGTGTTCATTTTCTCATGGAATAAGACAAGAAATATCTTCCTCAATTCATCTATACATTAGATTAAAAAAACAACAACATCATTTCAAATGCAATTCTTCAGGCCTACCGGTACTTACTTTCTAAACAATTCGTTCCGTTGAAGTTGTTAGGACATATACATAGACCAGACTTGCCATCACATACTCCACCATTGTAGCATTTATCGCAGATACCATAACACTCAGGGTGACCCCACTTACCAGCAGGGCATTCTGATATGAGATAGGGAGAGTAATTTTTCAGATTCATTTTTTCATCAATATTGAAATATAAATGAATATCTAAAGATCATCATCCACATGTAACTTGCATAAAATAAAGATTTCTTGGCTAAATATTAAGCAAAACTTTTTACATGCATCATAACAAACCATATTATCTTGGAGAAATTAATGACCCCTCTCAAAAAGCCCAGTCTGAATTAAGCAGGAATACACTTGTACATGTACCTCTGACAATTAGTCTGTACAATCCTCCTCTACTTTGATTCCTCTCGTTATCATAGTAGATCTCATAGATTCCTTGGTCTGATGTCTGGATTGGGTTTGGGAAGCTGATCTGAGTCTGTCCATCAAATGATGTAAGAACCTCACTTCCATCTTTCATCCAAGTAATCACATTGTCACTTGCATCAGATCCAAATCTGCTAGTCATGCTGATCATCACTCCAGTGTCATTCACGTTAACTGTCTTTGTGAACAATCCATCACTTGATATGAATTTAGCTGTCAAAAGGGATGATAATGATAAATTAACCAAATAAAAGAAGGTTAACCATATTAAATACATTATGTAGCACCTACATTTACGTGGCATGTGGACTGTAGCCATTTACTCACTACAGGAAACCATTCATTTGTATAAGGCTTGCAATTTGTTGCAAACATGTACATGTACATTGAAACATATATTTAAAAAAAAATCACTTGCATATTGGAATAAATCTGTTCCTCTTAATATTTTTCAATAACAAGTTTTGGTCATTTTCAATATTAGAATAGGCAATTCAAATCTGTTTGGACTTTCGTTTGACGATTTTAATGTAAGTAAACAATATCAACACAAATGGGCATGTTTGACGTAATAATGACCTCACATGGAATATGCTCAAAAAGTCAGAACTTCACTTTGACTACTTACTACAGGAAGCTGCTTTAGTACACATTGAAGAATAAATCTTTAAAAATGAGAAAATATTATGATTATTATAACGAATGGAATAATAATCTTACCATCATTTCGTTGGAAAAATGTAGTAACCCTTGTAACATCTCGAGCGGACTTAGAAGCCTCACAGTAGAAAGGACCGAAACCATCTCTATCCCATCCATCTCCTGTACGGAATATGACGCGTCTTACCAATGGAAGTTGTTCCGAGTGTCTCTCATCTGCTGGTGGTGATCTGTCTGTTGTTATGGGTGCTGATCGACCAAATGATAGTGTAGCGTCTGGTACACTGGGGTGACATATATACTGCGCACCTCCAGATGTATCTATATTGGTGTATACAGAGGTCAGCACTGTGATATGGACAGCCTCACCTGGAATGCCAAGAGTTAAAGTATCTCAGTAACATTGTTGAAGGTTGATTGAAAAATTGCGTAATTTTGGTATGAAATGTTACTTATTATCTTCCTTCTACTGTACTAGCCCTGTAACATGCAAAAATCCTGAAAAATTCTCAAACCACAAAGATATTAATGGTTTTCTAAGAAGGCGACACTGGTCAACATCCTCTAACAGTGATTAATTTTTTCCAAACCATTTTTGAATTTTCCCAACCGTTCTTCCATGAAAATTAGACAAAAAACAGGCTTTTAAAAATCTTTCAACACTTAAATGTCTTGAATGGTATGAAGAGCCAATTCATTGGCTCTTCGTTTAACTTTCACCTAAAAGTAAAATGAAATTTTATTGTAATGATAAAGTTGGGAGAATTAAGATATCGATCAGATCAGCTTTTCCCAATTTTTGTCGTTAATAATGGTCCGTTTTCACTCAAACTTTCAGATTTTCTTTAATTGTACATCTAGCATTGAAGGCACTACCTTAGCACCATTTTCTCTCATCTTTACAATGTTACCAAGTCCCTTTAAATATGTTATTTTACAGTATAAGCCTATACTCAGTTTCTTTTTCCATATGCATTTCGGACCTCAACCCATAAAGTAAGTTATATGTCATGACTACACCACAATGACACTTAAATAATAACACAACTGTAGAATGATCAAGACCTAAATCAATTGATGGGCCGAATGAGAGGCACGACCCCTGAGGTTAAGCCCCTTTAAGAAAACTATAACGTTTCAATAACGAACTGGAATAACAATATTTCAAATTGTCAAATTTGCACATATCCACCACGCCAATTTAAGTGCTCCAAGAGCTCGTGAATACCCCAGCTTGGCTACCGATTTCGGTGCTCACAGGTTTCAAGAAATTCCTTTCTCTCCTTGGTACCCATTTAACTCTTGGGAGAAGAGTGACAATTAGTTTATATCATATATACACTGTCGCTCATATAGTTGGAATAGTTTTGTTTTACCCCAATTTATGGAATTATTTTAAAAAATAATTTAAAAATAATAGATCTAGATAACAGTAAACATTCTCAGATTTTATTGAATAATAATTTGACAATGTGTGTTTTGCGTGACTACTGAAGCATGTGTATGCTACTATGCTTATCAACTAGGGGACCTACGCCCTTAAGTCATAAATGACAGTAATGAGGATTAATGCCCCACAAAAGGGCACTAATATATAGCACATCGACACGGTTTTGATCATGGGGCCTCACAGTTACGATGCCATTGCTTTGTCACTAAACCATGACTGTACGCAGCGGGGGCTAGGGTAGGGGGCAGTTTCCATAAATAAAATAAAGAACAGAAAATGCAATAAATTTTCAATAATTTATTGCATTTTACCCCGGTCCCCAACATAAAAAATCCTCTGGATGGCGACGCATTATGGCTCAAGGCATGGGCACACAGAGGATTTGTTTATGTTGGGAACCGGGGTAAAATGCAATAAATTATTGAAAATTTATTGCATTTTCTGTTTTATTTTTTGTATTTGTTGGGCATTTGTTTCATCCAAAACGTACACGTTAAAAAATGTTAAAGGGGGGTTCAACTCCCAACCCCCCCCCCCCCCCCCCTTTGTACGCGCCTGCCCCGAATCACCGACACTGGAAGCAGCAAGCAAACAGACATCTCATATGTAACAAGCATTTCTCTCGTCATCAAGATACTTCTGAAAAGGAAATTAACTGCGCATAAACTGAAAAGGACTGAAATTCTGCCCTTTCAAGCATTACACAATTTTTTCTTTGAAGGACAATAGTAAACATCCTGTAACGTCCCCTAAACAAAATTGACGTAGACCACAACCTTGAAGCACAATTGCATATTTGAAAACCACAGAGCGGGTGATAACAACAAAAGTTGAATTGTTATTTTGACTTATATAATATTTGCGGATTTCCTGACCATTTTGTAGAGGCTAGTGGTCCACCAATTTTTATGATAGTAGAAGTTTTTTTATTGCATTTACCGTTCCAATTCATTCAACAAAACCAGAGTCAATTTGCATGAATAATAGGCAACTATAATGTACATGTACACCGTACATATTGGTAGAATGGCGTTATTATATGCACATATCGGCGTTCTTATTAATCATCATCAATACAATTATTCCCTGACTATAGTATAGTATATATGGTATAGTACGTTTCGATTTCTGAACAGGAGGATTTCTCAGCTCATACTGTATCCCGCGTACTTGAGTTGGAGAATGTGAACGATAGATAATATTCACACGCAAATCTAAATGCGATAATACTGAACTAAGTTTTAGCAACCCAAAATATTTTCTCAGTGTTTCATTTTAAGCAAAATATTTTTTGAAATTTCGATATAGAGCAGCGAGGAGTGAAGTTTCCAAAATCGTGACTTCGTGGAGCGGGACCTAAGATTCTTTATCTTAACTAAAATAATTGTAAACAAAAATATTCTGCTTAAAAATATTTGTTTGTACGGATAAATCGGGCGCTTTTAGTACTTCTAACACTTCGAGGCCAAAGTTCATAGTTTCAGCAAAATTAACAGAGCCAGTTTTTAAAGCGTAAAAATCTGAACCTTCATGCATTTTGGCATTTTACACATTCCCTATAGGAGATGGGAGGGATAGTGATGTTTTCGGTCCTGTCTGCTGTTAGGCTTCTAAATCTGATCAAGATGTTACAAGGGTTACTACTCTTGCACATATCATCGGTTGGTGATAATCTGTAATTTATATTAGAATAACTATTTTTGCAGGAGAGGTGACATCTTATGACTAAAAGCATGTTGGTCCTAAATGAATTTACATGCTACATGATTGTATGAACTGGTAATGAAGGATGAACACAAATGGGAGTCTTGGGGAAAATAAATTAAGACCAGCCATTTTCCTGATTCAAGACACATACGATTCAAGGGGCTCGACATAGGGTCAATACGTTGGTCCACCCTACTAATTTGCCCAGTGGTATTGCACTGGTGCAACACTACAGAATTCTTACTTTGCACATTAAAGTAACTCCGTAAGATTGTTGAAGGTTGATGAAAAAAAAATTGTATAAAATGTTACTTATTATATTCCTTCCTCTGTACTTACCCTCTAGCAGGCAAAATATCCCGGACAATTTTCAAACCACAAAGATATTTATGGTTTTCTTTGACTCATACAGTGATTAACATATAATTCTCCCAACCATTTTTTAATTTTCCCAACCGTTTTTCCTTGAAAATAAGACATAAGACAGGCTTTTAAAAATCATTCAACGCTTAACTGTCTGGAATGGTATATAGAACCAATTCATTGCTTTGTGACGATATACATTCACCTAAAATGTAATTAAATTGTAATAATATAGTTAAGAGAATTAAGGAATCGATCAGATCAGTTTTCCCAAATTTTTATCGTTAATAATGGTCCGTTTTCACACACACTTTCAGATTATCTTTAATTTCACATCTAGCATTGATGTCACTAGAACCATTTTCTCTCATCTGAACAATGTTACCAAGTTTTAAAACTCAGAAGTTTATTCTTCAACAACTCGGAGGTGTTGTGGGCACATTTCCATAGAAGACGACTAGCTGAGTAATCCATGCAGCACCAACGAAAGTTGTAAGTCAAAACACATTGTCTAACCTTGTAATTCTATATTTTGTCTATGCATTTAGTAAGTTAGTATGGGAAGAAAGACTATCATATTTGTTAATGTTTGTGATGTTCCATTATATAATGTGCGTATTGCAGTTGTCACGATATTTATTTAACAATATTTGATTGATTTTGTATACAATTTCCATATGTTAACTGGGTTCATAATATAAATCCAGATAAACGTTCAAATGAGACATTTATGTGATTACCATTGTTGAAATACTCATGTCATTAAGTTCATAACTAATGTTTGATATATTTTCAGGTTCCACATTCTAATGAGAGTTAATTTACCCAATTGAATTAGCAGGGTGTTAAGCATGGAGTAAGGGCCGGAAAGACAGACTTCAGAGCCACGAGGATATCCTTGGAAGCTGTTCTTCCGTTCTACGTACATGAGAGTCTGGTTGAACAGTCTAGTTCATCAAATGGACAAGCAAGCTCAAGCCAAGGCAGACTCATCATTGTTAACTATCTTTAGTTCTTAATTAGGCCAATACAGTGTATTAGAATGGCAGGAATTTTTTTTGCCGAGTGTAGTTAGGATACGCTAAGCGTATTCAGTTTTATATGCTCTTAATTCGTAATATTTTCACAATTTCATGGTACATTAATTGCTTATTCTATGCTATTATACCTGTAGTTTTTGTAAGGTTCAATAAATATGTAAACTACGTAGGGTTTAAAGTGTCAATACCCTTATTTCCAGAATAAGTCGGATGAAATATGTTTATATATATATATATACATTTATATATTTAAAACATTGTCCTGTTCCCAAATTACTAAATAATCATAATCTTATTTTTCTATTCTTTAGTCACCTGTATTTACAAACGGCACGAGGATCGGCGTAAAAACGGGAAATTGGCTTTGTTGACAATTCTCAGGAAAACCGCCCCTTAAAAGGAATCATATATATTATATGCTCGCATGACCATGGTGACATTTCATTAAACATCGACTCAGTCAGAATCACCCCAGTACGCAAACAATTACACACCAAGGTGGATTTTAATTGATGATAATAACCTACCTTGTATCAACATCGGAAAACAGACGAAAAGAGACAGCGTTGAAAAAAACAGTTTCAACACTTTTAATGTTGCCATTTTCTCCACTATTCTCCGCAACATCCACGTCCCACAATCCGATTTTCCACAAATATTCTCAGTCAAGTGCCATCCGTATATATACCTGGACTCTCACCCGACATTTAGTGTGATTAACCGTGGTTAAATAAATAAAATAAACAAACAAATAAATAATATCAACAAACACCTTCCTGGTCAGATGACGTCAGTATAGAGTGGTGAAGTGTGACGTCATCAAAACTCTATTTTTAGAATATCATTTTCTGAAAGAACATCACAAATAAAGTCCAAATGTCAAAAGCCAACTGAATATGTTAAGTATTGGCTGAGATATGACCATCTGAATAAAAAGATTTCCTATTTTCAGTGTTATTTTGCTCTGATTCATAACTGAGCAATATAACACTGAGCTCCTATAGGAAATCTTTTTATTCAGATGGTCATATCTCAGCCAATACTGAACATTTTCAATTGGCTTTCGACATTTGGACATTATTTTGTATGCTCTTTCGGAAAATGAAGAAAAAAAATGAAGAAATTCTAAAAATAGATTTTTTATGATGTCACAGCTTCGGTACTCTATGTACCTCTTGTACCCGGAACTAAATACATGATATTAGTCTGTCATCAAGTCTCTCACGATGAAGCTGATGGCAGGGCAATCAAATCGAAATTAATTTCAAAGAAATTGCATTGACCATTATTAAGAGAAGGTTCATTGATTTAAAAAACTAACTTTATCGTCATTGTTGCAAAGGTGAAACTGTGATTCGACAAGGTTATCAAAATTCAATACTTGGAAACATGCGAAGTAATGATTATTATAAATTACAAAACGCTTAAATACAGCCCCGGCATAGCACCTGAAGAGCTCTCCGAAAGCTATACTGAAATGTGTGACGCCACATGTTGAACATGATATGCAGAAGCAGACGATGTTCCATGACATCTCACACATTTTCAGTGCCTGTTTTGTCATCTTCTTTTCAGCTATGTCTTTTACTTCACTACCGTCAGAATAAATGTTTAATCTATTGCCTCACCCCGCGCATGGTATCATTTTTATGAAAAATGTAGCGATAAAAAAATTAAGGAGTCCGTCGCTTGTAAACAAAATAAAGAAGCCATTGTATTTTCGGCTGCATACACCGGGATATGTTCGTCCATGTTTTCATTCCGGAGGAGTTTCAATTTGAAAGGGTGGTTTCTTTCATTGTTCATTAACCCCTATCCTGTGTATATACAAACAAAAGAATTTAGTATTCAGAATCGGTTTCATATTCCTTTTTGAATGGTGTAAAATGCCATCACATTTGTATACACTAAACTCATTATGATTTGAGAAATAATAGCATTACAATTATATTCATTCTTTATGGGATGTCGTCCGCTTGGGCAGGATTGGTTCAGAATGTGACGTCATTAAAACATCGCTATTTTTCTGGCGAATCTCTCGTATATCCTCGATGCTATGGAGGAGGTTTTATTTGTATTTTTATAAATCACCCGATATGTAGTTGACCTAAAACTTGTACAATGGCCATCCCTTAGCTTACCGATTTCTAGGGATACGTTATTTGCCATTTGTGATTTTCTTCGAACGGGCACTTTAAGTTGCCAAAACCTTGCTCATTTATTCACATAGAAATACCACGTAGGTGTAAACTTGTTTTCTTGTAATAAAGCAGTGGACTTACTAATACGCGTAATGTATTATGCAGAGTGTGTTGTTTCTCTTTTATTTTGACGCTTCGCTGCCTGAGTAATATTTGCATTTCGGGAGGTATTTGGAATTTCAGTTTTCCTTCTAATAGGCCATTTTCGTAATGTAACCAAATTTAATGCCTAAGTCTTTGTGAAGTGCCTCAATACAAATTATTTGTTGCCAGGTAGGACAAACGTTATGGCATGACCTACCTAGCAACACTTATTGAAATATTATTAATCTTATCAGGTGAATGAAATAATTTGTATTGAGGCACTTCACAAAAACATATGCATTAAATTTAGTTACATTACGAAAATGGCCTATTTGGTACAACCAATTGAGCAGAATATTTATTGGGTAAATTTCTGGCACCGGGATAGGTATTCCACGGGTAAATTATGGGTCATCTGAACAAGAAGAATGAGCTACAGGTTTGTGGATATGTGTTTATCAACAAGTTATGAAAGTCACAATATAATTTCCACGTTCATAATGCTTTTATATGCTTTATATGCTTTTACATGCTGTGTGTAACTTTTGCTAAAATTGCGTGTGTTTGGAGTAGGTCCATGGTTTGGATCACCATTACAAGTTAGAGAGATTAGGACATACCGCGTGTGTTGAATATGGATAACCATTACAAAAGCCATGATCAAGATTACATGTTAAATCTCTCTCTCTCTCTCTCTCTCTTCTTTCTTCTCTTCTTCTTTCTTTATATCTTTCTATCTCTCTCTCTCTCTCTGTCTTCTTCCCCTGTCTTATCATTCTTACTCTCTCCCTCTCTCTTTCTCTTCCTCCCCTGCCTTGTCATTCCTAATCTCTCCCCCTCTATCTATCTCCCCCTCTATCTCTCTCTCTCTCTCTCTCTCTCTCTCTCTCACTCAGTCTCTCGCTCCTCTCTTTCCGTCTCCTCTTCTTTTATTTTATTCTCTCTCTCTCTCTCTCTCTCTCTCGTCGCTATTCCGTGGGTGAAGGGGGGGGGGGGGGGTGGCTCCCTGTGCATCTCGTATTGTTATCTTAATATTACGAAGCTTACACGCTCCGAAATTATTATTTATAAATTACAGGTGAAAGGCTTTCTCTTCATACATTAATCATAAAATAAGCTAATGCAAACATAATAAAACCCACTGTACAAAATATATGTAATGATTCTTTGCAAACTGAATCCATATTTTAATAACTTCAAATTCACGCTTGTTAAGTATAAATCTCTTTTTAAACAACAGACTTATCAGCAGTGTCCCTTTTATACGTCTAACCTCTTAAAAATTGGAAATATACATTATCTGGAGGTAAATTGCTAAAGCACACATTGGAATGATTTATTTAGGATTCATTAATATATTTATTTAAAAAAAGAAATATTGCACTCATAGTTGTTTATACAGCTGATAGAAGGATTGTACAATACATGATTGTGAAACATAATTAGAAAACACATACAACTGATACATAATCGTTCATAGATGAAAACATTACAAATAGATATCAGTCACGGAGACCGGAATAATTTAAATTTCATGGGAGCTGAGAAGTTCAATTAAATCTATATTAGGCAATATGCATTATGCCACGTTTGTCATTATGAGGAGATGATGTCAAATATTTCCAAAAGAAAAAGAAACGTACGATCAGAATGTCATGGCGCAAACAATTAAGTTGTAAGAATTTAACTAAAGACCCCATGTCTTAAGTTAACTATAACTAACTTCAACTTGTATGTTCTTGTCACTTTGCTATGATTACATTGTACATGCAGAAAATATAAAACTCTAGAAATAGACAAAGATGAGATTGACCGAATACACGGTTCATAGAATGTTACTTTTAAAAGGCACGCTTACCATTAAGTACCGTTAAGTACCAAAGTCATACCACATACTGGTAAGTGTTTTTAACACATAATTTACCCGTTATGGTTTTGAAATAAACACACATTTATATTTGAACGAAGTACCAGATCATAAAGTTTCAAACTGAAAACCTCTTCAATCATTTTCATACTTGACATCATCCGTTTGTAAAAGAGGTAAATTCGAACGAGGAAGAAAGGCAACGTGCGCCAGTCGTTTCACTGGCGACTGACATAGGAAAATTTGCTCCAAAATGTTTGGAATGTCATTAGACTGAGATTGATTTTAACAAAAATAATAAAATGACGAACTTAAGGTATTTCTTAATCAAATTTGATGGACAGAAAAACAAAATAGTAAGCCATCAGTAATCGTTGGTAAATTTCTTATTGAAACGAATCTTAAAGAGCTGCGATTTAACATTTCAACCGTTTTTTTCTCGAGATCTTCCGAGATCAAGAGATTCTCAGATTTCAAAAATTTGCAGTAAAGTTTGGATTTTTGACAAACACATTTTGTACTAAGAATGCGGGTCTCACATCCCTTCGTGACATCCATGCATTCTTGTGACATCCATGCTACGCTCGTCATTATTCTTTAACCCTTTCGTAGGACAGAAACTATTTAATGGCTAATTTGATTACCTTTGATTTTTCCAATCGGCAACACTGGTGTTTTGTATTGCTTTGATGTTATTCGAAAAGTCATGTATCTGAAAATAAAATTCATTGACACGAATAATGTCGGGAAGTTTTTTTAAGACTTTTTTTTTTAAAAATCTATTTGTGAAACCTCTTGAAATGGTGCCTGATTTAGGAACTTAAACCTTCTCTTTACAAAAATCATAGCATTAAAATAATGCGATATTATAAGTAAAAAATGGACACAGATTGTGTGGGAATTTTGCTCTTTCTTTTCATGCCTATAATATTTGTAGCGCTCTCAATCAAAGGTTGTTGACCCAAATCATAAAATGTGGGTAACTGTCACGAAATGGTTAAAAAGACCTGTATGTGATTGTAAAGTCAGTCCTTAAACAACATTTCATTTCTCTAATTCTTTGATACGTTTCTCTAAAGCTTGAATTTTTGCAGTCTTGCTCTCGTTCTCGGTTTGGAGCAACCTGAACCTCTCTTTCATATCCACGTTCGTCTCTTTCAACAGGCGAGCATTCTCGGCAAAAGAGTTCTGTGGAAAATCAAGAAAAATGCACAATATTGGATTAATTTTATCAATTGTATATTGTTGAAATATTACCTGTTGCAATGTACTGTTATTGGAGTGTTACGGAGCATGATCTTTTGCACACATCGCCCATATACTTTGGAATGTTATATCCCATCTCATATGGATGATTCAATCGTAGGTTAAATTATTTCTAAAAACGCACTTCATTTTGAATGAGCTTTGCTTTGGTAAATAACAAAATCTGTCTTTTTCTCAGGCACATAGAGACGCTAAGGTAATTATGGAATATAAGAATAATAATAATAATTATCAATATCATTATTGAACTAATAATTAAACGCGTTTATATGTTCAAAAAATGAAGCTCCATAACTGGTTAGCATGTACAACTGACTACAATGGCATATGAAAGGGCTGTGGTCAATTACTTAACAGTTTAATAGATGACCAATTCGTTAATTCAAACCTCTTGTACATAGTTTCAGTGCTCTCGAACTCGAAAAACGGGAACTTTTTTAGAAAATTGTTTGTTACCAAACTGTTTCTGTCATGTCTCTTTCTGTTTTCAACCATTATTGCTCTCAGCTTGGGGTGGTCCTTAACATGCTTAAGTGGAATATGGATCATTGTAAATTGCTTATAAAAAAATGAAATATCATTCAAAAAATGTTAGATCGTAAGAACTTACAATTTTCTCCGACACGACTTTCTCAACCAACGACATTATCTCCATCATGGCGACATCGGGAGGTCCCGAGTGGGTGGACGCTTTCCTTTTCTTGACCGGAAGGTTGGGGGCCGAGATTATACTCGCCCGATGTCGCTTGGTCTGGGTACCTTGCTGAGATCCCTGCTTGGCGGAGTCTTTCCCGTTTTCCAGGGGAGAGTTGAAACTACTGCAGAGAGTGGTCGATGTGAGGGGGGGGGGGGGTGGAGAATGCAATGTTGATAATGAGTTGTTGAAGTGATCAGTTTATTGATTTTATTGTTAATGTCTGATTTTTTATAATAAAACATGGAACATGAAAGGCGTTTATCGTAAGTGTGCCTCTAAAAACAAATCAACATGTTTCTGATAATTACAGCATTTGAAAGAAGAAGAAAGAGAAGACAAGAAATTGGTAAAGTGGGGAAAGAGCAATGAATAAAAAGAGACTCATGGAGAGAGAATAAAAAGAGATAACGTGTTGCGTGTATGTGTGTGTGCGTGTGTGCGTGCTTGCGTGTGTGTGTGAGATAGAGAGAGAAAGAGAGAGAGATAGAAGTGGGGGATGATAAATCCCCTTAATCTATCCAACTAGTGGATGACCAACTACATCAAATTGACCTACCTCATTTCTGAGGAGATACTGACTCGGTTGATGTCCTTCTCGACGTCCGTGGCATCCTTGTTGTCGTGGTCGTCTGATTGTTCTTTCTTCATCGATTGTGTCTTGAGCCTTCTCCTTGCTTCTTTCTCGATCACGGTCTGTCATTTATTACGGTATCGGGAATGAAAGATAATGAGGAAGAGGATGGTTATATTTGAAATAATAATAATCTAGATTTACATAGCGCTTAATACGAAATACCGTCTCCAATCGCTTTACAGATCTATTATTACCCCGGTCATAGAATTCATCCACACAGAATGTGCACCATCTACACTCCCTGGAGAGTATTATTACAATATGTTCACTGTGCGGGTATATGACAAAGGCTCTCCTCATCAGGTCCCCATTTCTTTCCTGGGTATGGAGTGGCAAATGTAGATTAATGCCTTGCAAAAAGATATTAGTGCCGTATCGGGGATCGAACCCACGACATTTGAATTTCAAGTCAAGTGCTGAAACCTCTCGACTTCTACACCTCTACTATTGTATTGGGGATAACCATGTCTCTGCTTGTGTAAAAATATAGCCTATGGGTGTGGTGATCGAGCAGTTTAATGAGTTGGCGGGAGATTTAAAGGCCTTGGGTTCGATCCTCGGCATGAAAATGATGTCCTTAAGCAAGATATATTATCTCTATTTTATTATCTCCACTGAGGTGTTACAACAATCGCACCCAACCGGGTAGCTAATTTTTTTTTCCCAAACAGGTTTGCCAATGCTAATATTTCCGGTCATCTGATTGGCTGATATGTTACGTCATTAGCAATGGCGTATTGCTGGCAATCCTGGCATACTCCCTGTAGAGTGGAGAATGTGCATACATTTGGTGCGGGAAAGCCCAATAAACATCCGAACACTAAACCCTTTAATCAGTTTGCTCACTCATTACACTCACCTTTACAGACGGATAGTCTTTAAGCACACCCAGGATATCATCTTTAGATAGCGAGAAAAGCTCAGAGAACCCAACAGAAAGTACATCAGCCATTCGTCTGTCAAAACAAGAATCGGGAACATTGGGTTTCAATATTGGGAAAGTGATGTCAACTCGTTCTTGTTTGAGGAAATCGGAAGTCATTGATTGAAATATAAAAAAAAAAAAAATCATTCTCCAGTTTCAATTTACAAAGAAAAGAAATTACATAGAAGAAGAAAAAAAATCATAAGAATAGGATAACCTTAGGGTTAGTTTTTGAAGGTCCTTGACCGGGTAGTTGTTCTGGGGTGGTTGTTTTGGAAGAGTTTTCTGGGTCAGTTTTTGGTTTAGTTGTCTGTGGTAGATAGTGTAACGACCGGAAGTTGATGGTTGATGGTTTGACGGTGTATTTTACCTGACTGTTAAGAAAGCACGTGTGCTCTTGTAAGTAAGCAACCAGGGTACCGACAACTTTAACTCTCCGAGGGACCTGGTAATGAGGATTAATGGCTAAGTAAAGGGCACTACCGAATCCACTCGGTTTCGAATCCGGATCCTCCCTGTTACGAATTGCTCTACCACTGAGCCACCTCGCTATCCTAGGGATGGTTTATCGGGTTAGTTTTCTGAGGAATATATGTAGTGTTTAGAAGCGCAATTGTCTGGGGTTGAAGTTGTCTTAGAAAGAAAAAAATCACAATAGTCCTATTTTTCACCTATTACTTGTGCCTTCCAGATCGAGTATGCCAATCTCTCCAAAGTAGTCTCCTGATTTCAGCGTAGCTAACACTCGCCCAGACTTACTGCAAATGTAAAAAAAAGGAACGAAGAGATTGTTTATGAAAAGAGTGGAAACATTATTCAACTATTCAAACACTTATTATTTGTTATTATCATCATCATTGTTATTATCAGTATGGCTATTATCATTCAATTCAATGCAACTCATATAATTTATTTCCATAATTCAGTCAAAACATGAGAAAATACTTGCAAGAAATTAAATATCAAATGTCATTTGCAATATTACATAAGAAATGTAACTTATACGTAATTACACAACATTATTATTGTTGTTATCGTTATTATTATTATTATTATTATTATTAGTAGTAGTAGTAGTAGTAGTAGAGTATTAGTATCAGTAGTAGTAGTAGTAGTAGTAGTAGTAGTAGTATAGTAGTAGTAGTCGTAGTCGTAGTAGTAGTAGTAGTAGTAGTAGCAGTAGAAGTAGTAGTAGTAGTAGTAGTAGTAGTAGTAGTATAGTAGTAGTCGTAGTAGTAGTAGTAGTAGAAGTAGAAGTAGTAGTAGTAGTAGTAGTAGTAGTAGTAGAAGTATTAGTAGTAGTAGTAGTAGTAGGAGTCGTCGTAGTAGTAGCTAGTAGAAGTAGTAGTATCATTAGCAGTGAAAACTCACTCAATGACTTGCAGGAGACCATCGGAGATGATGAACATCTCCCTGGCAACCTCTCCTTTCCTACAGACCAAGTCTCCAGGAGTGAAGATACACAGATGCATCTTCAGGACCAGATCGTGAAGGAACTCTGGAGGACAGACTTCCAGAATAGACACCTAGGAGAGGGGGTGATTTGATTTGACTTGATTCAATTTGATTCGTCAAGCTTGAAAAATTTTAAAGCTTAAGAAATGTTACAACATTGCAGTGACAATAATATTAAGCCGTGTGAGCTAACAATAACTAGCTTATTTTCCAAGAAGGTCCTTAGGCAGTCTGTAGGGTCTCATGGTATTAAAGCAAGGTCCTTTGTAAAGAGAAAGTCACCTCAAGTGAATTTAATGTGTATGGTCTAGAAAATATAGACCCTTGATCCAGGAGCGGATCCAGGATTGTAGGGGTAGGGGGCTGGGGCGGATCCGGGGGGAATTTTCCCGGGAACTTTATTCAGGATTCCCCGTGACCTTGCCAGCCCTTTCGGCCCTGCAGACTCACACCGTTCAGGGTAGGATTGATAAGACACTTGGCGATATTTGATGTTCACTTCTTTTTTTTTTAATAACCTTTCCTCCACGGGGTTGTCTCTTGATCAGCTTATGATAAATCAGCCTCAGGAATGCCCATGAATAAATATTTCTTTAAGGAATCGAATAATTTCGAGTGAAACCTGGGGAATTATTTTCAGCGTTAATCATCTCAAAAATAAGAAAGTCAATGTCACATTACAACTTAAATGAACGGCGTACAGGGAATGTCCCGAAAGTGACTAACAGGGAATTCATACGAGCACTGGTCCAAATCTATGTGACTGATGATGCAGTCCTAACCGAATGAAACATTAGATAGTGTCAGAATTAAGTTGTTAATATTTGAATAAAGTTACCCTTTTAAGAGTTTGTAGATTAACATGGAGAGCGAGTTCTGTACGATGTTTGTCGGGGAGTAGACCCAATGAGTTGACGTCCCCTCGTCCTTGTGTAGCACCACTGTTGATATAGATTGGGAAAAGAACACGTGATTTGTATAAAACCTCTAAATGAAAAACAATTTTATCAAGAGACAGTCGAAGAACTAAGTAGAATTCAACTCAATTCGATTTGTTTTTCAATCTTCAATCCAAAATGGGCCTATAAAGAATTGATACAACGTATAATATCAAATGGAGCACCCATCAAAGTCTTTTAAAACTGTGCTTAACTTTAAGTACACCCGTCATGTGCGGGTGTGTAAGTGCGCGTGTATGCGCGCGTGTGCGTGTGCGCGTGGATGTGTGTTGTGTGCGCGTGTGTGTGCAAACTGACAAATTTTGTTGGAATATGAAATGTATAATTCTCATGGGTGTGCAATAGCGATGAAAATGTGTGTTATAGGGCATCTATATTAACTCATTAGAAAGTTGTTTGTGTTTTTTTGTTATGAAATATGGCGCCGTATAAATGCTACGAATCCTCACAATATGAAGGAATAATATTTACGACAAATAGCCTACCGTTAAGGAACACTTATCTTTATAGCTCTCCCCTTCTCTCCTTCCGAAATCTAAATAAATATAATGATACATACCGTTTCCATGTGTAGTCATACCATCTTAGTATCCGTAATTGAACGTCTCTTGGCACGTTGTTTGTTTGCATATATCTCTTGGCATGATCCTATAAAACGGGAAAAGAAAATGTCGGAGGTAACAACACCACTCTTAAACCTGCATCCACAGAACTTCTCATCTTAAACTTAATTTGTCATCGTCTCGAGTCATCTATATGCTTCTTTTTTGTTGTTGTAGTAAGCTTTTACCGACGACTTTGTCGGCAAATTAGTTTAGAGGGCACTAAATTGATAGTCTAACAACGCCGCTGCAATAACCACCATTTTAAATTCAATTACATAACCTGTCAAACGGGAAAAAAAGTGGAAACCATTAACGTGGACAACAGCAAAATACTCCCCAAAATAAACAAACATTATAAGAAGTAAACAAATAACACGTTCTGACTTACCACGTGGCGTTCAAATTCCATCCGGGTCGCATTGCGATTCTCTATGACAGCACCGACTTGCCCTGTTGATTAAATTCAATTGAAAAAATTAAA
This sequence comes from Strongylocentrotus droebachiensis, assembly GCA_035222895.1. Lineage (NCBI taxonomy): Eukaryota > Metazoa > Echinodermata > Echinoidea > Camarodonta > Strongylocentrotidae > Strongylocentrotus > Strongylocentrotus droebachiensis. The sequence continues at coordinate 79,750 of JAVYIG010001504.1, read as the reverse complement.
GACACAATAAAACAGTGAACATTTATGTGCTTGATTCAAACGTTTTCCATATGTCCTGGAAGCTTTAATTTACGTCTCCGTAATAAGACAAATTAAAATCCGAATGTTATGATTACTATCCCATCGCATCTTTGTTTGGCTCTCCAAACTATCTTCATAAAAATATTTGAAGCGGTGTTTTTAGAAAAAGCACCTTGGATAAATAGCTAATTTTTAATTGCTTTGTACCTATAAGATCTGACTGTATAAACATTTCTCATTTTGGTTATGTCTCATTTTACGGATTAATATAGCCTCTTACTTTTTTTGTAAATTATGATTCGATACTTCCAAGAATTAGAAACCCTTTATTTACCGTTGAATGGAATGAACATAAATCAATGTGTGGACTGGGGAACTTACCGACAACTGTAGCGAATATGAAAATGCCCACCAGATATCCAACAATTTGCACAAAGTATCTGAGGAACAAGAAGGAAAAAAAAAGCAAAAATTAAAAAATTATTTAACAGATATAAAAATTATCTGGATGATCATGAATCAACCAATTATGTGTATATTATTACGATCGCAAAGACTTTTGAAAATCAACCCATGGCCATTTCAATAGCCCTGGCCATCACCCATCGAATGTGCGATCATTCAACTATAAAGTGTTACGTAATCCCAACATGATTAAGTGCTATGGCAATGGACTATACGATGGGATATTGAAATTGCCTTTGTGGTGAGTTCTCGAAGGTCTTTGTGTCCGTGTTATGCATGTATATTGGCAATTTAAGTACTTTGTATATACCGATGTCGCCAATCATACTGTTGACCATGTAAAGTTAAGAAATCACAAATCGGGTACCGGATATGATGCAAAGAAACATAATATACATTCACCTTCTTATTGAAAACTAAACTCTTCTAAATGATAATAATTGAACAAATCTGTTTGTTCTGAAATTTATTTACTTTTCTACCAGTACCAGCGGGATGAATATCGTTGGGAGAATTTTGTACTATTCGTTTAAATTCTTGTTCTCCCAAGACGATTGGACTTGATGTTTCGAGAGGGCTTAACCTAAGATTGAAAGGGCTTCTTGTTCAGTTAATCTCCATGCCTCAAGCATCTAGTAAATATTGATTGTCTGTGGATGGGCAAGTAAGAGTCCAAAGCAAACCAAAGCTGAGCTACACATGGATACTTGTATATATTTGTTAAACAATTTATGTATTTAAAGTTATACTTGCAATGTTCTACCAATGATTATAAACAAATTGTACACACTAAGCTATCCTGTTAATTTGTTTGATAAATGATAAGTTATATTCTGGAAAATATTATTCAATATACATGTAAATTGGGCTCACGATGGTTTTCAAGTCACTCCTACTTTTGAATAAAGAAGTTTTCTTCTTTTTTCAGTGGAGGGGCGGCGTCGTCTCTTGTGAAAGAGAAAGTAAATGGCATTGCATGAATCTATAATTTTGAAAGTTTAATTTATGTTTGTAAATTTAAATACAAATTCAAAGAGGTATAACGAATAGAATGTTTAGGTTTTGGTTGCCCGAATGATGGTTTTGGGGTGTGTACATATTGTCACCATCTAGTACTTTGAAGTTGAAGTTAAATTACACAGTTTCCCCTCTTTTTTCATCATTATAATATATTTCATTTCTTGTACATCCCATTACTAATAAACTAAAACAATACAAATGATTTTCAAGTTACTCTTATCATACTAATGATTCTGAATTGTGCGGATAATATCGTTAGGTCGATCTCTCAATATGGGAGTATATTTTGAAGAAATTCAATTCCAGAAATCCCATTAAAAAATACACCGTTTTGCAGCTGAGAATAATGTTAGCTCCAAATATCCCTCATGCAGAAGCAGTATGAAAACAACAAAATCATACAAATAGGGCTACTGCATGGCTATTAAGACGTTTCCTTTTGACGGATAATCTGTGAAAAGGTCTCAAAGATACGAACTGTTAAGTTCACAAATAGCGAAGTGTTATCTCGGTTTAGAAATAGTTCCCTATATAAAAGGCGCCTAATTGCTCCTCTTTATTAAGCGGGCGATTTTTGCGATTCTTCGTCGAGAAAGAAAGATCCCCCTTCCTCCTTTCTCGCTAAATGGATGGAATTTAAAAGAACTCATAAAAGTAGAAAATCAATTATATTGAAGCCTGTATAGTTACTGTATAGTTCAGGTACTGTTACATGACAACGAGGACCAGTCTAGGAGACCATTGTTACGTAATATTCTTGCTTTTAAACCCTATTGAACAGTTAAAGGAGTAACTAAGGAACGGGGGGAATAAAGGTCGTGTTCAGGTCGGGATCATAATTCTAAGAATTGTATCAAAGAAGAGTGTTTGTTTTTGCTTTTAATTTTGTTTGTTCGTTTGTTTGTTTGATTTTTTTAAAAGCTTTGCTTTTACAGATAAAGTACATGATTGAAATAATTATACACCTTGCGCTTCTTTTATATCATACCAATCCATACCAATGAGTGATCGTTACCATTTGAAGAAAAAATAATGTGATAACCCTTAAATTACAGGTGAAATTATGACTTAAATCTGCACCGATTAGGAGGACAAAATATGCAAATACTCCACTGTCATTCGTTTGATAAGTCCAAGCCACTGTTTACTTTTCGGGATACATGTACAAGTGGTGGTTGTTACGATGAAAAGTCTGTGTTTTATTTGTACAGCCGTTAAAGTGCATGACGTTTGTGGTCAACTCTGGTTTAAGCCATAGGAACAGATGAGATTTAAGTGTGGTATATCTGTTTACTTATTTGTTGACGAAGGTTAAAAGCAAATTTAGTTTGCAAACTTGCAAGATCGTGTTGAATAGCTGGTTTAAATACTGGACTCTTAAATGGAGGGCTGAACATAATATGTTGTGTTTTTTCAAATAAAATGACAATCAATATAAAATCTTAGAATAAGAATGCCTTCATAAAAACAAAACCTCATTAGATTAATGAAATAAAACGGATGGTTCCACTTTACCAAAAAAAGTTTTGGGAGTGTAACAACACGAAAGATTACCTATTACTTTTTGTGTAAATCAAATGCATTGCAATATTTATTTTGTTAAATTTAGTTTTTCTCTACCTTAAAAGTTTGGGCCGTGATGATCATTGTTTAGCCATTGTTCACTTTGCATGATCCATAGTATTGATTATAGTAATGAACTTGTTCGAATTCGTTTCTGTAAATCTAGTAGGTCTACCCTTTGGAATATGATGGGGGGGGGGGGTCGTCCAAAATTTGAAACAATTATATTTTGTCTGGGGGATCCACAAACTACAAGCACTGCTTTTTAGTGGATTCCCCATTTCCTCAGAAATAAAGAATTTCTTGTAATAATTTTATTATGTGCAAAGTGTATTTGTATAATTACCAGAAAAATGTATAATGTATGAAAAAATGTAATACCTTTGTTTATCTCTCTGTTGGAAATGAAATAAATATGAATTGATATAATTGAACATAGTTTGTCATAACATTAGAATGAAAATAAAATTTGATAAAAGATAAATTGCATCATACAAAGTACTTTAATTCAGTTCAATAAATTTTATCACGTCACACCCTTCCCTACCAAGGGGAAGCGTAGTACCATTTAATGGTACCATTTTGAAAGAAGCACTCTAAAAATTCAAATATTATAATAAACATTTAAAAGGGTTTACATGGCCAAGGAGTGGCAACAATCTCAAAATAGTATAGATTTGCAGTTTTAAATGCTGGATTCAACAACCTTCATAGTGCCAAATGCAGCATGTTAAAAGTATTAATTTACCATTTTGAAAATGTTGTCACTCCTAGGCCTTGTTTGCCTTTTCAAATGTTGATTTAGCTTTTGAGATCTTAGAGTGATGTTTCGAAGAAGGGAATAATTATAAGGGACGTCACGGGGGAACAATGACGTCATCACTCGTGTAACCCCAAACACTTAATGAAGGAATCGATAATTGGAGAAGCAGATCTGAATCCATTGAGTGGCGTTTGATCACCTTCTCTAACCATCAATATATTGCATTTTATGCACTCCATTCCCATCTTGATTCAAATATAATGAAAAATCGTTAAATCGTCATTGAATGGATTAAAAAGAAAGATCGAAAGCTCATCCTCAATTTAATCGAAACTCTACAGCAGAAATTTTATATTTACTCTTGCTTATTCTGCCAAACTTTCTAGGACAATCGTCGTTAATCGAATGCATTTTCGGTGGCAGGAAAAGTTCTTATTAAATTCTGAAATTGATAATGTTGTATGTTAAAAACAATCACAAAGATTTATTAAAATATCAACTCGAGGGGAATTTGACAAACCAAGTGTATACTCCATAGAAATCAGAATCAGATTACACAATGTAATGTTCGCACATTTCAATATGTGATTGACAAGGCGCGAATGTCTATTTATCAAAAGTCTTTGCGAGCGTGGTATAAACAACCATGAAGATGATAGTTCATCATGAATTATCTCTCTTTCACAGGAATATTATTGGTGTAATTATTGTTATTTTCTAAATCTGCTTTTATGTTTATGGCTGAGATTGTAATGTTTGTTAGAAGTGTTCATTGCAACTTCTAAATATAAGTTATACGATTTTTTTTTTAATGAGAGATGTTTATAAAGACAGGCAGGAGCTCTCTAATATCATGGGGAGAAGAACCTATTGGGCCGGGAGAACTTGTCAAGTTATGCGACGGTAAACCCGAACTTGTAACGTCGTTCATGTAGTTTAGATATAATGCTATCGTTGAGATATAATACTGCAGTTGAGAATTGATATTATTTTCAAGCTTATTTTGTTTAATGGTATGAAACCGTTGAAGCCTGACAAATATACTAACAATCGTAGTCGTCAATGTTATAAGGTGACTAGAAATCATTATGAATCTGAACCGAATTTTAATGATTCACCTCAGTATTGGAATGTCATCTTGGTGAGGCTAATACGACTAAATGGCGAACTTTGGTCGGTAATTTGCGAATCAAGTGTTTAAACTGCGTTATCTAGTTCGTATACATTGATCAGAGCTACCACAATCGAATCTAACATAGATTGTTTACTTATGCTTAGCAACGAATTAGTTACTGTAATTACATTCCAAATAAATATCCAAATAGCAGATAGAATCAGACATTAGGAAGGTCATGAAATTAGGTAAAAGGTGCATGAATATTATGGTACACTCGACATGGCACGAGTTTAATATTATTTGTATATAATTTTGTAATAAAACAGACACTGAAAATTCCGTACGAGTGATTTAGAAATAGTAATACAAGAACCCTATCATAATCGTTTCCATTTTGTTGGAATATGAATTGAAACATCAATGTTTTTTAAATGTTGTGAACAGAAATACCATCTTTAAATTAAGACTTAAAAAATGAACGTTGACACTTGTAAGCATAATTTAATCATACAAGGAAAATATTTCCAGACATGAATAACAAAACATGATTGGATAAGTGGCGGAATAGGATGAGGGCACAACCGACTTGTGCTACCCCCTTTAAAGCAAAAAATCCGACATACCTCAAGTATACACAAAGAAAATGTGTCTCTCGGAGAGAACCTAAAGCCGTCGGTCGTCTGGTTGCTTACTAATAAGAATTTATGCTTTCTTAGCAGTCAGGTAAAATAACCAACACTACTCTTTTAATTTCGATTTTTTTTTTTTTCTTCTTTTTTTCTTCTTTTTTTTCCTTCTATATAGACAACAGTATAAAGATGTAAAAACTGTTTGTTTGATTTTCTGGCGGAGAATTTTCCTCGTTACTGATTTCGTCATCGCCAACAGAGCTAGCCAGATGAACCTCATCAGGTTTTTCAAACAGGTTTCCTTTGAGAAAATGTTTAATGAGTGTAAACTCTCTTCTTGGAAACAGATCATATGTTAACATTCAAAAGGGCGTTAAATAAAATACTTCAACACATTTTGCGCTCTTCTGGCACTCAACACTTAGCAGACGCGATTTCCTTTAGTTTTCACGAAGAGCTCTTTCCTTGGTTACTGATCACATGTTAAAAGCCGGAAGGGTGTTAACTCAATTACTTAATACAATTAGCTAAAAGTCATTTAGTTTTCCGTTTCCTTTGTGAATGTTTACATGTCTCTTCTTGGTAACTGATCATATGTTTAAGAGTAAGAAGTGTGTTAATTACTAAAAACTAAAGTCACATTTACGAGACCGAGACCAGATCGACAACAGATCAACCGAAAATAAAGACATGACATTTGCTCCTGAGACAAAGCGCTCCGGGCTTTATTTCCTCAAAAGTAAAGGGTTAGGGTCCGGGGTTTCAGTAAGTTTTTAGGATTAGGGTTATAGAGTTAATTATGTTTTGGGTCCAGGGTTGAAGACGAGAATTCGCTTAGTGTGTATAGGAAATTGACGTTGAGCAATTGTCGCAGAAGCAAGATTCGTACAACCCAAACTATTTACCACAGATGGCCCCCAAATCGGGGTGTGTGGAGAAGGTTTTGCGGTAGGACTGAGGCATTTATCTGGCTCTCAACGCAAGGAAACAACATGTAAAGCCAAGACATTGTCTACAGGGAGAATATTGTTGATTCAATCACAAAAAGAAATCGTGAAAGGTCGACATGAGCTTCATGGAAGTAATTAATTGATCAATTCTCGCTACCCTAAATAGGTACGAAAATCTCGAAATTCGCGAGACGAGGTAATTTTCACTCTCTCGGGTCGTCACTACAACTTCCGGTATAGAGTCCCATCCCGCTGGCGCTAGCGCCTGTGTTCGCTGTGCAGAGTTTTCACGCACCCTAAAATCGATGCCAATCAGTGTAATTGGTACAGATTATAATATGCAATGGAAAGCTTCGGGCAGAATTAGTGACTTTAGCACAAAAGGCCGTTAAACTCTACCGTGAAAGAGAGGGTTGTGATCACGAACGCCTGCACAGGAAGCTGTAATGTCGAAAAGCTATCCCATAATGCAATGCGGATTTCAGGATTTTCCCCGGATCTCGGCAGAATCGCTATTTGGGGTAGCGAGAATTAACAACGGCTTCCTCATGTCTTAAAGAGAAGGCTGAGCCCAGGTGACGTAACTAAAGGAATATTCATTTGTGAACTAGCTTTCTCGTTGTTTTCATTTCAGTTCGGAAGAATATCATGGTAGAAAAGTTTCCTGCACGTGATTACTATTCAGACGATGACATATGCAAAATATGACAAGAAATAACAACTGGACCAAACATTCATGTCACATGTTATGTAGTCTAATATGCACATGAGTGTGTGTATATATAGTGCAAGCGATTTCCAGCAAGACTGAGTCCATTTCTTATTATATATAATTTTGATGATTTTAAAGCTTCAGAGTATATACACCCATTATTATATACGGTAATCAACATTTACGAATTGCCTAAAACACGGTTTCAGTTATAATTTTATAATCGGGTGTGAGTGTCGGACAAAAATCAAAGATCTTGGAAGAAGATCAAATGCTACAGAGACCTTGTTTTACATAAAAATGAATAATCCTGGAAGTAAAATAGCATATCATATATCGGGAGTCCTTTTTAATAAAATGGCTGAAAATATACAAAGATTTTTGTATATGGTAAGAAGGCCTACATGCCTCACAATATAGTTTACATTGATAATAATAATAATAATAGCCTAATAGTCCACTCCAAATTTTATTAAACCGAAACGGAAATTCTTTTTGCCCAATTGATCGTGAGCCCGGCAGCCACTGAGCAGCGCCAGATCGACGTTGCTATATCCCTTATTGTTGAACGCCAAACAAGGTAGCAACAACCCCCATCTTTTAACGTCTTTTGGTATGACGCGGCCGGGGTTCGAACCCACGACCTCCCGGTTGTGAGGCGGACGCTCTACTGACTGAGCCAACACTCCGGTGACATGCATCATTGATGCATCTTTTCTCGCATTTATTTAAAGGAGGGGGACAAACACACTTCCATTAAACACCTCACTCGCTTTAATTCTATGTTGCTCAGCTAGCGATATGATTTTCCCTACTTTCTTTTAAAACTTTCAATATTTCAGTCTGAAGTTCATATTAAATCCGTTCATTTCTAATCTTCGTTTCAAGCTAGAGAAATTCCATTTATAAAGAAAAAACATTGTTAGAAATCGTGATTACCTTTTCTCCATATTCAAAACTTAGTTTCATTTCAGGATGTGATTCAATAAGTCACAGGCTATATGAAATTGCCGGATTCTACTGATAGATGAAGCATTATTGTATTTATGATGTTGTCATTAAGTCAGTTGACGGTATAATTATAAGATTTTGTAATTAAACTCGTATGCAAGATGATAATTATAGATATTGTTCGACTTATCAGAAAAGCTCCTATGTAATTTAAAGCAAGTTCGATTATGCATTACAACGACAATTAATTCAGTTTTAGTTCATATTACCTTCCAAAGGAGCTGCACCTGTTACAGTTTTGTTGTGCAGGTCCTACTTAAATAATTCTATGTTCTCCTTGGTTTGTATTTGGAATGAATGATCAGAAAGAAAAAATTAAACATCTCTGCATACCCTTTTGTTTTTTTGTTTATAATTTGTATTAAACCTTAATTTTATTTAAAAAAAAACTGTATTCTGTTAAACATTACCATTCAATAACCGTGTATCGGATGTTTTGATGAGATGTGTCAAAGGCGGATAAGAAGAAGAAGAAGAAATATGACATGGTATTGAGTCAACATTTTCTACTCACTCGATTTCGTTGTCGGGAGCAGGGAGGTCGCCGATAGTGGTCAGAGTCAATGTCGACCAGTAAAAGGAAGCAAGGTATTTATGAGGCAAGGTGGCATTTCTTCCAACAGGTCCTGCGTACACCCAATCGTCCGTTTCCGAGGTATTACCAATGGCTTCGCAAATGAGAAAATAGGCTGCTCCAGCCCAGTGGAGAAGCAACAGAAGTACATGGGTGAGGTTAATGACGCGAAATGTATTTGGGAACTGAGTCCTTGTCTCCACTTTCATGTACCAGAACTGAAACCTGTAGACCCGAAGGAACCTTGGACATCTCACGATCGGGTGCAGGCGGCTGGTATCAAGGAGGTAGAAGAGATCGGTGGGGAGGAGGGAGAGGAAATCGACTATGCACTGCCATGATCTGACGTAATGTTTCAGGAGTTTCTTTCCGTCTAGGACAAGGAGACCCTGCTCCAGGTATGCGGTTCGGGACTGGACCACAATGTCAAGAATGTAGATGAAATCACAGAAGTAGTCAATGACGAACCACGTGATGCGGCCTTTCTCTTGGAGCTCTGGCCAGGCTTCCCGGGCGATCAACACCCAAAGGTTATACATGACCACGATGCTGACCACCGACAACCAATACATTAGGAAATCGCCATCCGGATCGACGATGGTTTTCGTTTTCTCTTCCTCGTCATCATCCTCGTCTTCAACAATCTCGGATTTGGCATTCTCGTCCTCGGGATAGTTGGACAGATCAGCTCGCCTCGTGGTGAATTTCTCCAAGAAAGAATCAACGCGTTGTGTAGACACCTTTTTATTTCTTCGCTTGTTCTTCTCTCTTAACTTGACTTTTGATTTTAAAATATTCACGGCCTTGATGGAAGTCCAGAAACCTCCGGCTGACGTCGGAGCGGTAGACATATCCGATGCCGAAGCGAATTCATCAAGTTGAACAGCCTCTTTAGATTCTCTCCTCTGGATGCCCGGCATGGGAACGAAGTTGGAATCATCTATCAAGTCAAGATAGTTTGTCGACTCTTTTCTGCTCATCTCTTCTCTTGATAGTACATCCTCTTCGTCGTGTTGGGATGAAGCCGTGATCGGTTTAACACTTCCATTTGAATGATCTGCCACTTTAATGTTTGGTTTCCGATGTGCTTCTTTATACTCGTTTCCTGTCGTAGCCTCATTCGGCAAAATGTGTTCGGGATTCCTTTCCTCATCCGACTGGAAGTCCGTTTTTGTCTTTTTATCACCGCGGTCGTCGTGCACCATTTCGTCGACGGGGCCCTTTGAGGAGCTTTGACCTACCTCGGTGAGAAGTTGAGTCCGATCTGACGGCGACTCACTCCACGCTTGGCGCTCACTGCTCTCCCGGCTGACGACCCGCGTCGCGTTCGGTGGCAGCACGTCCCATGGTTGACTCATCACGGGTTCCACTGACATGTTGGCCAGCTTTGCCTTCTCATCAAACCATGGAGTATAAAAAACAATGGCTAGGTGCCAAAGGACGAAGACTACATCCCTGTCGAGTCATTCTCAAAAGGTTATTACAGATATTTGTTGCACACTTGGGTAGAATTCCATTAAAGGTTTTCTCCTTTAAGCGTTTCCGACCGTGATCGACAATGATGATTGTTTATACACAGGGACCAACGCGTGAGGATAGTCAATTTGAAATCATTTCATAATCGAGAAAGCATTATACAATCAGTCCACTGTCAAAAACAAATTGAAGACTAGTTGAAATCCTGGTAAATTGAAGCGTAACAACAAAACCCTGCTACATCTCCTCTCTGGTCATTCGTTGCCTTCTCGAAAGACATCACACTTCAAAAGACGATCTATCCAGTAGTTACCCTAAACTTGCCTAAAGCCTTGTTTGGCCAAAGAGCAGTAACTCTTTGGTTCGACCAGTCAGAGCTAGGGACAAATCTCTTATACGAGGACCCTCGTGAGGAACGAACAAACGGAAAAAAGGGACTCTGCAGATTAAACAAAACAAAAGACAGTTACACCCTGAAGAAGACCCTTCCCCCATTCGATAAATCGAAGCTTCCTCTAATACTTCGAGCACACAAACAAACCGCAAACAATCGAAAATAAGACAGTGACTGAAATAACGGAGCGCCTGCCGGGAAAGAAACTTTGTATCTTCTCAAATAACATGTTGAAAAGTGAGCCCATAAAGAGGCAGCGCCAAATTATGTGGGTGACGATCAAATAAAGTATAGAGTACCTTTGAAATATGCATTAATCATTTGTCCATTTTTACATCTATAGCGTTTCACGTTCCTTGGTAGGATGGCCTACTGAAAGGGTTGTTATCTTTTTTTTGTTGAACATGAAATCTATATCCTTTTGCCTTCCTTTACATCAATATGATTTTTATTATTTCAGGGATGTTTTTAACTTGTATTGTATTAGCTTAATTAATGAATATTTCAACTACGTGTACTACCATAACTATATGAAAATGTTAGACAGTATATCTGTAATTTCTTTTAAGCTTCACACTGCATTTCAACGTCTATCTTTTTTTCTTTTCAGTCTTTTGGGACAACCGAAATAGAAGACGTTCTCTAGTAGATTATTGATTTGGCTCAATTCTTAAGAATGCACGAGATACGTTCTCTTTTCCATTGAGGTAAGAGCTTCAGCATTTTAAAGCTGTTCAGACGAAGATATAATGACAATGAATTTTATCTCACAGTTGGGACACTCTTGTTTGAGACGCTTAAACTGTACCAATCACCTGAAAAACAATTTGTGTGTAGCTAGAATGTATAAAATCAACATTTAAAAAATATAAAAAACGGACTTTGGTTCCGTGCGAGCCTTAATAATCATACGCAAGGACGTATTTTTACTCTTACTAAGAATGTATTTAGATTGCAATATCTCTTTTTAAAGGTAATAATATTTGAAGCTCTTATTTTGAATACATTTTCATCAACATGGAACCTCTTACATCAACAGAAAACATATTTGGTGATATATTTCAGCTGTCTAAACACACTGTACGTGCCAAATATGTGTGAAGCGCTAGATCTTGTCTATAAATCTATATCGCTTCGAGTGGCGTACACAATAGGGTTTACACCAGCCCAGTTTTAAAGGAAGATTAAAAGAAAGACGCAAACATTATTTTCCAGCGGCTATGACACATGTAAACAAACTATCTTGAATGTATGTCGCTTTGTCGTTTCAGAGGAAGATGCAGGTTTCTGTAGTGGGAGGATGTGGGGCGGGGGAGCAAAAGTCCGAAAAATGTTTTGGCTAAAACAAAAATCTGACAAGCAAGCAAGTGAGCAAACTAAACAGAAACGCCTTATACCTCCTCCTCTTTCGCCCCTATTTTGCATACCCCTGTACCCCCTGCCTGGATCCATCACTGCGTGTATTACTAAATGTTTATATCTGTAGTGAAATGACATGTTTGTCTATGTACTACAATACTATTGCCATATCATTTGTATTCCAATTGGCTGCTTATTGCTAAAGAAACACGAAACCATAGTTACTGTAATAAAGATACCATGGTAACATACATAATCAAAGTTTGGTATTCAGTTGACAAGCTTTGTACATTTTCACGTGAGACTTGTTGGCCGCGCCAAAATATCTTCATTATCTTCAAATCTATATCATTTTCTTCTCTGATACTTGCAGCAAAACTGTAAGATTAATTAAAATCGCATTTTTATTCAGCAACAAGAAGAAACCCCGGAAGAAAGCTCCAATCTTACTGTTACTGAGGTTGCAAAGAATTATTGGAATGACAATAAGATAAATCTTTAATGGTTATTTCAACTCATCCAAGCTCAATTGCCAAGACTGTAAGAAAAGAGGGAACATTGTTTTTCTGCCCCTAACCGTTTAAATCGATGGTTTCAAGAGCAAGTCTTTTACGACTATTGATCTAGAAAGACCTCTTGTTTCGTTTTAAAAGGCAGCTAATAGATCGATCTTTCGATTTGAGTCACTAAAGAGCTTGGACAAAGCTCACAGCTCACCTGTAGGTGCAAGGACAAAAAGAGGGGCGTATTTTTCGACCTAACTAAATGTGCAAGAATATAACGGGTCGGGATTAAAATACATGCACCTGCATGGCACGAAGATTGTAACAGCAAAATGACACCTATAGGTTACATCTCAATCATGATGTGTATCTATCATTACCTGTTAAGTTTTCAGTATTACCTATCACTTGCTTTGATCTTTAATATTTCATTACCAGTGTCAGTTTTCAGTTTGAGTTATCACTTATTTTGCTATCAAATACAAGCTTCGTGCCACGCAGGTGCATTAATCCCGACCCGTTATAATAATTTTGCTTGAAACAATTTAATGATAATGATAATAATGTCAATAAAAATAATAACAACAACAACTACAGGAACAGTAACAACAGTCATAGTAAAAGATACAGTAATAGTAATAGTAACACATGTAGTAATAGTAATAGCAGTAGCAATAGTACTAATACTATATAGTACTTTTATACTTGTAATAGTAATAGTAGTAGTGATAGTAATAGTGATAGTAACAGTAATAGTAATAGTAAAAGTAATAACGATAGCGATAGTACTAGTACTAAATCTAGTACTGGCATTAGTAGTAGTAATAGTTGGACGAAAAAAACAAAGAATTTGTATTGCCCTCTAGGTGCCAAAACATGGGTCGGTCGGTCGGAAATCTTTCTTTAAAAAAAAACTTTTTAACAACTTTTTTTACTCCCTCTTTGGGCTGATATTTTTGAGTTTTTAATGCTTTGATACATTTTTTCTCTCTAAAAAACAGTTTAAAAAAAATTAAAAAATTAAAAGGAGACCGTAGATTTCAAGATTTTGGGGTCGGTCGCAAAGGGCAATACAACATTTTTTTGTTGAGGCCTAATGATGATGGTGATATTACAGAAAAGATCGAGTTGTATTCAATTCAATTCAATAATAGGAGTCCTTGTGAAGATGAACAATGATTTGTGCGTGACCATTCGGGTGTTTACCCAATAACAGGTGTTGTCATACTTGTCAATCACCCGGATTAGAACTCAGTTGTATGACCAACATGTCTTATGTAATGCTCTGCATTTTCCACCCTTCCCTATGTTCTACAATCAACCTCTCTATTGCATCCAGACATTTTTTTAGTTTCTTCACGATCATGCATGTTGCTAACCTCAACTCAATCTTTAACTCTTTCATTCAAGACGCGTGCCCTTTACATCACACTAATCCGATTAAGAGATAGGAAGCTTAATTGCTAATCTCTTTCTATCAATCCCCTCTTAAACTCGTAACTGTAGACCGTTATAAACTATAATTATTCTGCCGTCACCTAGTAACTGGTCCCATAGGAAACACAGACATCGATATACAGAGGGGAGGGGGGGGGGGGGTGTTGTGATAACAACAAATATAACAGATACCTGTACGACATCAAAGCATAATGTCTTTATATAAATCTGTAGGTCTAGGCGTTTTTTATTTTACGTGGATATCTGTTTCATCCTCACCTTTACACATTTGGGAATAGAAATCAAGACCAAAGTAGGCTGGGAAGTATCACGTTTTGTGCAATATGTGTTCAGCTCGTAACAGCAAACAGTTTTAGAGGTTTACTATATTTATATTGTTTGTTATGACGAAATATAAACGCAAAAATATACAAAAACATTGGAAGGAAATCAATCGCTTAACTAATAACAGGCCTGAGAAATGTCACGTTTTGCATGTTTGGAGCATATATAATATATCTATTCAAGCGTATTTTATAGATGGTCCACCGTTAGTAAAAACTTATTCTGAAGACATAGAAACAAAATCACCGTATCCATGCAACGGAGAAAATACATACAGCAAACAATTATCACATTCTGTGATTGTTCTCTCGTGTAAAGATATAGCAGATAGCATAATCAGATTTATAAGATGATGAAGGGAATCCTAATCAAATGATTGGTTGAGAGCGTACACGTGACCAGGCATTTATTTCTCAACACGTATTTTTTGCTAATGACCGGTCATTAGTAAAATCATATAATAAAACATCATTTTATAAAAGAAATAAAACATCACCTTATAAAACAAATAATACACATCGGTCATTAGTAAAATCATATTATAAAGCATCATTTTATAAAAGAAATAAAACATCACCTTATAAAACAAATAATACACATCATTTTGTTTGGGCATTAGTAACGTTACCCACACTCGGTACCTTAAAAATATTCCAAACACCCTCGGTTATCGCCTCGGGTGTGTTAGACTGTTCCAAAGGTACCTTGCGTGGGTAATTCTTACTAATGCCCTCACTGATGTGTATTAGTTGTATATTGGTATTATATCTCTGCCATGGTCTCATTCACAGTGGCCTTCTTACTTATTCTTAAATAGCCAAAGACATCTCACATTCTTTACACAAGGAATGCCTAAAAGGTTTACCATCATGCTATAAAAACGACACCAACCTTCCCATCCAACTGCAATCTCGTACTAATCAAACATTATACATTTGTTCTAATCAAACATTAGAACAATGTATAGCATTGCTCCGCGGGAGGGCAAGCCTTTCGTGTACTTTTCCCACCTTTATGAGACACTTAAACATCATGTGGACCACCACCCCTAATTTGTGTTCCAATGGCCTACTTATATTAATGTAAATTTGAACTATGACCCGAGGTCGGCTATATACAGCAATCGAGACCGACAGCCCATCAGTCTCGTTAGCCTTCTGAAAATTTTCTTTGAGATTTCGATAGACCGACGCGTCGGTCCTCGAGACCTGTAGCACATTGGACTGACGTTTTGTCTATTTGTTTTATTTGTTGGTCTCGTAGGCGTTTTGTCTAGTGAATCTGTTGGAAACGTCTTCTTTTCTATATATTCTTTGGCACTGTTTTGTCGGCCTCTTGGGCTGGCGGTCTACTGGGATGACCGTAACCTAGTTCACTTTGCAGACTTTGATATAAATGAAGATATCAAATCGCAAAGAAGAGCCCGATCCGACTTCGATGTATCTTAAAAGAAAATCTGTATAGAAAAGTTTCGGAATTTGTCTCATCGATTTGTTTATCACACCCGAAGGAGTACAACATGTACGTCAATGGGAGGTATATCTGGTTATATATAATATATTACTGATTAAACATACGGAGACTGATGAGTTATTCGTGTATATTACGTATCAGATTAGACGACACAACTAATGCATGTTTTTACATCAAATTACATTTATATAACCAGAATTATAAACAAAAAATATATCATCAAGACAATATTTGTCAGCATACGTCACGTCTGTCCCTCTCATTAGGTTGAAGAAAAAAAGTTTTCACAGTCCACCATGAAGGTAAATAATCTCCATCGATTTTCGCGGAAACATAATCCAATAAAATCAATCTTCTAATCTTGGAACACCTCCTAAACGTTTTACGTGTTTGGCGATTATGTTATAGGAGCGCAGGTGTGTAATTAAATAGTCACGTATTCATATCGTCACGTACGTCCAACTACAGATGCTCTCCTTCTCCTTCTTTAAAGGTATAGACCAGTTTTGGAAACGCCCCCCTCTCAAAAAATGAAATGGAAGCTCTTATTACCAATAGTGTGAAGGAATATTTTTTGACTAAAAAGTGATGATACAAATTTTGCCGGGAAATCGCCTATTAATGATATATTTGGTAATTTATCATATCGACCCGGCCTGGCAAAATATCGCGAATGCACTTCAACATTAAACATTTAGGCATATATTTCTGCTTTTTTGCGAATTTAGGTTGAAGTATTGCTATCTAAACCTCTGAAGGCAATATTTAAACAATTTTGAATGGATATTTTGCCACTACCGGTCTATATCTTTAAGTATATACGACACTGCCTTGTAATCAGACGGAAGGGAAATGCTCTTGTTACATGTAATTCCAATACAAAAGACGGAAAAATGTTGAGAAAAAATTCTACGAATAAGACTTGTCAAAAAAAAAGGATAAAGGGGTAGAGGAGAGGGAGAAATATAGCAGAGAGAGAGAGGGGGATAGGAGAGAGAGAGAGAGAGAGAGAGAGAGATTTAGTCTCATTTGGATATTTAAAATCTTTTTAGTAGTAGTGAATAGCGTTGACTGCATGAAGATGCACTAGATGGTTCTTTGAATGTTAACTTTACATACTTGACGTGATGTATGGAAGATGCGCATGCAAACATAGATAACACTTTTGTTTCATCCATTAAAGTAGGAAATTATATCATGTATACCACATAATTGTACCTGGCTCCTAATAACTCAGTCACGCCGCCAAATCGACTCTAACCCGACCGTTTTTTTTTTCTTCTTCTTTCCATTCGGGGTAATGACATTTTCTGTTCGGTTCGTTGTCGGTCTAAAGGAATTGCTAGTTAAAATGCATGCTGCTCGCATAACATAAGAAGGGACGCTATGACTATATGTATGAGACAGTTTACCGCCAAGTGATGTGCAGTTTGAGTGTGGAAAAACATTTGCTACATTTGCGGTACCTTTCTTTACTCAGAAGACAATGGGAAGTGTTTTTATCGGAAGAGGCAAGGTCTTTCAGGAACTGCTGCTATTCAGGACTTTGTTTGGGTTTGTTCTTAAATGAGGGCGCGTTGTCGAGCTGGCAACATGAACGATACTTGAGGCAATGGGACGATACATACTTTAGTTTTGCAATCAAAGAGGGCGAGAAAACGAAACATCAAAGCTCAAAGGGGAACTATTTGATGAGCAGCAATTCAACAAATTAATGGCAATTAGTGCGATTTGATAAGCAGTCAAGCCTCACCGGGAAAATGCAGGTGTGAAGGGAAGAATTTCAAGTGATTTCGCGGCTGGTTTTGTAAGGCAGACGTTGTCGAAACGCACTTCGGTTTGTTTGCAAGAATTACGGGAGAGTGCCATTGTCCGATGCAAAAGGACACTAGCCCTGGGCCTTGTTGGTTTGCTGTGGTGGCAAGTGCATCAACACTTCTCACTAGCCACAGGGCAGAGAGTGAAGGAGGGGAGGTCTGTGAAGGTAGCACTAATACCCCAGTCAAATCAACGAGATAATGCAGGACCTACAACATAATAATAATAATATTCGGTTCTTGTAAATCGCATATCCCATCATACAACGTCTCGATCTATGCGCTTCAAAAGAGCTTTGGAAATTATTAACCTAGCTTTCTCCGACAGCCGTAATCTGCGCAGAATGCATTTCAAGGAATAATCCTACCAGGTACCCAATTACCTCACCTGGGTCGAGTGTGGCAAATGTAGATTAATATCTTGCTATTTACAAAAAAAGTAGGCTTATTACCTTACCCCTTCTACCTCAATCACATTGCCCAAACGACTCAAAATCAACTGCAAGTGGACCCTAATTCTTCTTCTTTCATATGTTCTTAAAGCTCCTTCACACCACCCAGACGGATGCGGAACCAAACCAAATATTAGGTTACCACCAATAGTCAAATCGTGTTGGTTATCTCCTGGTTTACCTGTGAGCCCCATTGCACTACATATAGATACTTGCGCCCTCTATATTGCAAACAATGCCTAAGCGGTGACCATTGGTCCCCCATGATCCCCCATGATCTCCTTTTTCTTATATGGATTGAGAGCTGAGTTGATGAGATAACCACCTTTCAGTCCAGTGACCTTGCAGGGTGGTCTAATCCCTCATATAAACTAGTACAGATGGGCTTTAAGACAAATTCATGGACCTTTGTATTCTACCCACCAGCATCGTCCTGAACACCTCGTGAAAGTCACTTCACCTACATCACATGACGGCAGGAGGATAGAATACAATGGTAAAGCCATTAAAACATATATACATGTTTAGCGTCCCCGCCCGCTTCCTTTTTCGAAAAAAAAAAAAAATCATGAAAAATAGCCATTTTGAAGAAAAAAAAGGGAAAAAAAACTAGGGCCTCCTCCTTCCTATTTTTCGAAAAAGCAGGACGCTAAACATGTTTTGTTTTTTATTTGGCCTAAATTGAAGATGATACTATGCCTATGTCTTGGGCCTTGATGGGTCTGTGCCCCGTTTCATAAAACTTGTTATCAATAACAAATGCAAAATTTCTATGACAAATTTGCTCACAGCCAATCAAATTCCATAATTTCAGTAGCTTGTAACAGTTATTGTAACTTGTTCTTGATAACGAGTTTTATGAAGCAGGGCCCCTGGACCATTTCAATATCCTGAAAATCATTCTAAGAAAATTAAGACATGTTTGAAAGAGTCTACCAGTACAGTCTGCATTGGACAAAAGTGTACTCAATAAATATGAAACCATTCTTGGAAAGGCATATGTGGTAATTAATTACTTTTAATTAAAGATATGGTATATACATCAATATATCATACATTAAACTACCAGTATACAAAATTAATTTACAGTACTATGAAACACTTATCAAATCAGTTGCAAAAAAGAAAGAAGACAAAATAATAAATTTCATATAAATGACCAAGGCTGTATGAAAGTCTGGATGGACTAAAGTAAGAATAAATAAATTGGAGAGGTAACAAACTATGTTTAATCAACACAATCAGAAAAAATTTCCCACATACTAATTTTCAATCAAAAAGAGGAATACAGTACATTTTTCTGACATAACAAGACAATGTTCAATTATGTTAAAGCATTTTTTTCTTGTCTATTAAAGAGAAATCCAATCTTGACAGCAAGTTGCTCTTAACTGTGCATTTAAAGAAAAGTGAGGTTATATCCCACGTGTTTCATGCAAACCTACAGTTAGCAACTAAATCATTCATACTCTTACCAAAGTTTTATATTGTTTTAGGTGGGTGAAAATAGATTTGTCTCGATTTAAAATGTATTGAACAACGGCCTTAATTCCACCTAGTCCACCTTTCATTCTTGAATTAGGTTTAAAAAAACGCAACAAACATCAACTCCCGGGTCACTAACAGATAGATTGGCCGTATATTTTGAATACTTAGCACTTTATACACAATATCAGTCTTATGGAAATATTCACAGAAATAGCCATGAACTTTTCTGGATTAGAAAATGCTTGGATGGTTCACACGACAAGTTCCACGACAATTGATTATTGTCTAGTAAATTAAATAAAACAAAATGTTTTTTATTTCTTTGTTTCCAAAGTGCATTTGCATATTTCTAACTAATACCTTTCACATCAAGTACAAATATATATGTAGTAGATCTGTTGAAGTTTATTTACATATTTTTGTTTTAACAAAAAAACTAAATACTGGTACAATTTACATAATACAAAAGTGGGTACAAAAAGTTTGCTCATTATGTGTGAATACTACGCTCCTGTTGCACATAGAGCTATGTGATTTCACCCTAATCTTAACCAATCAATTCTCGCTACCGCAATTACTGTTTTGTCATATTTTGCCATAGAGGGCAGCATTGGCCACGGACATATTTGGCAAAGGCACTTCAGGTTCCAACACAAAAACAATGGATCAAGAACTGGGACCCGTTTCACAAACTTGTCATCAGTGACAAATGGCAGTTTTTGTTAGAAGCTACTGAAATCCTTGCTTCTGACTGGTTATCAGCAGATTTGTCACTGATTTTTGTCATTTGTCATTGAAAAAAGGCTTTGTGATACACCCTCCTGGAAAGTCCCATGGAATTAATAGTTCGGAACCAATAAACTATAGATAACAGATCATGATGGTGCCTACATAGATCTCATCAAATCATAAGGGGAGTTCATGAAACCAGAACAATAGTTTAGTAAAAAATAAGGAATTAGTTGACACTGCCATACATTCTCTATGGAAGCTGGGAGAAAACTTGTCTTCTCGTCTTCCCCAGTATCGTATCTGCGCATTGTGGGAGTAAGGTCGCCATCTACTGTCGAACATCGTATTTGCGGTAGGGTAAATTTAAGCTCCTGAATGAAATGATTTGAAGCTGGAACCCTAATGCTAACTAGTTATATGGCTAACTGGAATATGATTTTTAACCTCTTCAGCACAGCCTAAATAGAATGGAAGACTCGTCATCTGGGCCCTGTTTCATTATACTTGTTTTCAATAACATCTTTCACAGGGGGGTATTTCACAAAGATCCTAAGTTGAACTTATCTCTAAGTTGAACTTAACAATTATGGAAAGCCATTGGCATCTATGAAAATATTTTGTAAAAGTTATTTTAAGAGGCATAAAATGTTGTTTCAAATCATTAATATTTTCTATTACCAACAGGGATTTCATTTTCTTGATGTGGAATTTATAAAAAGTCTAAAATACTTGAATTTTCGCTTTTGAATATATTTTATTTCAAGGCTACAAATGGCTTTCTATAATATTTAAGTCTAACTTAGAGTTAAGTTTAACTTAGGATATTTGTGAAACACCCCCCGGATCTATGGCAACTCTGCTCTTAGCCAATCAGAGCCAAGGATTTCAGTAGCTTATAACAATTATCGTATCTTGTTATTGATAACAAGTTTTGTGAATCAGGGCCCTGATCCTATTCCTAAACACAGACTGACCCGCAAACTACATGACCCCCCAATGGACAAATATCCGTCAATAGACCATTTTTGAAGTGAAATCAAATTCATTGCATAAATCTTTGTTCAAATAATAATAATAATACATAACATTTATTAGGCGCTTAATACTGATGTTTCTGAGCGCACAGTGTTCTGATTAAGAGAAGACTATAACCCGTAGAATTAAATTAGAAGAAAAAGCAAAAATACAAAAGTAACATAGATAAGGTAAGAAAAACAGTGGCAATCAACTAAATAAAGACAAATATGGTATTTTTAGTGCCATTTTACAAATTATTTAATTCACCTGTTAAATTGAAGTGTATTCTAAATGTCAAAATGCGTATTGCATACAGAACCTTAATTGTTGTTAGGTAGGACAAACATTATGGCTTGTTCCACCTAACAACAAGTAATGTATGCAATTCGCATTCTGGCTATTGAAATACAATTATTCATAACAGGTGAATGAATTATTTGTAACGAGGCACTGAACAAAGATTTGTGCGATAAATTTGATTACAATACGAAAATGGCCTATTTGAAATCCGTATGCATTGTATTAAACTGAGGTATCTAATAGCTAACTTCCACTTCTTACAAAACAGTGCATATATATATATATATATAATGAACATCTTCACATTTATCAAGAATCCTTCGCAATTCATTGATAACAATGCCTTGTATTCAATTTCATGCGCTGTGTACATTATTACAAATTATCTGCCACCTCTAATAATGCATACACAAATACCAAAAACAGTAATACTTTATATATATGAATGCATAGTTTGGAATACTAAATGTTTATGTATACTGTTCACAATCATTTTTTAAAGCCATCATAACATTTGAAAGCCTAAATAAGTAAATATACATCACCTGCTGAATTATGCCAACAATATACCCAAACAGCCAATCCAATAAAGTATTGAAGTTGTGATAGAGTTGATATTAGGAGGTGATTGCGACTGCGGTACGTGATTGTACTAATTTCATTTGCATGAAAGCGGAAAAATAAGAGGAACAGAATAGCGAAAGTTTCAAATAAATCGAAACAGTAACACAAAAGTTATGTGTGTTTGAAATATATGACATTGCGAATCGGCAATTTGATCGGTGGATTGTGAGGTATTCACGGACATCTCTTCAGTTGGGCGTGAACAAAAATACCATAAATTTCTGTTTTTCTCCTAAGTGTTTTTCCCTTTTTGGCAATCTCAATTATATTGTGGGTAGCATTTTATTAAAGGTTCTCTATAAAGAGAAAGGGCCCCGCTGAGCCATACATTTGAAATGTGTGATTGTGTGTCATAAAAAAAGGAAAAGTTGTCAGGCACTTAGGTACAGTGACACTGCTGACTCAACTAATTTGAAGTGCCCTTAGGCTTACGTATAGTGATGACAAGTTTCAAAAGTTCTTAGCTTTTTCATGTTTAGTCCGATTGCTTTCAAACTTTCACCCGTCTACTTCTTCAATTTGATCTGCTTTCTTTAAAGCCCCACTGCACTACTTATAGCTACTTGTGCCCTAAATAGTATACAATGTCTATAAAACGGTGCCTGTTGGTCCCCCGTGATCCTCTTTTTCTTATGTTAATTAAAAGCTGATTTGATGAGATAACCTGTCAGTGACCTTGCAGGAGGTCTAATCCCCCTTAGCCATACTAGTACAGATGGGCTTTAAGAGTAGTTTTACTATCAAAGTTGGATTTGCCATTTTTAAAAGGAAGAATATGAGAAAAAGAGGTCTTGGTACTAATAGGTGTGTAGTACATATAAACACACACTTCCCCCTCCCCGAATTTCATTTTCTTACCCCTAAATTAAAATATTAACAATGCCGAGGATTCTTTGCATACAGATCCCTATAATATCGATCAAAGATTTCCAAAAAATGAGGTAGCTCTAAATTCTTCTGCCTTATGTACAAACTCTTTACTAAGGAGTGGACATGGGGGGGGGGGATGCAGAGTGTGCCCCTGCACTCCTCCACTCCCCCCCCCCCCCTGACTCACAAAATATATGTAGGTAGCCTAGTCACATTTTAATATTTACATGTTTATAGCAACATGGGACCCCTTTAATAATACATACAGGATACATATTTCTTTATGATTGCTACACTTTAAGCACTGTAAAGTACAGTGCTCGGCCAAATTTCTAATCATTTTGATGATTCCACAACCTTGCAGTACATACCGATACTTATATGTTAGATGATCAAACTTTTCTGATCGATTCCACAACATTTCTTTCACAATGTTATCGCATGACCAAAACTGGTCTATACCTTTAATTGGTTCTGCAGGTGTACCACCACACCAGGAATTAACAAAGGAAGCACGGTCAGGAAGCAACACCACCAGACATTCCATTGGGTGTACTCAACACTGCGGAACAGCAAGCACAGATTGCTTTCTTCTCTCAAACACTGTAACAGAGTGCTTGCTTAAACGTTTCTTTGGTTTTCACCAGCTTTTCAGCTGGGTTCCATCTCCTATAAAATAATGACATCGATGACGTTTTCTTCGGACATGTCCAAATCTTGCGGGGTAGCAGTGGGGGCGACGTCATCACCGTCAAAGGAGAAATGCAGTTGATGAACGGGCTTGTCGTGAAGTTCAGAAAACGCTTGAAACACCTTCTCGAAGGTCTCCATCTAGTGAAGGAAAGCATAAAAAGAAGGAATCTTGAGAACATTAAACTGATAAAAAGTCCCTTTTTCTTGAATAACCCGGTATACTAGCATATTCTAATTTTATGCATACTTTTAAACAAAGCTTGTTCAAGTCTTCAAGACAACCTGACAGCATGTCCAAGGCTTGTCTGACATAGCAACATGTAACGTATGCAGACTAGATTCCAAGTATTGTAGTTCATTCATTAATAACAGGTTAATGGAATAACTCGTCACTAAGTCCCAAGGAAAGAAACATCTATAAATTTGAATGTTAGTAAAGCGGTCCATTCAGTTGAAATCATCCTGATAGGATATCAATGCAGTGATTCAACAAACGAACACAATGCAAAGTTTAAATAATAAAAATAAACACTATAAAATGCCCAAAATGCTAATATGATATCTATTTCAAATAATACAATTCATTCCATTTATTGTATAATGAACTCATTTTCATTCAGCAAGTGTATAATATCACATTCATCACTTGACTCCCTGGGTGAGATTTAACAAAAACTAAACAAAACATTTTTAACACCATTGAATTACCTCATCTCCAGGAGAATGAAAGGATAAACATTATAATACTGCAACACAAGAGGGCAGCAAACAAATTTGAGATAGGAGTTACTTTGATGGGACAGCTTCCCTTTTTAAGGAGATTAGCAATCGATAAAGAAATAGATCCTAATTATCCTATCATAAATTATAAATTGTTGAAATTGAAATTTAAGCTTCTAATCACAGAACTCAACTTTATCTTTAACCCTAATAAGGCCGGGGGGGGGGGGCATCATGCCCCTCCCCCTCCACAATTTTTTCTGATTGTTCAGGAACGCATATCGATGGCGCCCCGCCGCTCGCTGGCTTTCTTCTTTCGAGTCTTGCACAACTTTAAATTTATTTTTTTTGAAAATCGGACCTACGGTTACAAGGTCACGTGACCTTTTGTCTTTGCATGTCGGCCCAAAAATCGCTCATTTTCGTGATTTGTGTACAAAACATATGGAAAAGTCATTTTTCCTACAAATAGATCAAACATAGGTTATTGGGTCTTGTTTAAAGTTTAGGTGGTTGTTTTGGGGTCAAAATAGTTGAATTGTAGTTAGAAATTAAATAAAACAACAAAAACAATAAAATACATAAGTTAAAAAAACAATGAAATACATAAGAAATTATAAAAACAAGAGATAACATAAGGATTAAGCTGGCACTTCCAATTTTTTTTTTTTGTATTATTATTCAGAATGGTTTAATGAATATCAGGGGTGATAGTGAGCACTAAAAAAAAATAGGTTTTTTGTTTTCCCCTCAACCATGCCCCCCTTGAGTAAAAAAAAGAAGAAGAGGATTCGCGGGGAAAATTGACATCTAACAACATACATGTAC
Source organism: Strongylocentrotus droebachiensis (assembly GCA_035222895.1). Taxonomy (NCBI): domain Eukaryota; kingdom Metazoa; phylum Echinodermata; class Echinoidea; order Camarodonta; family Strongylocentrotidae; genus Strongylocentrotus; species Strongylocentrotus droebachiensis. Next base: position 54,397 of record JAVYIG010001504.1, on the reverse strand, counting down.
CCCTCTTTCGAGTAATAAAATTGGGACAAAAATAGGGCAAAAATAGGGAAGAATAGAGCAAATAAGGGGGAATCGGGGAAATAGGGAAAATAGGGATAAAATATGGAAGAAAAAAAAATCTGGTAAAAAAAAAAAAAATCAGGGAAAAAATCGGGAAAAATTAACAAAAAAATTGGGAAACCAATTTAAATCGGGTTTTTATCAGGCCTGGAATATATGTAGTGAAATAAAATGCTTAAATATGAATAACATATGATTTATGGGTAAAAATGTGATTTTATGACCTTGTTTGCATAAATTACCATAAATATGCAAATGAGTGAATTTTTCAAAAAATTGAAATTTTCATAGTATTCTATACACTTCACTTGACATGCGTGCAATGCATGGCCGAGATCTTATGGGGGGCCATAATGGCCCCCGCCCCGGCCGTACTAAGACCTCAAATAGCCCGGCCTTTTTAGGGTTAAGTATCTTGCACGTAAATGATTCTTGTATCACAGTAACCTCTGTCTAAAAGCCTGCAAAAACAACGGTTCTTGACTTATCACGGCAACGGGACGGGCAGACGGACAGCTCAAAACTTAATGCCTCTGGTACCACCCTCATCCAGTGGGACAGGCATTACAAAAATAAACATTCCTCTTTCACCATGGAAATATACCTTAATGACACCTCAACTCACCTTAGCTAGTTTTTTAGTGATTGTTTTGCAGTTCTTCTCCCTGGTTCTCAGTGTCACCCTGACATAGTCCTCATCAGTAAGAGTGGTGGAGTACCATACTATGGCAGGTGTTACCCCATCTACTATGACATAATCTGAAAAGAAGTAATATATAGTAAGGAGAAACAAATGTGAAGATTCTTTTTAGAGAACATTGTAATCCTCATAAAACGATTTATATACCTCTCTTTAGAAATCCAGCTATCTGATTGGTTGAAATTGGAATCGTGAATATAGCCATTCCCATAAAGAAATGAAAAACGGTGAATAGTTCATGAGTGAGATTCCCTAAAGATTCCGGGTACTGGGAAAATGGAACATTTTGATGAGATCCCTATTGGTTTACGTGTTAAAGCTTACTTTGTGCGAGCGCGGATACCATACAGTACTTTTTGTCTGCGATTCCCAAAGGATTGTAACATTCAGTAATCTTTCCAGCAAAGATTAACAGACAGTGTCTCAGATTTTCTGTCATGTTTTTAACCAACCTTTACTCAAGAAAAGGATAAGGTAAGAATTCTTGGTAGATTTTTGTGTCAATTCGGTATATAAAAGACATGTCAACTGCTTTAATATTCGAGGTCTGGCTATTTCTATACTGGCTCTCGGCGCGCCTCGGGGTCATGGCAGGATGCAACGTCCCCTTGAGCCTATAAGACAGCCAGACCTCTCATAGCAGTCGATATATCTATACTATGAATCTACAATAAAAGACTATAGAGTGGTGAAGTGTGACGTCATCGAAAATCTATTTTGAGAATTTCTCAATTTGTTCTTCATATTCCGAAAGAACACCAAAAATAATGTCCAAATGTCGAAAACCAATTCAATATGTTAAGTATTGGCTGAGTTATGACCATCTGAATGAATATATGTCCTATGGGAACTCAGTGTTATATGCTCTGGCTCCTAACCATTAGGAGCCAGAGCATATAACACTGAGTTCCTATGGGGAGTATATTTATTCAGATGGTCATATCTCAGCCAATATTTAACATATTCAATTGGTTTTCGACATTTGGACATTATTATTATTATTATTATTTTTTTTGTTTTAATCGTTTAACCGAAAACCGTCCGGCTTTGACTGGCGGTTAAACGGAATTGGAGATATCCGTGATGTTACAGCACTACTATGAAGACCACTTTTCATGTCTCCCTTGGGTGGTCTTTATAGACAGGTTTTACTGTACTAAAATGGTTTCTCATTGAAACATGTACTGAATGAACCTGTACATAAAGACCACCTGCCTATGAAGACCACTTTTCATGTCTCCCTTGGGTGGTCTTTATAGACAGGTTTTACTGTACTAAAATGGTATCTCATTGAAACATGTACTAAAGGAACCTGCACATAAAGACCACCTGTCTATAAAGACCACTTTTCATGTCTCCACTGGGTGGTCTTTATAGACAGGTTTCACTGTAGTTGCTTACCCAGTATGTCTGCTATGTGAAGATTGATAGAACTGGGCGTGTCCTCATAAGAGAGGTTATCACCTTTCCTGGTTATCCTCACCCGTCTCCCTTCCACGCCCTCCGACACGCCCAGTTCGGTGAAGATCTTCTCAAAGGTTTGGTTCTGAACAGAGAGAAAATGGCGGCATGAATGATAAACAGAGTATATTGGCTTCAATTCACGAAAGAATCTTGAGAAAATTAAAACCTAGTAAATATTATAGGATGAAATTGTGATCATCTGATTTGGAGGAAAGTGGATGAAAAGAAAGAAAGAAAGAAAGGATGTAAATGAAGAAGATAAAAAAGAAGAAATAGAAGAAGAAGAATCTAGAAGAAGGAGAAGAAGAAGAAAGAAAAAGAAGAAGAAAAAGAAGAAGAAAAAGAAGAAGAAGAAGAAAAAGTAGAGGAAGAGAAAGTAAAAGAAGAAGATCTATAAAAAAAGAAGAAGAAGAAGAAGAAGGAGAAGGAAAAACAAAAACTTTTGATGTAATTTCTCTAAATAGGTTGCAATTCATGACTTCAATGTAATTCCTTCCTAAACCAAGAAGAAGAAGAAGAAAAAGATGATGAAAACAAAAAACAGTTGGACAAAATTTCTCTCAAGAAGTTGCAATTCATGCCTTCATGTAATTCCTTCCTAAACTACTCTACAAGTAGTTAAGTCAAAGGAGGTCGACCCCTGGGGAATGTTACAAAGACTAAGATCGACTTTAAGTTGGACTTAACTATGGCAGGCCATTCATGCCATCGGTTGTTCTCACCATTGGTCTCTCAATAAGGATGTTTAGATAATATTTTTTCCTTCCATATAAAGGTAAATTCTGTAGATTTGTAACCACAATTTGTACTTCCCAAGAGAAACTAGTACCAGTCAGAGCAAACTGAGGCATGAACAGCCTGCCATAGTTAAGTCCAACTTAAAGTTGATCTTAGTCTTTGTGAAACACTCCTAATTACTGCCATTGACAACACATAGCTGTTACAGCCTTCTTAAAAAAAAAATCTTACCATTGGATAGTCCTCAAAGCGCAGCAAGCCTTTGCGACTTCTCACTTTGATGGTGATGGTCTCCCTGGTGATAGCTGCATTAAGGTCAATGAACTCTGACGGACTGTTCTTGACTGGAGATACGTTATCCATCGCTGCTATGGCTTTGGACATCTGGTATGACCTCATCCTACTCTCAAGGTTACTGCACACACAAGGGAAAAGAAAAGTTTGAAGATAAAGGGTGGTATTCTCGAAAGCGGACTAACTTTAGTCCATGTTTTAATCCACCGACTAAGTATGGAATGCTTTATAGTGTTCATATGAATATGTTTTTGAACAATTTAATCTGTCACTAAATTAAAATAAAATGTAATAACACAATTAATAAATAGCAATATAACTATGATATAATTATGTTGTCATGGTTATTTAGGGACATGTCAAGTTATTAAAAAATATATTCATAAGGGCACTTGGCATTCCATACTTAGTCGGTGGATTAAACCATGGACTAAAGTTAGTACGCTTACGAGAATACCACCCAAAATGATCCCATTAATGCTTGTGCTTTGGACAACCTATACAACCTCATCTCGCTCTCCAGCTTCCTGCACATATACGGGAAAGGTCAACTGGTCAAGTTCACTGATTTTCCAAAAATTTGATTAGAATTCTTTGGAGCTTAATCCATTCATTTTTTAATGTTGTTATTTTTTATACCACCTGGTTTTACATTAAAAATGAACAGCTCAGAACAAAAAAAAATAATGTTAATGTACTTCATGTATTTCAATTCCCTTAATATAAAACATACTTCAGTGTTGTGGCATTTTTTTTTGGTCAACTGGGCTTCATCTTACTTACATTTGTAGATATTGAATGTAAAAATACTAACTTCACTGTAACTGTTGTGATTGATCCTTAAAATCATCCTCCTCCTCCTACTCCTCATCATCACTACCATCATCACTTTCACCACCATCATCATTTTCACCATCATCACATTTACAATCATCACCATCACATTCACAATCATAATCATCATCATCACCACCATCATCATCAACATCACCATCGTCATCTATACACAATATGCACGATGAAGCTAAAATCTTAATAGGAATTTATATACAAGCCGTCTTGTTCTTACTGTATTGTTTGTGCTGCACCTCTGTTTTTTCTTCTTATCTCAGCCACCATCTGATCATCAAACTCTGGGGGCGGGGGAGGGGAAGGGGAGTCGCCATTTACCAGGTTCTCATACAAGTTCCTAGGTGGACTGCAAAGTCAATCAGAGGATAGTAAAGTTATAATTTTTGTGATCCAGGAAATTAGCCCGAAATACAAATCGCGTCTTCATCAGCTTGAGACTCGAGCTCGAGAAAATTAGCTCGAGAAATTTGCTCAGTGTCCGCGCATAGTGCGAGTCTTTGGGCTGGTGAAGACGGACCACAAATAGCGGGCTAGTTTGCAAACTAGCCCAAGATATCTTGGGAAGTTTTCTCGAGCAAATTCACCTGCCAAATAGCCCACTATTTTGTGATCGGGTTAATTTCCTGAATCAGAAATAGCGGGCTATTTGACAAACTTGAGCTGAAGAAGACAGGCCTATAAAAACAAATATAAGAGTGAGACTTTAATGAAAAAGAGGAATCTGAGGCTCACAACACTAGTTTGAATGCCAACAAATAAGAATTATTACTTCCAAAATAGGAACCTATGGCAGCTATGAACCAGATGGTTCATGCAAGAAGTCTAGTATAGAGGAACAAGAGAATTTTTTTTTTTTTTTTTTTGGGGGGGGGGGGGGGGGGCGTTTCACAGAACTTGTCATCAGTGACAAATGACAGTTTTTGTTATAAGCTACTGAAATCCTTGCTTCTGATTGGTTATCAGCAGATTTGTAACTGATTTTTGTCATTTGTCATTGAAAAGGGCTTTGTGAAACGGGCCCCTGAAGTCAACAGGATAAATATTCATGAAACTTAACATGTACCTTGCCAAGAGGTCAACCACTTCATCGTCTTCATCACTGTCATCATACTTCTTCTTCTTCTGTTTCCTCTTCTGCGCAGTCTTTGCTTTTCCTTTGCCTTTGCTCGGTCCGGACAGTTTTGCTTTGAGATCCTCCAAGTCTTCTTCTTCATCTGATTTACAAGAATTACAAGATGGCAAGCTTTTGAAATAAGAAATGGCTCTAGATACAAAACTTGGTCCATATATTACGTATATAATGTACACAGTAAATGTAGTGGTACATGTACATGTAGATATTACAAACTTAGTTGGAAATCGATACATACATGTAATAACATTAATATCATTAACAACCATAACAACAACAACAAACACTATAGTATTCTTGTTTAGTGCTCAAGTCCATTGCGCTGCCCCGTGATGCCCCCATCACTCCAATATTATCAACCCAATTTCATGTACTGTACATCCAAGTGAAGATCCGGCCATCTAAACGAGAACACAAAATTTGGAACTGTAGAGGCTTAAAAGCCTGCATTCAGAAGAATCCATAAGTAAGTATTAAATGTGTAGCACTCTAGCATATCAAGTGAATGTTTACACCTGGGTGGAGATGGTCAAATACAGATTGATGTAGTGAAGGTAAACAAATAATCAAGTCAACTTATCAATTATGTTAATGAAAATAGATGTGGGGTGGGGGAAGGGCAAATGAAGAAACGGACAGAGACAGATGAATAGATAGAAAAGAAAAGAAACATAAATAGAGGGAGAGAAAGAAAGAGAGGGAGAGAAAGAAAGAGAGAGAGAGAAGTAGAGTGAGAGAGAGAGAGAGAGAGACAGAGAGAGAGACAGATAGACTGCAAAGAAGAGGATCTGGGACCAGTTTCACAAAGCCTCTTTTCAATGACAAATGAAACAAAATCAGGGACATATCTGCTGATAACCAATCAGAAGCAAAGATTTCACCAGCTTTAAAGGTAAAGACCAGTTTTGGAAATGCCCCCCTCTCAAAAAATGAAATGGAAGCTCTTATTACCAATCATGTGAAAGAACACGTTTTGACTAATACGTGACGATACCAATTTTGCCGGGAATCCGCTTACTAATTGATATATTTGGTAAATTATTACACGTATATCTACGGAATCTGGACCGGATAGATATTGCGCATGTGTCGCGTAGTCCAATATACATCTTTCTGTGTACAGTGCTTGTAACTTTACCAAGACTGGGCCAACTTTCTTATCATTTTGATGATTCCAGAACCTTGCAGTACACACCAATACTTATATGCTAGATGATCAACCTTTTCTTATCGATTCCAATGTTTCTTTCACAATGTAATCGCATGACCAGAATTGGTCTTTACCTTTAACAAAAACTGTCATTTGTCACCGATGACAATTTTGGTGAAATGGGGCCTAGGGTGCAAACTAGTGCTGTAACATCACAATAAACCATAACATATTATTTATAATATTTAATAATATTAATAATATTTATTTATATTATTTTGGTTTATTATAAACCATAACATATTATTTAAAAAGCTATCACATTATGGCATCCGAGGACATGCACTGAAATGGCTCGAAAGCTATCTTAGTGACAGAATGCAGTTTGTGAAATACAAAGAGTCATCATCAGAAAGTAGATATATCAAATGTGGTGTACCACAAGGTTCTGTCTTAGGACCAACTCTGTTTTTAATCTATATAAATGACTTGCCAACTGTGACAAATTATTTCAATTTCAGACTATTTGCAGATGATTCTAATATTTTTCATACTTTTCCCAAAGGTGTAGATCAAATAGATGAGTGTGAAGTAAATGGAAATTTAAAATCCATACAGAATTGGTGCACTGCAAATAAGCTTACTATCAATGCGTCAAAAACCAATTTCATGTTCTTCAGTAGTCGTAGAAGAAAGGCTGTGCTTAAAGGGAGATTACAAATATCTGGGGCAGAATTAAGAGAAGTGGAGGAAGCGACATTTGTTGGCATTACCATTGACAGACATTTTACATGGAATTCACATATAAAATCTGTTAATGACTGTATACGGAGAAAGGTCGGCATCCTCTTTAAATTACGGCACTTTGTCCCTAAACATATATTGATACTGTTGTATAAAGCTCTTATACAGCCACATATTACATATGGCATCGAGGTTTGGGGTAGTACTTATAAATCACACTTGAATTGTATATTTTATACTCAAAAGATGGCTGTACGTGCTATAACTTTCAAGCCACATCGTTCTCATACTAATGCACTGTTTCATGACCTCAAATTGTTGAATGTTTTTAAATTGCATAAATTATCTATTTGTACTTTTGTGTTTGATTTGATAAATGAACGATTACCTCATTCCTTAAAACATTATTGCAGTATGATACAACATGAATATTCCACAAGACAAAAAACGGGTCGACAATTACGTCTTCCTTTATTCAAAACAGACCAAGGAAAGTTTTCTGTTTCGTTTGTTGGAAGTAATTTTTGGAATATGCTTCCTACTGATCTAAGAATTGAGAGATCAAGAACCTCTTTTCGTAAAAAACTTACAAAATTACTCTTAAGTGAAAACCACGAATCATAACCTCGTAACTATATAGTTGTATATAGTAACCAGTCTCATTTTAATATTATACACAAAATTATTTATAAGATTTGGAAACCCATCATATATTTGTTAATTAACTTTATTTTAGGCTTTAGATAACGAGAGTCAGACTCGACTAGCACATGTGCTATTTTTGACTCTATTTTACCATCGATCACAAACTCATTGTAAATAGTCATTTATTGTTTTACTCTTGAAGCAAAGTTTACTTTATCTTTGTCATAATGTACATGTATATCGCTGTAGAACATGTATTTTTTTATAATTCATGTCATGCATTTATGTTATATTGACATTGTCATTGTACATTTATCTTTTGTTTCAATGTTTTCAATGGTGGTGAATAAATAAATTCAATTCAATTCAATTCAATTCAATATCTCCAATTCCGTTTAACCGCCAGTCAAAACCGGACGGTTTTCGGTTAAACGATTTAAAAAAAAAAAAGCCAAGCCAGGTCCGTGTGAAAAAGCGGGAAGGACTTTCATTTAACTGCGAGGTGCATTTGAAGGGGCCGATTTGTGCTTGTTAACTTGTCACAAATAATAGTAACAATGTCGTTTTTAGAAGAATGTGTAAGATCATTAATGTAAATCAAAAACAGTAGAGTTCCTAGGATAGAACCTTGTGGTACGCCGTGTGTAAAAGTTGGATGAATTATTATTATAAACTTCATATTGAGATCTATTAGGCCATGTAAAATTGATTTCATGTTGATCGTCCCCGCCCGCTTCCTTTTTGGGGGCCGCCTCCTATTTTTTGTTATTTGTTAATTTTTTGATTTTTTTTTTTGATTTTTTTTTTGATTTTTTTTTTTTTTGAAAGAAAAAAAACATGAAAAACACTGCTAAAATGGCTCTATTTCTGATTTAAAAAAAAAAAAAAATGTCGGCGGCCATCTTGAAAAAAAATAGCCTCGACTGTCAGGGAAAATGTACCGAGCGGCCATTTTGAGCGGCCATTTTGAAATATCAAATATCAAATAACATGGTACACCCTCCTCCTCTTTTTCAAAAAATCTGGACGATCAACATGTAATCAATTTAACATGGCCTTACAAAGATTACTTTCAAACCAAGATGACAGACAAGTGTTGTTCTAGTTTCGGAGTAGTGAGTCAACACACAGATTACTGAGCTGGGAGACATTGCCAGGCATAGTGCCAGGTGGAGGGGCATAAATCGAAACTTTAAAAAAAAAAAAAAAAAAAAAAAACGGGAAAACAAAACCGTCCAATTGAAAACGGAATCCGCCATGGGCGGTCGGATACCGGACGGTTAAACGTTTGGTTACAGCACTAGTGCAAACTGGAGACAAGAGAACTTACCCGACTCCAGGTCCTGCGCAGTTGGTCGAGGAACTTTCAGCCTACCATCCGCACCAAATGCACTGAAGAGATTGAACGATTTTAACTCATCTACATGTACGCTCATTGGCCGCTTGTGAGCCATTTTTAGATCGACCGGCTCTGGAGGAAAAAAAGAGAAAGAGAGAAAATTACTTTGCAGTTTTGACATACTTTAATACTTATCACTGAAATAAATAGTGATGCAGTCTTACATTGTTACATAATCTATTTGATGAGAAAGAGCCCCTGTGATGGTAATTTCTCAATGGACCTTTATGCATCATGAGTCCAGTATTTTAACCTAAAAAGTAGTAAACATGACATTTTATTAGTTCCCCTGACAAAATAAAAACATTACTAACATTTAATAATTTGCTTTAAATAGACTATATGAAGACAGTAACCAACAAAAATTCTTCATGTTATTTAATTGAGCATCAATCTATTGGAATTTTAAAATTGAATTTCTTGACATCATTGAGTAAAACCGCCAAAGGTTAGAGATACTTTTTATTTAAATATCACTTCAATAACAATCATGATTATTAACATTAACAAGGTAAGTACTAGAAAACAGCAAACAAAAACATAAAAGTAGAATAGAGAAAAAGCCCAGGGGCGGTATTCTAAACCCTGTGTTATCTCTAATATTGTTGTATCTTTGAAGATAAGATAAAGTTGGTATTCTGAACATTGTTGTAACTTTTGTGTTATCTTTTGTTGTATCTTTTCTCCCATCTTATTGGCCGCGCCTGCGCTCATACTTTGGTGCGCTTGTAATTGTGCGTATTATAAATAAAGTGGCATTTAATCCTCATTTGCATATGCGCACGGGATATAATATGTCAAGATAATTGGTATTCTGAAAGTTGTTGTATCTTTTATCTTATCTTATCTTGCATGGTATTTACAACAAGTAGGGGGTTGTTGTATCTTTCGTGGTGATATAATGGCGGCAATATTTTTTGCCCAGAACCAACTTCCTGCCAATAGACGAGTTACAAAATGTAGAAGAAGATTGTGTGTTGACCGGAAACATCACAGATGAGAACTTTCTAAGATATTACATGCTAGGATATGACGATTTAAATGCTCTCATCTTAACCAATATAGTGAAAGCGTGATTTGTCTTCATGATCCACATTCAACAGCGCATAATGATGACGCGCGTAATAAGCGCTCAAATAACTAATTACGCCCAAGATTAGTATGCGCTAGGCGCATCTTCAGATATGGCATAAAGTATTCCTATTGGTTGACCTACTATCATGCTTATATAAAACAGATTTTGATTGGTAGGGTCCATAAAAATGGGCGTGTCAACAGTGGTCAAAGATAAGATAGAGGCGGTCCTTCAAGAGATAACACAGGGATAAAATGATGTTCAGAATACCAACTTACAACAATATTAGCGCTGTGTTATCTCTGGAAGATACAACAAAAGATAACACAAAACTTACAACAATGTTCAGAATACCACCCCAGGTCATGTTTTATTATTGATAATGCAGGGCTAATACATTTATGGATGATGGAATACATGATACACAAATAACACAATGTACCACAAGTACGACGTATATGACGGGCGGATCGTGCCATAAAGATGACAACTATACAACTATACATCCATCGAATGGATGTAAGGTTTTAACCAATCAGAACGCAGGAAACTGTACAACTATACAACTATACAACTATACGACTATGCACCCATACAGCTATAGAACGTATGTAAGGTTCTTACGTTTGCGGGCCGAAATGCCATAATTGCAAACAACCATACATCCATTCAGCTTTATGGTTGTACGGTTTTAACCAATCACAATGCAGGAAACTATACAGCCATGGCAGCGAGAATGTCTGTATATTTTTATGCCTGTACGGTTTTAACCAATCATAATGCAGGAAACTATACAGCCATGGCGGCGAGAATGTCTGTATAGTTTTATGGCTGTACGGTTTTAACCAATCACAGTGCAAGTAACTATACAGCCATTGCGCCGAGAATGTCTGTATGGTTTTATGGCTGCATAGTTTTAACCAATCACAATGCAGGAAACTATACAGCCATGGCGGCGAGAATGTCTGTATAGTTTTATGGTTTTATGGCTGTACGATTTTAATCACAATCAGGAAATTATATAGACTAACCATGCATCGCTAAACTTATGCAATAAGGCAAAGAATTTGTTGTTTAACCGAACGATATTCTAAATAAACATACAAATATTAGTCCCCAACTGGGAAAAAGATGGGCGAATTGCTCCAGTTCATGCATTTCCGTCCCATTCATAAATTCATGCAGGTCCAACTGCAAATGTCTACCAAAGTTTAATGTTCGGTTAGGAAAGGTACAAATTAATTAATTTGATTTATTCGTGCAGTTGATAACAATGTAGGTCCTCCACGTCATTAGGAATAATCATGTTGTAGTCTATATATACATTTGCCGATGAGTCTGTTGCTTAGAGAAAGATCTAGACCATATATACCCTAGACTAGATCTAAATAGACCCAGGTCTAGATCTACAGTTGCCGATTTAGGAAATTAGATCTAGATCTAGACCTAGTCTAGTATTAGTAGATCTAAATAGGAGTAGTCTAGGCCTATAGTCTACTAATATTTCTATAATAGACCTAGATCTAGTCTACTAGAGTAGATCTAGGTCTAGTCTATAGTCAAAAAATAGTCTAGATCTACTATTTTACTAGTAGGTCTAGGTCTATTTATAGTAATAGTCCACTAAATTAAATAGAATAGTACTAGGCTAGACCTAGTAGTAGCAGTACTAATTAAGCACTAATTCTAGGCCTAGTACTAGTACTAGACCTAGCTATCACCTAGTCTAGATCTAGTTCTGGTCGACTACTAGTAAATCTACCACTAGATCCAATATTATTTAGTACTAGTAGTCTAGGCCTATAAGATCAATTTTTATTTTTATTTATTCCATCATTGCTTTGCTATGATCAGCATTCAATGGCTTTAGAGGCGTAAGTGTCGGTTAAATTCGGACATTCTCGCCGCCATGGCTGTATAGTTTCCTGCATTATGATTGATTAAAACAGTACAGCCATAAAACTATACAGACATTCTCGCCGCCATGGCTGTATAGTTTCCTGCATTGTGATTGGTTAAAACTATGCAGCCATAAAACCATACAGACATTCTCGGCGCAATGGCTGTAAAGTTACTTGCACTGTGATTGGTTAAAACCGTACAGCCATAAAACTAAACAGACATTCTCGCCGCCATGGCTGTATAGTTTTCTGCATTATGATTGGTTAAAACCGTACAGGCATAAAACTATACAGACATTTCCGCCGCCATGGCTGTATAGTTTCCTGCATTGTGATTGGTTAAAACTATGCAGCCATAAAACTATACAGACATTCTCGCCGCCATGGCTGTATAGTTTCCTGCATTGTGATTGGTTAAAACCGTACAGCCATAAAACTATACAGACATTCTCGCCGCCATGGCTGTATAGTTTCCTGCATTATGATTGGTTAAAACCATACAGGCATAAAACTATACAGACATTCTCGCCGCCATGGCTGTATAGTTTCCTGCATTGTGATTGGTTAAAACCGTACAACCATAAAGCTGAATGGATGTATGGTTGTTCGCAATTATGGCATTTCGGCCCGCAAACGTAACAACCTTACATACGTTCTATAGCTGTATGGTTGCATAGTCGTATAGTTGTATAGTTGTATAGTTGTACAGTTTCCTGCGTTCTGATTGGTTAAAACCTTACATCCATTCGATGGATGTATAGTTGTATAGTTGTCATCTTTATGGCACAATCCGCCCGTCATAGACGTAACAGTTACACATGTCATCTGTTTGGGGTCAAAAGGGTGTTTAGTCTGTTTACTCCATGTTAAAGTACATGTAATATGGATCAATACCATTGTTGCTCCAAACAGAATGACATGTATTGTATTTTGTACATTAACAGTAGTATTAGGCAAAGCAAAAGCATAATTTACAGGTCTGTTGATTCTAGTTGATTTTCTGTTAATCACCATTCAACCACACAATACAAAACACAATTCAAAAGTTCTACATCATCTTTTCAGTGCTTCTGCAATAAGATTAAGAATGCTGCCCTATATCTTAAAATAATAAGAACATGAAATAAAAATACTTAAATATTATTGACTGCTCTCAACCGTTTCATTATTCATATTCATCTTCAGATGATTGAATTAAAAAAAATATAAGTCCAATCTAGATAGAATAACTGTCTGGTAATAGATGTGGTAGGCCAATAATAGACTATGGAGCATGGAGTAGTATGGAATTCTTTAATAAAACTGACATTTGTCAACATTCCCAGTACCAGGCACTAGACCACTACCACTACATGTACCAGCACAAATTCTGACCAAGTCCTATTCATAAAATAAGCTTATCTTCTTCTTCTTCTTCTTCTTCAAGATAATCTGCCTCCTTCAATACTGAAGATTCTTGCAGATGCCGTAAACTCGGCCTGATTGGGGTGTGCAGGTGGACCATTACACCGAGGTTTCCCCCTACTCTTATACGAATAGTGCAATGGGTTCTTAACGTGCAAGGGTGGTGACTCTCCTGTACACGGGGCCTCCATTTAACGTCCTATCCGAGGGACGGAGTGTTTTCCACTTGACATAACCTGCGTCTATGAACAAGGGAATTAACATTAAAAATGTCAGTTACGGTAAAGGTTAGTAAGGTAAAAAACTGAAGGAAAAACTGTGCGCGAGCTACAAGCTCGTAATGACGTTATCACAGTTTTTCCTTCATAATCATTTTGCCTTCGGCGTAGACTAGAAGGGATGAGATTTAGATGACGACATGCGCAGCGAGAGTTAAAATACGGCTTTCAAGATTTTCAGTCTATGGATGTCGATTTTGACCCATAATTTCCTAAAAAGGGACCATTAAACGGATTATTTCAGTCAAGTTGGTAAGTGGAACCGATGTATTATAGCCTAGACTCTAGGCCTAATTTACAATATAAAATAAATCGGATATGCATCCGGTAAAATATAAAAATTAGGCATTTAGGCTAATACTATTAGTATTAGTAAAGAAACGTTACACAGAACATGAACAGTCCTGTTCTGTCTCTAAAGAGAGGAGCCGACCCTACCCAAATCAGAGGCTAATTAACGAAAGAGACAGAAATGTTCAGTCTAGTAAGGTCAGTGAAAGAGTCAAATGACAATGCAGTTAGATTAAAATGCCATGCCTGGCCTTGCCAATCTAGCGCGTGCGAAGGCTAGGCTGCAGCAAAAAGTGCTGGAGAAATAGAGCTACGGCTGGGCCTGGCTATCCACACGGTACACCACCCCTGTGGCCTGTACCGGTGCAGCGCGGAGCGCGAGCGTGAGATGCCATGCAAGCTAGCATCGACAGCGGTCAACGAAATTCGCAACGCAACGAAAAATATGATGGATATGATTGTAGATCCAAATCTATCCATCGCCATGAATAAGAATGAAAATAATCTCACTGTTCTTGAGGGCAGAATATAGGCGTACCGAGCTGAGTAAGAAATTCCAACTGTCTCGTCAGAGTTCGAAAATAGGGATTTCCCCGCCTTGCTCCTCAAATTCAGCGAAAATTAACGAAATGTTTTGATTCGCGGGTCACGTCATTCAATGACCAATCACTTCCGGTACCCGTGTTCATTATCGTGTGTATGACTGATCATGGCGGAGGGTAAGGGCGTGTTTCTTGTTTTATTGTGTGTCTGTTTATATTCTTGTGAATGTTTTATAAACGTTTGAAACCGCTGTTTGAATTGAGAGATTTTTGTTATGACTTTTGAAACATGTTGTTCATTCAGTAGTGTAATTCAGACGTAAATTGGGCACATTCTCATGATCCTGTATCCTAAATTATGAACGAATTGAGAGCTCCCGATCCCGGCCCTGTCTCCATGGTCTCGGTGTCGATTGTATGAATCAATGATTGAATGAATGAGAAATGAAAAAAAAATTTATTATGGAATTGAATAAATGCTGAATTGAATAGAATTGAATTGAATTGAGACAGATAGAAACATCAGACTTGGATTGAGTTGAACTAAAATGTACTGTGAAGACTAGACCGAAAATTTCTGTCTCTTCGTTCGTTAGCCTCTGAATCTGAAAAGAGGAGCCGACCCTACGTACGTACGTCCAAATCAGACTGGCTAACGAACGAAAAAGACAGAAATTTCTGTCTAAGTGCAGACTAAAGTGAAGTCATTTGGACTATTAATTGCAATAATGGTGTGATTTTTGTGCCAATGTGGACTTGAATATTCTTTGTGATTTGAAACAAAATATGCGTGTTTGGATAAATAACGGCAAAACTATAAATGTTACACCTCCTGAGGACCTGTTGTAAATCGTTAGCTAATACGAGTGTGAGGTTGGATGTCCAAACAATTAACAAACATAAAGACTTCTCTTTGGCCTTTTAATTAAATGGAAAATATTCACCAATAGCACTATCAATGTCATGAATATTTGTCCTTTATAATATTGTCCGAATAAGTCTGAAGATTAATGAAAATTGAAGTTGTAAACTTCTTCAACTTGCTATTTTGTATCAACTGTCCAGATAAAACTACCGGTAGATACACAACCTGTCTGGACACACAATTAACGTCTGGGTATTAATTGTAAAGTAAATTGTATGTTAGCTTATTATCATCAGGAACACAGAATGTTATCATCGCTATCAGTATCACTCCTGTATCAAATTTTCACATTTCTGGTTAAATTCTTGACTGATTTCAAAGTGCTTTGTATACATGTACATGTAAGTAGATAGCTAGGAGAGTCCAGCTAGCGAACTTCAAAGGTAGTTTGCACGGTTTGTCGGGTCTGGGAATGGGTGATTATGAACACATTTGAGGTTTTGTTTACATCTCTCTTCACTCAGATGTATGGGTAATATCAATATCATATTTGATATTATCACCAATGTACGCAATTTGCCATATGCATGCTCTTGAGTTCTTAAAAACATGAATACAAATACAACTTGCACTTTTTATTTCACTCAGGAGTCTGGATTGTTTAGGTAAAAAATAATTCCCCAAAATGTTTTTTTTATCATAATAAAATGAATTTTCTATTTATTGAACAAGAAAACTCGAAATATTTGATATGCTGCAAAATTTACTGAAATCCCTGATCCAGCTAGTAGGAATTGATGTGACCATGGTATCCCCAAGAGAACAAAATAGAAATATAAAACAGTGTCTTAGCATGCAGCCCGCCATCAATGCACTGTGGCGCTTGAACTTATAGACTCTATCTCATTTCTATCCTCTTCTTTTTAAGACCTCTCATTTTATGTTTTGCTCAGCACATACATGTACAATGTACTCTAGCCCTGTAAAGTGTAGGATGAACTTATTTAGTTTGAAACAAATTAAATGTAAAGACCCCCCCCCCCCCCATAAAAAAAAAAAAAAAACATAAAACAAAGACAATAACAAAATGTTGTGTAGGAAAAAAATATTTGAAGTATGAATTTCATAATTCCCAACCTCCACTAACTATTTTGCATCCAAATGAAATGTACATTTATGATTACTAAAGAAAAAAAACCTGATCAGCTAGCCTCTCTGCTTTAAAATTGATGTGATATGCTCCTGTGGAAGGATTGGTGGTCTACAATTGTTTTGTTAGTCACAAGTGAATCATGAAATTTAGGTCACTGTTGGTGTCACTGGATGATTCATAACCCTTCCTGAGTTCTCATTAATTGTTTCCAGGTGTGACATATATATAAATGGATATAATTACTGATTTTCTGTTGTAGGATCCATAATAGTACTTGTCAGTTGTGACACATGTTCACCCCCCCCCCCCCCACCACCCCCTATTTAAAAAAAAAAGCAATAATTGGCAGTGTGACATCATTGGCTTATCCCCTGTGGTTACAATGCATTGATATCATCTTGAGCAATGTGCTTTTTATCGCTCTCTTCTCTGTCCCGTTGCCTTCTATTAGGCAATTTATTCCCTAGTTGCCTGTCCCCCCACCCCCTATTTTCACTATTATTTTACATCGAAACAAAAATATGTATAACTAGACATATAATACTTGTTTGGAACAAGTATAGGTGGGCTGGTCAACTAACATTTGAGACAAAATAGAGCAAAAATAAGCGACATACTGCTTACAAATTCTTAAAAGACAATATCATGTAGATTCATAACGTGAACTAAATTCACCTTCTATAGGCATAACACGCAAATTATGAAGTTTTTGACATGAGGCCTTTAATCAAAATTTTCACTATGATGACGTCATCAAAATGAAAAATGGTTATTACTGCGCTTGTAGAGAATTGTCTTAGCTACAACATATCAAAATTTTGAAGAAAATTGATCAATATTTACAGAGATACAATCAATTTTACATAAATATGCTGACGTCATAATATGCAAATTCGTATTTTGAGTTCCAAGGCCATTGTGATGATGTCACGATACACTTAATGGCCAAATGAGACATGAAATCATATCTCCAACTCATACTCTATCTAAATATGAAAAAAAATTGAAGGTCACGGTTCATTCCAAAGAGCTATAACGGATTTTGTATAGGCATGTTTTTGCCCATATATGCTATGTATTAAAAGACCTCGCGCGCACTGACATTTATCTTGAATTTACGCTCATCTTGTTCATAATGGTCATAAAGAGATAAACATGGTATCAAATTCCTTGAAAAAATATGAGAAATATCATGAAAGAAAAAAAAATGGCGATTCTATGTTTTGTAATGGTGTTACGCGCGAAAACGCGCGCGCATGCTCGTACGCGCGATTTTTTATAAAATGCTTAAAATGACCTGAAACGTATGCAAAAAAAATTTGAGACAATTTTGAGCATTTAACATTTTTGTGCGCGCATTGACGCGCGGACGTACGCGCACGCGCGCGTTTTTTGACCTGAAATTGACCGGACGGATATTGACCTTGATCATGATAAATATGAATGAGAAATTACTTTTGGTTATGAAGATATGAACAAGAGTTGATTTTCAGAAAATTTCACAAAATGGCGCCTAGATGACGTCATCAGTCAAGGTCAAGGTTGAAAACGTTATTGTGATTTCTCTATATGCCTATACATATGTGTGCCAAATTTCAAGTTATTTGATTGATCCATTTTCAAGTTATCTTGTGAACAAAAAAGTGGCGAGAATTAAGAAAAATAAATAAATAATAATAAAGGCAATTTTAACAAAAATATAATGTGGTCTGTATGATATACAGCCCACCTGATAATATTATGAAAATGTTCTAATTCTAATCTACACAATGAATAAGGTTACATGATCCATTTCATTTTATTTTGTAAGTACTTCACAAATCACTAAATTCAGTGCATTCAGTGACAATTCAGTAAATTTAAGTAATTTTCAACTTGTTTTGAGTTCCTGAGCACTGTACTGTAGGCCTACGGATAAAGTGTATTGAAAATGCAATTTTATCGCAAAAACATGCAATGATTTTGTGTAACTCATATATTTTGTCTTCAACATATTTTTGCTATACCAAATAAATGAACCTCTATTTTTGTTGCGACTCATCGTATCAAATTTCCCCTGCATATCACCCTCTCCCCTTTTATCTCCCCCTTGTCTCCCCCTATGTTCCCCTCAAAGAGGATAATCCCCATTGTGATGTGATAATCCCACCTGTCACCCATTAGTGCATTCATAATTACAATCTCCATGTGGGATTAAAGCCTGTATAAAAACATTGCTAAATTGGCTTAATCTAAGTGTTCCTCTCTCTCCACACAGTTGTTCGGGACCAAACTGTGCCATTTTTTTATAGAAAAGTTGTTTTGGAACATATTTCACACTTTTAAAAGCACTTAGAAAGAGATGTTGTTAGTCTGTGGTGGGACAATTGATGTTTTGAGACACATTAAATTGTAATGATACTTGGGACTGTGCTGGATATATGTTGAATATCTGCTGATGGTGGAATAATTCATGGAATATTTTAGCAGCATTTGAACAGACTCCTGGTTTTTCCACTGTGCATGTGAATGATGTGTAACCTTAAGGAAATTAGTCACATGTATCTTCATTTTGCTGTGTAGGAGTGTCTTTACCTTCATTGTGAATGGTCTCATCTTTAATTCAAGCGTAATACTAGACAGTTACTGTGTTACGTTATAATCTGCATACTTGGAATTACTCTTCAAGTTCAAGTAGTCAATTTAGAACTCTCATCATGTTATTGAACATTCTTGCAGAAGCGGAGAAGCTGCAGCGCCATCTAGACCTGCTGCGACAGGAATACGTCAAACTGCAGAATCGCCTCGCTGAAGTGGAGCAGAAGTACAATGTTGCCACGGCAGCAAACAGTGGCGGAGGCAAAGGAGAAGAGGGCAATTTTGTGTCAAGGCTCCTGGCAACCGTTGCTGATTTGTTCGACAAGGAGCTGTACAGGTAACAATATTTATTAATAATAAATAATAATAATATTTCGCTGTTCTATAGCGCCCAATACATCGATACAATGATGTGTCTAAGCGCTTTACAGATATGTTATATATTTCTTCTGCTGCCTCAAGTATCAGCTAATAAATAATAATAATAAAGATTGATTTATTGAGCGCATAATAAACAGAAGGGCAATTCCACGGTAACGGAAGGACACTCAGACAAGATTTTTGAACTTCAGGTTCATACTAAAAGAACTGTTTTATTAGTATAAGATGTGAAACAGTACAGATATAATACCTATATAAGTGCCTTTAATTCTCCCAAAAAAAATTGTCATTATAGTTAAGTAGTTTAAGAATGTGCATATTAATTATCTCGGTAACGGAAGGACATAAAAATGGACATGGTTTTTCCAGTTAATTAGTGTTTATCCAAACTTTGTGAAGTTGATGAAGCTTTCTACTTGACTGACACACATTTTGTTCCCCATAGTTTAATACATGTATCTAATAAAACATTTCTTTTAGTATGAACCTGAAGTTCAAAAATCTTGTCTGAGTGTCCTTCCGTTACCGTGGAATTGCCCAGAAGCTTCTCTATGCGCTTTACAAAGTAAAAAATAAGCAATTACAAGTATATTTGAATAGTTACAGAACGAAATATAAAAACCTTAAACTAAAGACATGTAGATAAGAGTATTAATTCATTACGAGCAAAGTTAATACAGATAGAAAATAAATAAGAGTAAAAGTGCACTTCATGTTGTATTTTGTAGCACAAAAGCTTACTTTTTGATAAATTTGATATATGCAGATTTATATTCTTATCTAAAGGGTTCTTGATATTATTTGATTTACTCATGCTGTTAGTTAGTCTTACAATATTTAGATTAGTAATAACTTCAATTATTCAAACATCTCAAAGTTTATTTTTGTGTAAAGTACATCAATTCAAGCCCATATATACGTGTATTTATTCAAGAATGATTGCACTTAGTATGGGTATATTCTATAACATCCTTGAAACTTTCCATCATACTACTCTTCATCATCTATATTTTAAACAGTGACCTGATCGTGAGGTTGGCAGGTCAAGAGGTCAAAGCTCACAAGTTTGTCCTTGCAGCCCGAAGTGACCACTGGGGAGTACCCAACTTGGCTGATGTACAGAGTATTGATTTTACAGGTATACCAATACATAATACTTCTTCCTTTATTTATTATTTCTTGCACAGGGATGCCAGTTTTCAGGCAATAGCCTGAATTCAAGCCCTGGCAAGTTATTTTCAGACCATAGTTCAGGCATTTTTGTGTTTAGCTCATTATACTGTAGGTGATTTTCAGGCCCTCCGATCAATTCTATCTGGCATCCCTGCTTGTGAATAGAACATATAGAAGCACATTTTTCTGGTTTAACATGTATCACCATCACTTTTCTTTGCTTTTATGCATTTACACATTATTGTACATTTATATTGTGTGTAATTGTAATGCATTGTACTTGTAACTTGTCACTTTTATATCATGTTGAATCAAGTACCTGTTTAGTGTAGCAAGAAGAATCGTTCTGGAGAACATCAAAGAGTCTAAGGGATACCATAGTAAATGTGAAAAAGCTTTAGTAAAACAATAAAATATATAAAATATATTCCGTTAGCAACTAAATTATTCATACCCTCACCAAGTTTTGAAGTTTTTTAATTAAATACAAATGTATTTGTCTTGAGAATGTTACAGTATACTAGCGTTTACATCTTGAAGTATTCACTGAAGGCCCTAATTCAACCGTCCCTCTTTCATTCTTGAGTTACGAAGGACAAAAAATACATAAAATTTACAAGGGGTATCAATAATTTAGTTGTTAACTGTATATATATATATATATATATATATATAACAATATAAGAACGATATACATGTATATAATTTCAACTCTTTTACAGACATTGGGCTTGAAGTGGGCATGGACTTGCTGAAGTGGGTCTACACTGACGTGATCTCGCTGAGGCAAGACGACACGTTTGTTCTGGAGCTTCTCCGAGCGGCTAGCAGGTTCACGCTGGTGCCCCTACAGGATAGGTGGGTTTAAAGGCATCGTTTAACAATGTTCAATCTAAAATGCATGGCCCTAAGAGTTATCAGTGTCTGTTGGTGTAATATTGAAGCCCTAACAAAATTGCACTTTTATTAAGATGATCATGAAATGCCTCAAAATAGTACAAATCTTTGAGTGACAGGTTTTACCATACTCGTTTTACATAAAAGCAGTGAAGGGATGTTCCTTTGTCTACGTGAGGAACTGTATATTTTGTCCGCTTTCTTTGTCCGTGATGTTCATAGTGATTACTGAGTCACTTAAAGGATATGGTTCCTATTCGTTGTGGCATTTGTTGTCCTAAAACAATCTTTTTGCAATGTATATAATTTTGTCAGGTTTTATTTTCAATGTGCATACGAAAGTGGGAGTCACAGGCAGCTTTCCATATATAAGAGGGGGCGTTTGAAAAGAAAACATGGACAGGATGCCATTGCTCATGTCATTAAAGGAAGTTTGTGGTTGCATGCACTTTACACATAGGTATACACAAGAGACAAGTTCACGGCGAGCTCATGTAGTTTGTTGCAGAATTACACCGTGTGAACAGGATGCATTGATTTTGAAGAGGTCTCTCTGGCCGAGTGTAAACAGCTTGTGTACATTTTTGTTGTGCATATCATATTTGCACTGTATCGATCTCAAAAAAAGCTACTCAAGTTGCAACTGGTACTCCATGAGTATGCTGGGTGTTAAATGAAAGAGGGATACAGAATGAAAATGCTTTTGAAAGATAGTACAATGAAGGAGTGTATCAATCAATGTACATGTATGCTGGGGGAGGATTTTTGTTTTACAATATCATGATCTAAACTAAATACACGTTGTTAGAAATGAAATACGTTTAAAACACACCTAACAGTTTACAAAAAAATTACACCATAAGTTTTTACAGAAGCCTATCGATGTATTGATTACTCCATTGATGTTGAATTTTTTTTCTCATTACCCTCAACCCCTCTCCCTCCCCAAACCCCTCAATGCTCACACACAAAATAACAAGACAGAGATTAAGAAAAAGAATAAATAATATTAATTTCTTTGTAGATGTGAGAAGACCCTGATGTCGTCTGTCAACGTACGGAACTGCATCCGTTACTACCAGGTGGCAGAGGAGATCGGTGCCATGCAGCTCAAAGGCTACTGCTCAGAACTCATCTCAAGTCATTGGGTAAGAAGAAGAAGTGGGCTTTTATTCATTGCAAGCCCGATGATAATGATGATGATGATGGTTTTAGTTTCATGGTCATTACCGCAGGGATTAAAGGGATAATTGAGTTTTGTTGCAGAGGGCGCTACACAAAATAATTTTTTTGCGAGATAATGAAAAACTGAGTGTAAAATTTAAAAGAACATACAATTTAAATGACAAAATCATCTTTGTTTGATCAAAATCGGTTCAGAGACGGCTGAAATATCCATAAATATAACGATTTCTAATACTTGTCTACCACCACATTTTTCATTATTCGATAATTTGAAAAAGCCGATATTGGCTTTTTTGTTGGCATTTTCGTGTGGGTTAAATTACGCACAACCAGCCGGCCCATGTATCGTTATTTTTAATTAATTCATTAATTAATTAGAGGTCCCTTTTTTTGTTTTAAGTGGAGCTGAATTGGTATGATCGTATTGGCTAAATTTCACAAATTTTTGGGTCTAAAATTACCTTCATGGCAATTCTACAATGTAGGTCTTAAAAGGGCACTAGAAATGTCATAGATAAGGATAAGAGCAATAAACATGTACTTTCAAGGCATTTGCGATATGAAAACAGAACTCAACTATCCCTTTAACCTCAAATATTTACACAGTTTGTAGTCTACAGTTTTCAGGTTGAGCAAAATATGGAGAATTTATAACATGATATCAGTTACATCATTTTTAAGAGAAAAAAACTTGCGGGAGAGACATAAGAACAAAAGAATCATGATAATACTAATGACAATGGCTATTTATATAGCATGAATACTTGTGCTCATGGTGCTCTACAAACAAATTAGCTTAAAGGTATTACAAAGTTTTGGTATGAAGTCATGAATTTGGTTCAAATGAACATATTGGAAGCATATGCGATCCTATAATATTCAGCGATCGTTGTCGCAGTTGAATCGAGCCTAAAGTTATGAAATAACATAATAAACTTTTTATGTTGTATAGCTCCCTCTCAAGGTCAAGATATTAATTAAGCTATAAAACAATGTTTCACGACTAAAATCGACCGATTAGCTATTCCCGTTTGTAAATTATATATCACAACTACATATTCTGAGATTTTCATGGTCGCAGCTACCATTTGTACGGCTGTAGGCGCTTTTTGAAATTCATCAAAATTTACCGGGAGCACCGGTAAATTTTTATATTCAATTTATCTCTAAAGCAGAAGTGTTTTAGGGGCTAATTTTTCTAGTGCTTATAATACATCCAAAGGGGCATCCAAATATATCAAAATTGTATAGAATGACTATCCACCCAATTTTCAAAATTTCCAAAACTTTGTATTACCTTTAAATTAAAGTAAAAGTACATTATACAAAGCTTGTGAAATAGGTTTATTTTTTTATAATTTTCTTGTCATAACCTAGTATTTTTTGTAATTTCACCATGTTGTAAATACCATAACCATGACATTAAAAAAACAGAAACAATAATTAAATGGTCATATGATGGACCCTTTCTCATTATGTAGAGATAATGCAAATCACAGCATTTAAAATATTTACAAGTTGATCACACTCCTTATGAATCCCTTTGATGATAACATTAATAATAATAATAATATTTAATTTTTTTATAGCGCTAAATACAAATGCCTTGTTTTACTTTACATGATGATTTTACTTTGTGAGTCTTGTGAAGAGGCTCATTGAGAGCCCGCTTCACCATGTGCACCCTGCGTAAAGAACTCATCAAGCCAGATATGAAACCGGCTTACTCTCATTATATGGAGTACATCCTTCACCCTGTATCATTACCTCTTCCAGAATGATTTCACGAGCGAGGACTTTGGCAACATGGCCGCCCCTCTCCTGTACAAGATGTTCAAGACCAAGGCACCGTTCCCTCTCCATACTGCCGTCAGGAATAGGAGAGAAGACATTGTCTTTCTCTTCCTCATGGAGTATGATGCTCAGGTAAGACTCTCAGGGCTTTCGCTCAAGAGGTGGTAGAATAGAACTGGGCCCCGTCTGACAAAGAGATGCGATTGATCCAAATCAATTGCAAGTTTGCAGTCTCCTCTCTCTTATGAACATAGTTGCGATTTTTGTGATTAATATCAATCACAAATAAGTTGCAATTGATATCAACTCTTTGTAAGACAGGGCCCTGGTTTTAATATTTTAAAGGTTAATTTATTATTCCTTTTTTCTTCAGGAAGGTAAAGGATTTCTTCAAACAATGCTTTCTCCATACAGAAGAGAAAGAGATTGTATTCATTTTATTCCATGTAGGATGATCCTATAGTGGTTTCTTTGTTAGAGGTATACTGTAAAGCCTGTGATTTTGGAGTATTTATCTTTTATTTTTTATATTTTTACAATTGATAGAAATTATTACTATGTTAACGTGTTGGATTCTGTTTTGCACACTACAGTGCACATTCTTCACTCCCTGGGGACAGTTCCAGCTAGTTGTCTTTTTGTGGGCGTGCTCATGCTAATTCAACCACAACAACGTTCCCATAATACCAGTTACCCATTTCACACTTGGATGGAGAGAAGCAATATAGATAAAATGTTTCGCTCAAAGATATGAGTTGCCGTGCCACCCTTTGCATTTCCAGTCAAGTGATTAAAGCAGAGATGCCAACCAGTACAATTTGATCATATTTAGTATGTTAATAAGAGTGAAATAAAATAAGATATTGCCTCTTGAATTGCGATTCTTCATCTTTCAACAAAAAACAAAACAACTAAAAGATATTAAAAACCCATAAAAACCACAGAATCACATAGAAACATGTACAAGTAAACCCCTGCAACCATGACAAAAACTTTGCTTTTTAATTTTCTCATTAAATGTTTATGAAAGAGCAAACAATTCAATTAAGGCCTAAAAAAAAAAATTGATGACTTGGCGTAACCCGCCCGACCCTATTTTTATCGCCGACCCTACGCTTTTTTATTTTTTTTGATCCGATTGCGATTGCGTAAATATCGATATCGCAGTGGGGAAAACCTGGATGTTTGTTGCTTTCGTTCTGGGCTTTGCCGCACCGTGTTTGGGCCAGCTCGCGCGCCGAGTGCAGCGGGCAGGTACGCCATAGTACCGCTAGGCGATTGTATCCCCAACATGGCGTCCTATGGCGTTCAGTTCACGGGTAAATACATTGTGAAAATACTAATATTTGTGAACAGCCCCTTCTAAACCTACATATTCACCTGTTTATCCTGTTGAAGACAGTGTCTGAGATATCTCAGGCTGGGGTCTGTTGGAAACCTATTAATGCGTTTGTATGTTTGCATTTTATGTGCATGAGGGTGTATGTACATGTACATGTATGTATGCAGGGGGGGGGGGGGGCAGGTGTATGTATGCATCCCCCAGGTCCCACGGTGATCAAGATTTCAACAATTTCTTGCTCACTTTGCTCACACAGTGTGTGTGTCCATATATGTGTGTGTCCATATATGTGTGTGTGTGTGCGTGGAGTTATTTGAACATATTGTGGTCTACCCCTCTCATCAGATCATCCCCAAGGTCTGAGGACCTATCTACGCCACTGTATGTATGTATGTGTATGAATGGCTAATTTCATGTATGCAAATATAAGCAACAACAACAAACAAAAAACAAAAAAAACAAAAAAAAATCGCCCTACCTACCCTAATTTTCAGTGAACCGTTACGCCAAGTCATCAATTTTTTTTTTTAGGCCTAACCGTTCGATAACGGGCCAGTGGTAGTGTCAAGATTTTCGTCAAAATCTGATTTTTTTTTTTTTTTTTTTTAAAGGATATTCAGTCTTTTTGTGTCAGGAGGTTGGCCTTTCTGTTAAAGCACTAGACTATAAAACCTCTATTCTGTTCACTATTATAAATGCAGTTGCCAGGGAAACTGAACGAGGTGGACGACAGGGGCGACCTTCCGCTGGACTTGGCTCTGTCCTCGAAGCAGGAGAGTATCGCCAGTGAGCTGGTCAAGCACAGAGTGGACGTGGATAGAGCGGATCGACAGGGTCATTGTCTGCTGCACAAAGCCATCAAGAGAGGTCAGTTCTTGAAGGTTTTTTGAGAAAGTGTCTTTTAAAGGCCGTCTGTACTAGTTTGGCTAGGTTTAGACCACGCAGGGTGGTCACTGACAAGTGGCTATCTCATCAACTCATCAACTCAGGTCTCAATTAACATAAGAAAAAGAGGATCATGGGGGACCAATGGTCACCGATTAGGCATTGTTTTCTACATAGAGGGAGCAAGTAGCTGCAGGTAATACAGTTGGGCTTAAGGCCATTTAAAAAACATAAACATGTTTAGCGTCACCGCCCGCTTTCCCGTTTTGTGGTTGATTTTTGGATTTTTTTTGGATTTTTTTTTTTAAAGAAAAAAACATGAAAAACACTGCTAAATTGGATCTACATGTATTTCTGATTTAAAAAAAAAAAAAAAAAAAAAAAAATTGGGCGGCCATCTTGAAAAATAGCCCGACTTTCAGGGAAAATGTACAAAGCGGCCATTCTGAAAGAAAAAAAAGGGCCTCCTCCTTCCTATTTTTCGAAAAAACAGGACGCTAAAAATGTTTTTTTTTTTTATTTGGCCTAAGGTTTTAGGATTAGAAGAATGTGAGAAGAGATAAAAAGAAGAACGTGATTCTCTTTATGCCTCAGATTTGGAGAATTTGTTATCTCTAATGTATTGGTTTCTAAGTTTAGAATCGTTTGTTTGTATGTTGAAGATTTATCACAAGTCAAAGTTTTGAGGAATATATGTTCCAGCTTCCTGGAAATATTAATTTTCTGTTCATTCTTGCGATTTATTCTGATGAGTGCAAGACGAAAGGCTCCTGTCTGTGTTTGTTGCTATTCTTTGATTTTGAAGTACCAATCATCTCTTTAATTACCTCACATTTTGAAAAGTTGTACGATGTTTACAACATGAAACATGAAAAGAAACATGAACAAACTAAACAAGATGAAGAGAGCGCAAGAGTAACAATGTATCGATCTAAATGACATTCACAAACAATGACTCATAGTGAAATGTTTTGTAGGAGATGCAATAGCTCATTCGGTAGAGCAGTGGTCTCGTTAGCCGGTGGCCTGGGTTCAAAACCAAGGCGATGCACTAGTGCCCTTTGGTAAGGCATTAATCCTCATTACCAGGTGCCTTGGAGAGCACCTAAAGCCGTCGGCCGTCTGGTTGCTTACTTACACGCATTTATGCTTTCTTAGCAGTCAGGTAAAATAACCACCACCATCATGGTTGTCTGTCTCTTACTTTCTGTCTGTAGTGGATGAATTCTCTGCCAACTTCCTAATCAAGTCCAGTGCCAATGTGAACGCTGCTACCCAGGGTGACAGGGAGACGCCCCTTCACATGGTGGCTGGTTTCAACCCCATTGTGACCGACGACGCCCAGCTGGAAGGCATGGTCAGGGTAGCGGAGCAGATACTGCAGGGCGGGGCCAACCCGAATGCTCAAGATAGTAAGGGAAAGTAAGTAGGTTAGAGGAATAGGAGGAGGAGGAGGAGGAGGAGGGTGGTGGTGGTGGTGGTGATAACAATGTTGAATATGATGGTGATGCACAATTGTGCTATGGTCGTTAAAGTAAAGCTGTAGGAAGTTAATGTTGGAATGCTCAATCATAATATTGATGAACATGGTAATGAAAATGTCTTCATTTCGAACAGATGATATTTATATTTATGAATACAATTGATAATGACTAAACCAGTGATATATTAGAATTGACAAATAAAAAAATAGAGATACTGATAGAGTAAGCAGTAATTTCATGAAATGATACTGACATTAATTACACCAAGTAAACATGTATGTGTCTTTTTTTTTTCAGCACACCCATTCACATTGCAATAGGAAGTGGAAATACAGCTGTATTTGATCAACTCATAGTCCACAAATTGTAAGTATTTATGTTGGTTCCTTGAATTAATATTTGCTTTCATTTACATTCGGCCATATGTCATCCTTGAAACTATCCATCTATGATTTTATTTAATTTTGTTAACAGGATTACATGTGCAACATATTTTAAACTCATCATTCTTTTTTCCAAGTAGTTGTATAAAATTGTGTGTATTTAAAAAAAAAAAGGTGTATGAACATTGAATGATATCATTAAATCAAACTGAATGGAGAAGACAAAAATAATTGAGATTCACTTGCACAAACTAGAGTATTGTTCAAGACAAGAAAAATATGATTACAATACATGTTTTATCTTTTAAAATGATGTTCAGGACGAAATTGGAGTCGTGTATTTTCATTATTTTATTGTGATATAAGACATACTTATATAAGCCATGAATCTGTTTATACCTTGATCTCCTTTAGAACTGTACATACCCTCACCAAACTCGCTTTTCTTTTTCTTTTCCAGGATCAACTTTGACCTCCTGAATAACGATGGAGATTCCGCCCTGTGGTGGGCCCTGGATAACACTGCCACTAGCACCAGTTACAACGAAGACAGTCTCGCTGCCAAGCTCATTAGGAGAGGGTGCAGTCCTGATGCCATCAACCCACAAACAGGTATGACCTATGACCTTTGACCCAGCGGTAAGGTCAGGTCATTATTTTTCATGATGCACATTGCAGGACTTTTGAAAGACTCAAGATTATATTTTCTCTAGTGTATGTTATTATTATTTTCCAAGGAAAAATGCTGAATTCATAACCATTTTTTTCCTGTTGAATGTTGCTCTGTATAAAAACTTTGTGTTATCCTTTCTATTATGTTTCTTTTTTCAAGTGGGGGAAAGGGTACTCATTACTCAGAGCTTTACCTACAAGCAGTACTCTTTAGTTTTAATCTCATTTTATACATACTGTACTTTGTAATATCTTTGTAAAAGAGTTTACTAATGGGTGTGGAAAATAAATTCTTGAATTTGAAATTTGAATATTTGCTGGAGCTTCATGTACTTCATATATATACACTTGAACTCCATGTATCTGTAGAGGAATTGCCAGTAAGAATGTAATTTTGTATTAAAAAAGTTGGTAGTTAAAACTATTCAAATGGTAGAATTAATCAAACAGAACTATACAAAACACAGATACTTGTATATAAAACTATCCTTAAATATAAACAGAAAAGGAAGTGAGTTTATCCTTCTACCCATCTTATCTAGCCATGTGTATTTTGATATCTTCTGGAAAGAAAACGGGGTGTTGCATGAAGCTGTGCGTAAAGTTACGCATGGCTTTACGAATTACTTGTATATGAAAAGCCAAATGGGATGCTCAATCATTATTAACTGCATAAACTAAAGTCGAACTGTGCAGATGTAGATTAACATTCTTATTATAACAAACATTTTTAATGCAAAGTGTATTTTTGACTCCAATTTAATTGAGATTATGGGAAATACAGTCACACTTTGTTAAAATGTCAGGAAAAACTTTGGGCATCTCATTTGGCTCTTCATATTCAAATCATTTGTAAAGTCAATTGGAACTTTGCGCACAGCTTTATGAAACACCCCCCAATGTACATAATACTCAGACATGTTATTGCTAAATGATATGCTCTCTCTATGGCTGTAGGTGATACTCTGATGCATAGAGCAGCCAGAGCAGGAAACGAGCAGGGTGCACTCTTCTTAGCTACTCATGGTGCTTCGCCAAATCTTGCCAATTTCAAGGTAAATATATGATATGAAACAGAAGTACATGTAAACTATTCTTTTTCTTCTTGTATTTGAAGCCATTTCTAAATGGTCTTATCCCGATTCAAGTAAACAAAAACGTGTTGCTATTTTTATTTATTTATTTATTTTTTATTAAACAAAATAAAACACTCTATATGTAATTCATAATTATCTGATAATTAAGCAAGTTGTAGTTCTAGTTAGATATCTTGCAGATGTTTTTTGTTATTGTTCTATTTATTCATCATTTCTTGATTGTTTGTATTGATGTATTTGAGATATTCTAATCCATTTATTGCCATAATCCTCCAGTAGTTGAACTAGCTATGATCTTTCTTTTTAGTACTGAAAAAAGGAGAGGTCATTTTCTCTTATGTCTCGAGGAAGGGGATGAAAATATGTTTATAACGCCACAAAAAGCCATGTAAATTTCATTTCTTTTGTCTTATTGTAACTAGTGCTGTAGTCAAACGTTTAACCATCCGGTAGCCGACCGCCCATGGCGGATTCCGTTTTTTTAAATTGGACGGTTTCGTGTTCCCTTTTTTTTTCTTTTTTTTTTTAATAATTTTTTTTTTTAATAATTTTTTTTTCTTTTTTTTTTTTTTAAAGTTTCGATTTATGCCCCTCCACCTGGCACTTTGCCTGGCAATGTCTCCCAGCTTAGTAATCTGTGTGTTGACTCACCACTCCGAAACTAGAACAACACTCCAATTTGTCTGTCATCTTGGTTTGAAAGTAATCTTTGTAATATATCTCAATACCGGTATGTAGTTTGTAATAATAATTTATCCAATTTTTACACAAGACGTACCACAAGGTTCTATCCTAGGTCCTCTACTGTTTTTAATTTACATTAATGATCTTACACATTCTTCTAAAAACGATTACTATTATTTGTGACAAGTTCACAAGCACAAATCGGCGCCTTCAACTGCACCTCGCGGTTAAATGAAAGTCCTTCCCGCTTTTTTCACACAGACCTGGCTTGCTGCCGACAGAGTCGGCCAAAAAAAAAAAAAAAAAAAAACATTTTTTTTTTTTTTTATTTTATTTTTTTAAATCGTTTAACCGAAAAACCGTCCGGTTTTGACTGGCGGTTAAACGGAATTGGAGATATCCGTGATGTTACAGCACTAATTGTAACTGTTTTTTGAAATTCAAGGAACATTGTTACCAAATCCAGCCCCTTATTATTATTATTTTTTTTATTTTTTATTTTTTATTATTATTATTTTATTATTATTATTATTTTTTTTTTTTTTTTTTTTTTTTTTTTTTTTTTTTGGGGGGGGGGGCGGATTAGTCGTGCAAGACCTAATGTATCACAACACAGTTGATCTCTGTATTAAATGCTATGATTAATTACCCATCCCCTTCGACAGGGAGAGACGCCCCTCCATGCCGCTGCCAGCTTCGGTCTGGCCCAGCTGTCTGGTCTCCTCCTTCAGAAGGGTGCCAACCCCAACACCCAGACCCGAGATACCGGTGCTGACCTCGCCTCTCAGTTCGGCTCCATGGGGTTTGGCTCCACCCCTTCGGAAACAACCACCTCCTCCTCAGCGGGGAGCTCCAACCCTTTCGGGGATGATGGCTCCTTCGGTGGTGGTGGTGATGGCGGAAGTTTTGGAGGAGGAGGAGGAGGAGGAGGAGGAGGAGGAGTAGTAGGAGTGGAGGACGGAGATAGTGGTCTCTTAGTGGCCTGTAAACAGACCCCGCTCCACATGGCAGTGGCCAACAGACATGCCGAAGTCGTGGGTGTCTTCATGGAACATAGAAGTAAGTTCTGTTGGACCTCCTAGATATCTAGTAGATACTCTTCATTCCAATCTTGCTATAGTTGGTCTGATCACATCTACACATTACAGAACAAAAATGTTTTTTTTTTTTTTTTTTTTTTTCTGTTTCCTTTTTCCTTTTTTTTTTGTCTATGTTTGTTTTTGTTTTTTTCTTTTGTTATTTTTCTTTTTTCCTTCCTTTTTTTCTTGTTCTTTTTTTTCCCCTTTTTTTTTCCACCCTTCTTTCTCCTATTGCTGAAAGGATTCTTTTTTTTTTAGATTTCATAAATAGTAAAGACACAGATATTCTATATCATGTCAATTGTTCCCCTAAAAAGGGTACGTGAGAAGCTTATCATAAAAACATATTCATGAGAAACTACCTGTCTGTGAGTGTAATTTTTAGCTTTCTCATCAAATTTCATAAACACTTTCACTCATTTTAAGAGTCTGGACCTCAAACTGCTGACATAAATGCTCTATCTCCCCATAATATCTGAAAAATTTAAATAAATGAACTATATAAACATTGAGTTTGATTTTTTTTGGGTCCCCTTTTGTACTTTCTCTATACTCCTTTTCACTCTCTCATATCAAAACCCCACTTAATTGAAATAATCAACACTGCCAAAAATGCAATACTTTACTCATATGGGTATTTTTTGCTGTATTCTAATTAGTGCTGTAGTCAAACGTTTAACCGTCCGGTATCCGACCGCCCATGGCGGATTCCGTTTTCAATTGGACGGTTTCGTTTACCCTTTTTTTTTTTTTTTTTTTTTTTTTTTTAATTTTTTTTAAATTTTTTTTTTAAATTTTGTTTTTCTTCACCGACTCTGTCGGCAGCAAGCCAGGTCCGTGTTTTTTTTTATTTTTTTATTTTTTTATAAATAAATCGTTTAACCGAAAACCGTCCGGTTTTGACTGGCGGTTAAACGGAATTGGAGATATCCGTGATGTTACAGCACTAATTTTAATGATTATGCAGTCTTCAGTGGCATACATCTTTTTGTTTATTCCCGTGAAAAGAACAAGTTCTACAGTCTAGAAATGGGATCCAGATCATCCCAGACTTCCTGACCTCTGGGACTCAAATAATCGGACAGTTCTCAGCTTTTTTCAACTGAAAAAAAACTGTGCACATAATGCAAAACTGTACTCCTCTTGGCACTATTTATTTTTATTGAGCAATATGCCCCGCACTGAACCCTTTGACTACAAATCTTTCTCATTTACCAAGGTTTGATAGAGGAACCACCCAGTAGCAAATAGTAGGCAATGATCGAAACCATTCATTGAATAATCTCTTCCATTACTTTGATATATAGCCCAAGCCCTTCAGTCGAGAGACGGTATCCAGATCATCCCAGACTTTAACCTCCACGACTCCAACGACCAGACCGTCCTGGGCCTGGCCCTGTGGACCGGACTGCACAGCTTCGCGGCCCAGCTCCTCCACGCCGGGGCCAACATCAACTACACGACGGGAGATGGTCTGACCCTGCTCCACCTTGCCATTCAGAAGCAGGATACGTCCAGTGCTCTCTTTCTCCTGGAGCACCAGGCAGATATCAACATCAAGTGAGTGTCGTTTGATCTTCTCAGTGTTAAGTGTGTGCACCTGTTGTTGAGGAATAATCTTGGCATCGTTTCACAAAATCATGATCTTAAGTGCAAGTTCGCTGACAACCCATTGAAGTGCATGTATTAAATGTAACATGCGTTTCAATGAGATGTCGCTGAACTTGTACTTATGTACAGTTTTGTGAAACAATCCCCTGCATTTTATGGGTTATACGTTTACTTGGGTAATAATCAGCATGTTCCACCATCAAAATTGCATTTAACTGCTTTCTTTAAAAGTAAAAAAATGTTTAGCATGTATCTTCACAAAGTTTGTATCAATTCATTGTTTGAAAATCAGTTTATGACATAATTGAACTCCAATACAAAGGCAAGAGGAGTAGAAAGGTGCTGCAAAATCTGAGTAAAAACTTCTGTGATCTCTCAAGGGAAGGAGGACCTGAGCTCCGATCATTGAGAACCATCTGTATTCATATTTATCCAGCTGTGAGGCACACAAAATGTTCATCCCTCAGATGATTACTTTCAAATCAATGAACTAACTAATTTTTACCCTCTACCCTTATAGAACTAAAGATGGAGAGAACCCCCTTCAGTTAGCGATCAAGAGGCATCTACCGGTGGTGGTAGACGCCCTGTGCGTGAGGGGGGCGAACATGAACACCCCTGACGAGAATGGGAACCCACCCCTATGGGTAGCCCTAGAGAGTGGGCAGGAAGACATTGCCTCAACGTTGGTGAGTGGTTCTGCCTTCATCTTCTTATCGTTTCTAGGGGGTGTTTCACAAGGACTAAGAACGACTTTAAGTTGGACTCAACTATGGCAGGACTCTCAATTATGATTTTTAGATGATATTTTTTTCCTTCAATAATGAATTATCAAAAAATGTAAATTCTGTAGATTTGTGACCATGGTTTGTACGTCCCTTGAGAAACCGATGCCAGGAATGGTCAGAGGAACTAGTGACATTAATAGCCTGCCATAGTTAAGTCCAACTTAAAGTTGATCTTAGTCTTTGTGAAACACTCTCCTATATTGGTACAAAATCGACTAATTGTCATGGATCCTCCTTAATGTTGGAATTCTATAGATATAATGCTGGTAAGAAATAACTTAAAATATGCTTGCAAGAAGGCATATTACTTTCAGCTTTTAATATTTTGACGGGTGTGAATCTGTGATGCAACCTTGTACATATCCCATACCTGCCAACCCTTACAAATAATTTCTTTTTTCTTTTTTTTCTAAAGCCAAATTAAGCTTGTTTTATCATGTGCCGCAATTTGAGAGTTCACGTATTGTGTGCGTTGAATGGCTGTATGATCGAGCAGCGAATTTGTATTCGCTTTTTGGTACAGATTTACTGCGTATTGCCAGTTACACTGCCGCTGCAAGTGCGATTTCTTATTTTCTAAGGCATACCGTGGTAAAAATTCCCAATTCTTATTTTCAAATGTTGGCAGGTATGACATCCTTGTCAATGATAATCCAGTGATTGTATATTGTTTCAGGAACACATTCCCGCTTTAAGTGCATTACATGAAATTGACACACTTGGTAAATTTTGAATTGTCTTTAGTCTGTGATGCTAAGCACCAGGGACTTTACACCATTCTTATTTGAAGAGTATAAAGGAGAATAGAAATTTATTACAAACAACATACTGAAATATATTAATTTTTACTCATTTTTTTTAACCTATATGTACTGGGGTGTTGTTGTTGTGTGTTTGTTTGTTTGTTGTTGTTGTTTTTTTTTGTTGGGGGGGGGGGGGAGGTTCAGTAAGGCGTAGTGTGTATGTTAATTACATTATCAGCAAACTTTTCTTGATAGAACCATCAGTGAGGACGTCAATGAGTGTTGAAAAATGCTAGAAGATAGATGAGATCGACTTTCTTTACCTTTAAAAGCTTTATTCAGCCTGTATTCTTTCATACCTTTCATCTAGGTGCGACATGGTTGTGATACAACGGCTTGGGGTACCGGTGAAGGAGGCATGCAGCAGACATTACTCCATAGAGCCATTGACGATAACAACCAGACAGTGGCATGTTTTCTTATTAGGAGGTAGGTTGCAAACTGATGCAGTGATACCTGTAAAGAATAATCCCTCAAGGGAGACAAGAAAAGTGTTTTGGGGGTATGTGCAGGTTGTCTTTAGAGACTGATTCCTGTGATAGAAGTTTCAACTAGAAACACTTATCTTTCTAAAGACAGGTGGCCTTTCGAGACAGGCGGTTGCAAAATATTTTGGCTAAATGTATATATTGGTTACTCATTTGTTCTTTTCCGTCTTGTTTTTGTTGGTTTATTTCCACCTGATATTAAATACTGTTTTACAGTTTTTCAATTATTATGGAAATGCTGATCAACTTAAAGGCCTTCAGTACTAGTGTATAGGAGAGATTCAACCGCACTGCAAGGTCACTGGACAGGTGGTTATCTCATCAACTCAGCTCTAAATTAACATTTAAAAAAAGAGGATCATGGGGGAC
The DNA here is from genome assembly GCA_035222895.1 of Strongylocentrotus droebachiensis. Taxonomy (NCBI): domain Eukaryota; kingdom Metazoa; phylum Echinodermata; class Echinoidea; order Camarodonta; family Strongylocentrotidae; genus Strongylocentrotus; species Strongylocentrotus droebachiensis. The sequence continues at coordinate 18,018 of JAVYIG010001504.1, read as the reverse complement.
CGATGGTCACTGATATGCATTGTTTGTTATATAGAGGGCGCAAGTAGCTATAAGTAGTGCAGTGGGGCTTTAAAGTTTTATCTAGTTTTTAAATTTTGGCTGTAGCACATGTTTTCTTGAATCCTAATAGTAATATCTTTGCGTCTCTTCTTTTGGAACAGCATGTGCGATGTGAACAGTACCAGAAGGCCTGGACCTAATGGGGAGGGTCCAGATGAGGCGTTTGATGGTCAAGGTCCCCTTCACCATGCCTGTGAATGGGGCCTGGAACAAGTGGTCCAGTGCCTTATTGAACATCAGGCTGATATCAATGCTAAGGTTAGTATAATGTGAACGGTCTTACAAGACCAGGACCTAAGGTGTAAAAATATGTTGTGTAGCCCTTTGCGACCAACCCCAAAATCTTATAATCTACGGTCAGCTTTTTAATTTTAATTTTTTTTTACCGTTTTTAGAAAAAAATGTTTAATGAACAATTTTTTTTTTTTTTTTTAAATGTGAAATAAATGCATAAAATCATATTATTTCCAAATTTGTACTCGTCTTCTGCCCTAGTTTTCAAAATCCTGCTAGCGTAAACAAGTAAACCCCGGCCTCGTGTACGTGTATATACCATGCACTGCACCAGCTAGAAACCAGCGAGATTTGGGCGAGGTTCCTGGTTTTGAGTTTTTTGGGGCGACGGTTGCTGTTTTAAGGGGGGGGGGGGGAGAATCTGACCGACTGACCCAGGTTCTGGCACCTAAAGGGCATTAAAACATTTTTTTTTTTAAGGCCTAATGGGGAAAGGGACCTGATGAGGCTTTTGATGTACAAGGTCCCCTTTCTAAGAATGCTGCTTTACCAAGCCATAATTTTATTCAACATTTTCATTTCATTTCTTTATTGTGTCCTTCGTAAGATAATTGTATATTGTTAATTGTTATATTTACATGAAAAATCTTGCTTCAACATAGAAATAACATTGTGACTGTGATGTGAACATACATTGTGACTGTGATGTGAAGGTAATTTTGAGCCCCAAACTGATGTTCCGCTTTACTTTTTTCTTGATCATACCCAGGATGCTGAGGGTCGAACGCCTCTTCACATCGCCATCAGCAACCAACATCCGACAATCATCAGTCTCATCATGTCCCATCCAGTCCTGGATCTGACGTTACGAGACAAGGGCGGTCTGACGCCCTTCGCTGCTGCCCTTACCTTCAAGAACAACAAAGCTGCCCAGGCAATACTCGACAGAGAACCGAGAGCAGCCGAACAGGTATGATGCATTTCAAGTTATCAACAGTCCATGAACGTTTTAGTTTTATGACAGACTATTGAATGCTGATGAGTCGGAATTGAAGGGATTGAGATGTTTTTCTCTAATTCATCTTGACTGTGCCATTTACCAAAGATATGGCAGAAGTAAGAGGACACATAAAGAAGATAAGATTTTTTTTGCAGAGTGTGTTTTACACTTCATAATTATGTGAACCTCTTTGAAAGAAATAAAAGCTATCAACTCTTTCTCATTTATTTTTTCTTTAAAGTAAAAAGCCAGGATAGCTGGTAATAAAAAATGCAATGTAGGGTGAATTATTATGATATCGAGTAGACTCATGTTCTTGCACATTTGTGTTATTAAACAATCAGCTTTTAAAAGGAATTTACTGTTGATGTCTTTGAACTAAAAGTCCTTGATCATCATTTATTAAAGTCAGCATTTTCTCTCTTATGAGGGGTTACTGACTTCTTTATCTATTGATATTAAGAGGAGGTATAAAAACAGGTTAAACTAGAGTTGAAGAGCAAACACAAAGAATGGGCTTCGTTCAACAAGAGAGAGAGAAGAGGGGGGGGGGGGAGAAAGATGGAAAAAAAAAAGTGGGCATTTGAAATCTCTGAACTAAAACTGCATGGACTTTTGCCCCCTAACAGCTGGACAACAAGGGCAGAAACTTCCTCCATGTTGCCGTTGAGAAGTCGGACATTGAAAGCGTGTTGTTCCTGATCAGCGTACGGGCCAATGTCACTTCTCGCATTCAAGACTCGTCTCAACTCACCCCACTTCACTTAGCGGTCCAGGCTGGTTCGGAAATCATCGTCAGGAACCTGGTAAGTAAAAAAAAAAGTGTTTGGAATTTTAAACGACATTAGAAAGCACAATTACTTGGAAGAATGTTGGGATTATTATCTTTGAAACAAGGACAAAAAGTAAACCACTTGGTGTCACAACTTCACACTCCGTCCCTCGGGTAGGACGTTGGATGGAGGCCCCGTGTAGAGGAGAGTCACCACCTTTGCACGTTAAGAATCCACTGCAATATTTGTATAAGAATAGGGGGAAACCTCAATGTAGTGGTCCACCTGCACACCCCAGTATAACCAGATGGACCTTGTGGAAGATTAGCCCTGTGCTAAAAAAGTTATCCATTAAAGTCTACTACTACTACTACTACTTGTATGATACCATAAGTGAAGGCAATGTTTCCCCATATGGCTTCTTGAGATGTTTCTTTGATTATTTTTTTCCCCATTTTTTTTCCCCTCTTAAAGGGATTGTCTCAGATTCTAAACAAAACCTTGGATTTAGTTCATGCTGCAATCATAATTATAAACCTTTAGGTCAGTCAGGAATCCCATGACTCTTACAAGCCAATCGCTTGTCCGATTATCAAGATATTTATGATCGGAATTCGAAATTTCATAAACCATTTTCCCAACAGTTTTCATAACACTACAGTCAACTGGGGAAAATGAGATGTATATATTGCAAAAAGATTTTTTCAGGACAACAAATGCCACAACTTCACATATTATGTTCTTTCAAATTTGACAGTCAGTTTTTCATTGTCTCACAAAAAATATTTTGTGTAGCGCCCTCTGCAACAGAACTCAACTATCCCTTTAAAAACGAATAGCAACCATATCCTTAAAAGTGACTCGGTAACATTGCCTCAGATTCTGAAACAAAATCCTGGATTTAGCTCATACTGCAATCATAATTATAAACCATTACATGTAGGTCTGTCAGGAATCCCATGACTTTTACTAGCCGATCGCCTGTCTGATTATCAAGACATTAATGATTGGAAATAAAAATTGTTTTCCTAATGGTTTTCATAACACTGCAGTCTATTGGAAACAATGAGTATGGTTAAACAGGTCACTCAAAGATTTTTACTTTTTGAGGCACTTCATGATCATTTTGAAGCACAATTTTGTAGGGCTTCAATATTACACCATATCACAGACACTGATAACACAGGGCCATGCATCTCAGATTTGTAAAACTGAAAACATTGTTAAACAATGCCTTTAATTTCTTATTATTCTTCTTATATTGTCTGATATCCTTTGGTAGTTATTGGCAGGTGCAAGTGTGATGGCGCTCAACAATCACAAGCAGAACGGTCTGCACATGGCCGCGACTAAAGACCATTCTACCATCTGCAGTATCCTCATCGAGAATGGCATTAACGTTGATGCCAAAGATGACAATAACAACAGTGGTTAGTATTTGAAAGAATGATAATAATGATAATGATAGGCATTCCTATAGCGCCATCTATCTAGAAATTCTATTCCAAGGCGCATTTATTATTACTCCGGCTTTAGCCTAGCTGCCATTACAGCGCTCCAGCATTCCAGGAAAAAACTGGGTTTAGATAGTGCCTGATATTTCTACAATGTCTCTAAGCATTTTGCACACGTATTTAGGAGATGATAGAAGTCATTGTGGCAATGGAAATAATAATAAACATACATAGATATAAATAGATATAGGAAGTTTCCCTTTTCAGACCCAAAGGCTCTAATTCACAAAGGAGGTTTGTTGACAAACCTAGGTTTATGTGCGCCATATGATGCACATAAATTTGATGACAAACCTCATTTGTGAATTCGGGCCACTATGTTTAATAAGGAAGATAACATGCATACATGCCAACTGTTCAGATTAAAGAGGAACATTCCTCTTTTTGGGAGAAGATAATTATCATTTTAATGCAGGTGTTCCTCTTCCTGTACAAATTTGTCTGTAGTATTGAATAGGAGAGTTAGGATTGTTCCTCTTTTTTTTTGAAAATAGCATAATTTGTACAGATTTCTGATTTTCAAATGTTGGCATGTATGTAACATGCATTACGCTTTTCTCTGTTCTGTGTTTGGGAAGTTGAAAGAAAAGATAAAAGCAAATATTTAACATTGATCCCTTACAAATTTAAACCCTCGAATTGTTTGAGGAAAATATTTTATGAAGATTTCCTACAGTAGTTATGGAACATCATTGACCTTTGTTAATGTAAGAATGTTGATTAATGAAATCCTGTTCTTTATAGATTTATTGAAATGATTCAAATTGATGCTCAAAAGATAATTTGTATTGCATGTAGCAAATTGTTGTTCAATATTATTCTGATGTACTTTCAGACTAGTCACAAATAACTCTCCATCATACTTAAGGAGAAAGATGTAGGAGAGAATGCTTGGAAGGTTGCATGGAGGTGTACTGTTCATGCTGATACATATGCCCTGGTGATAATTCTTTTCAAAGATATAGGGTTGGGGTTCTGGTTAGGGTTTGCAATTGTATTTCAGGGGGTGTTTCACAAAGACTAAGATATATATATAGATATATATATATTAGTCTTAATTACAACCTTGGACTGATCACTTCATGTGACCCTCATTTGAGATCTAAACATACCTGGGGGGTGCTTCACAAGGACTAAGAGCGACTTTAAGTTGGACTTAACTATGACAGGCCATTCATGCCACTAGCTCCTCTAACCATTCATGGCATTGAATTCTCAAGGGACATACAAATCATGGTCACAAATCAATTTACGTTTTTTGGATAGTTCATTATTGACGGAAAAATTATTATCTAAAGATCATAATTGAGAGACCAATAGTGAGAGCAACCTGTGGCACGAATGGCCTGCCATAGTTAAGTCCAACTTTAAGTCGATCTTAGTCTTTGTGAAACAAGGTATGCTTCAAACTCAATTGTCTTCCAATTGACACTCTTTGTTATTGTATGTATACAGCTCTTCACATAGCAGTGCAATATGGAAACCTGAACAGTGCTCGGGTACTCCTGACTGAATCAAGCATCGATGCTGAGGCATTTAACACAAGGTGAGTAAATAGGAGCATCAATCACATAAATTATTCAGAAAAAACTGGATTGCGTAAAATAATACAAAATCCTTTTTCTTCTTCAGATTTTCTGTTAATGATAAAATGGAGTTCTGGTCGAGCTTAAATGCTGAAATATCACTTATGACTGAAATTGTAAATTTGGTTAAAAGTTTTGTGAATAACTTAATATTCATTTAATAATTACGTTTATAGGGCGCTTAATACAGCCATTTTTCTAAGTGCACAGGTAGTACTGTCTAACTCGGTATAAGTATTCAACATGTTCAATAGCTTAAAAGCAAACAAATAAAATATAATATTACTGATACAATACAATTCAGTTGAATTTCTGTCTGTAGGCTTAGATTTGTATGCTTACCAGAGCTGCTCAAGAAATAATAAATAAATCCCATCTCTCCACAGGGGCCAGACACCCATGCACCTCCTGGGGCAGTACGGCCGGGACAACGCGGCGGCCATCTTTGACCTCTTCCGGGAGTGCATGCCCCAGTACCCGCTGGACAAGCAGGACGCCGAGGGCAACACAGTGCTGCTGCTGGCCTACCAGAAGGGCAACGGGGCCATCTGTAGGGCCATCGTCCGGGCCGGGGCCAGCCTGGGGATCATGAACAAGCAGGGCGTGTCCATCTTCAATGCCCAGGTGGCCACCAGGCAACTGCTCTTCAGGCTTCTGGGTAAGGTTATTGTCACATTTCATGATGATAACAATAATATATAATTATCTTCTTTTTTTTTGTAGCACACAGGCCTGATAGTTACCTGATTTAATTCGGTTTCCCAATTTTTATATTTTTTTCACCAACTTTTTGTTCCTAATTTTAACTCTATTTTCCTGATTTTTCCACATTTTCCCCCAATTTTCTTAGTCAAAAGCAGGGAATGTTGTTAGGTGCCATTTTTTGTTCCTGAATCCTTTTTTGGGGGGGGGGGTTGAGGAAAAAAAACAAACTTCTTTTTGGTTGAGGGGAATTTTTTTTTTTTTTTTTAAATTTCAATCATGAATGTATGACTGCATAACATGAAATAAATCACTCATGATATGGATTTTGATAAAGATCATTTACCGGTAACTGCAATATACTTACACATGCACTTTTGTGGGAATTACATATTTTGATTGATATGTGATGAAATTTTGTCACCTAACACCCGAACCATAGGTCCGCCCACAACAAATTTGGTATCAAAATGTGTGGGAGACATGAGGGAAAAAACTCAGCAAAAATTTGATGGAGGGGGGGCCATTATGCCCCCCCCCCCGCCTTTTTAGGGTTAAGTTAAGTTAAAGTTAAGTTAAGTTAAGTTAAGAAGAAAGAAGCTCGCTGACTGATCCTAATCAAAATGTTTGCAAAGAAACTAGCTTGATTGCATTATTTGCTTTCTATGTCTGATTGCAGATATGTTATCAAAGGAACCAGCCTGGTCGGAGAGCGAGCTCTGTCAAGATTGCCAGGTCAAATTCAGCATTAAGACTAGGAAACACCACTGGTAAGTTCAAAGTTCAAGGTTAATTTATGTCTACAACAGGGATGCCTGTTTTGCAGGCCATAGCCTGATTTCAGACCCTGACACCTCCCCTTTCATAATTTGTTCTGCCTTCATATTTTAGAGCACACTAAGGGCTCCAACATGCCACAGTCTCTTTTCAGGCTCATTAGATGAAACCAACTAGTATCCCTGCGACATGTTCTTTTTTCGAGAACAACAAAACAAAATCAATGTCATTGAAGAAAATGTTCTGTTTGGAGAGAGAAGGGTGTGAACTCTGTGCAAAATGCTACGATCTGATGTCCTCCTGACTCCAAACAAATGAGATATCAAACAAAAGGGAAACAAATAATGGCAAATGCTGGGAAACGCATACTTTGAGAAGCACTTCTCACACTTGCATATGGGAGACCCTGTGTACTCTTACATGTGTCAGGATGACTAGTTTATTCTGTTATCTTTCTTTGCTCATGAATAGCTAAGAACTAGAAACTTTTGCAATTCTCTGTCTATTCTCTGTTCTATCTTGCAGTCGTCACTGCGGTAGGATCCTATGCAGTAAGTGTTCTTCCAAGATGGTTCCCATCGTCAAGTACGATCTCACTCGTCCAGTCAGGATCTGTGACATGTGCTTCGACGTGCTCTCCCTGGGTGCCATGTGAACTGTGCATCAGGTAGCCTGACCCTTGATGGAGCAGGAACCAATGGCTTCATGCAACAGAGAAGTGCTCGAAGACCACACACCCGTGCCAATCGTTCAGGAGGTGGGAGAGACTCTAAAGAAAGGGTCAACGGAGACTATGAACTGTTGAGGGAAGTCAAAGTGCTATCAAGGATATGAACTATGCTGGCATACAATTGTGTAATTCATCTCTTTTTTTTGTTGGTTCTTTAAGAAGCCATCTTGAGACTCAAATCAATGTTACCCTAATTACCTTGTTCTTACTCGGTCAAATCCTGCCAGTGTTATGCTACTTTTTAATTCACTCTTGCAATTGATCATGATATATCGTGGACTATGAAATGAAGGGATGATGTTCATTGATGGCTTTAGACAATATTTAAGTGTACTTTACACTGCCAGGGTCCTCACTTGGATAACATAATAGCCTTTTCATTATTATTATGTTTGGGGGGAGGGGGAGGGGGGAGGGGGGCTGAAGTAGTCCCAAACGATACATGTTGCATTATCTTGGCTTTCGTCCAGTATAACCTTGAGTCTCTTTCATTCCATATCTGTAGCAAGTGTTTGTATGATTTTTGAAGACTATGAGCCACGTTTTGATTGTGTAAAGCATTACTTGCCCATCGAATTGCCTAATATATCTTCTTCCCCCTCCCCTACTCTTTTTCTTCTTCAAAATTATACTTTCTATCTCATTGTGAAGTGCAAGTTTGGCCTTCATAGAACAGAGTATATTTCCACACTTTCCTGTGGTATATCACGGCCCTGTTTCATAAAAGTTATCATCAATAACAAGTCACAATGATTGTTATAAGCTACTGAAACCATTGCATTTGATTGGCCTTGGGAAAAGCGATTATAGAAATGTGACATGTGTTGCTGATAAAATATTTTGTGAAAGAGGGCCTGATGGTGATGGTCTTTCAAGCATTGTAATACAGCTGATAATGCATGCTCAAATCATCACATTCATTCTTAAAGGTATAGACCAGTTCTGGTCATGCGATTGCATTGTGAAAGAAGCGTTGTGGAATCGATCAGAAAAGGTTGATCATCTAGCATATACTATTGGTGTGTACTGCAAGGTTCTGGAATCTTCAAAATGATAAGAAATTTGGCCCAGTCTTGTTAAAGTTACAAGCACTGTACGCAGAAATACTATGCGATATCTATTCAGCCCGGATAGATATGATAATTTACCAAATATATCAATTAGTAGGCGGTTTCCCAGCAAAATTTGTATCATTACGTATTAGTCAAAACATATTCTTTCACATGATTTGTAATAAGAGCTTCCATTTCATTTTTTGAGAGGGGAGCGTTTCCAAAACTGGTCTTTACCTTTAAACTTAGGTACTATCAAAAGTGCTATTAAAGTTATATTATGTCAACTCCAACATTGATTTCAATCTGGAATCAATTCTTTTTTATCCTGTTTTCCTACATGTGTAGGACCTTTAAAAGGACTTTAAAATCGATGCAAATGTCTGTATGTTACACTTGGAATATTGTGATGGTGTCCTTTCTTTCCTCATTTATATTTTCTAAGATATTCAGTATTACATTTATAGCTCAATATATCTGATGTATTGTGAGCCAAAAGTTACAGCGATTTGTTTCCCATTTTTTAAATCATGGAGATTCATTAAAGGTTAATGAGACTATAAATGGTTGCATTGTTTGAATGCAACCTAATGTTCAATATGTCATACCCCAACTTCTTTCTTTCCTCTTTAGTGCAGTTATGTTGTACATGTACATGTATATGATAATAGAAATATTTATTTTTAAAAGTATTTGATAGGGAGGGTCAAAAAAGAGAAGGAAAAAAGAGTCTAGTATGAAAGTAATCTCCAGAAAGAAATATTTGTATATCAAAACCTATAAGCTCATGTAATAGAAATCCTGTTATTCTAAATAATTTTAGATATTAATGATGTAAAAAGTTAAAGGAGAATATATGTACATTTTATAGAACTGTTTCATGTTTTTTGTATTACCGGTATGTATAATTATGTTTTGTATAACTTTGCATGTATTTGTTTATACCCACATATTAATAATATGATTAATGGAATGTGAATGAAGGTGACCAAATTTTTATTTATTTGAGATAGAAATGATTTAGGTATCTTTAGTTATGTCTGTAATCCAAAATGCTTGGCATGAATTGAAGTTTTATGAGTATTGTGCATCCCGTAATTTTTGAAATGTCACAATCTAAATGGAAATTAAAAACTGATTTGATTTATCAAAAGATATGTTCTTTCTGATGTATCTGTTGCCTCAGTCTCTGATTTTCTTGAGATTACATCTATACATTCCTCCTTTCTTTCCTATGATACACTGTAAGATGTTGATGAGATTCACACATGATCTACAGCTGTTTTACAAGACATAATAGAAATCTTACTAGCTATACAGTGCGAGTCCAAACAAAATTTACACCTAGAAAATTCCTAATTATTTTAAAAATCATCTATGAACAGTAAATTATTATACAACATGTGAAAGAGTGTTTTATCCCAAATCACTTAGTATAACTTTTGTGTGGTATGTGTTCCCGCTTGGATGAACAGGAGGCATTGTTTGCGACATTGCAAAAATCGACTTGCGCCAAAGTTGCTTATGTGATGTTTGAATAAAACAATTTGGATTTTGGCGTTAATTCGGTCTTTGCAGATCCAAATAACCTCCCTAACAAAATTAATCATGCCACACATATCAAACATCAAACATTATTTGTGCGCGTGTGTGTGTGTGAAACTTTGCTTCTACAAAAAGCATAGCCTATGCAATGCATCTCATTTGATACATTCAATTTTTTTCTCTCACTTTAATACATTACATAAGCAACTTGCGCAATTCGATTTTTGCACTCTCGCAAACAATGCCTCCTGTTCATCCAAGCGTGAACACATACCACACCAAAATGATTTGGGATAAAACACTCTTTCATAAGATGTATAATAATTTACTGTTCATAGAAGAAGGGGAAAAAAATGGCAATTTTCTAGGTGTAAACTTTTTTTTGTCTCGCACGGTAGTGTAAATTAAACAGGTATTTCATTTGTTTTATCAAAAGATAAGGCCCCTGTTGCATAAAACTTACCATCAATGGTAACTTTGCCATTAATGGCAACTACCATGGTAACAGGGCTCAACAGCCAATCAAAATCAAGGTTTCCATGGTAGTTACCATTGATGGCAAAGTTACCATCAATGGTAAGTTTTGTGCAACGGGGCCCGTTCTTTCTTTCTTGTGTATCTTTTGCCTCAGTCTCAGATTTTCTTGAGATTACATCTATTAATACCTCTTTTCTTTCTTATGATATACTTTTATTTGTTGATGAGATGCAAACATGATCTACAGCTGTTTTACAAGACGTATAGAAAAGCTTGCTAGATATATGTGACATGTCTTGAGATTGTATCTACATATACCTTCTTTCTTTCGATTATGGTTATTTAACAGATTCAAACGTGAATCAAACCTGTTTACAAGATACAATAGAAACCTGACTACATGTCTGTGACATTTTCTCTCTTCCTTCCTACCCCTTTCTCCCTCTCTTTTACCCTTCCCTAGCTTCTTTGGTCTTATAGTTTCTCTTTCTCTTCTTTCCTGACTCCTTGCTTTTCACGGGATCCATTATTTATTTTCAATTTTCCGAAGTATTATTAAGCAAACTACTCATTTTAAAACCACATATATGTATATATGTGTGTGTGTGCGTGTGTGTGTGTGTGTGTTTGTGTGCTTGTGTGCTTGGGGGGGGGGAGGGTATCCCGCTCCTTGCCACTGTAGCTACCCCACTCAAGCATATATGTAATTTTTTTCTCTAAAGAGTCTGTTTTAGTTGATTTGCAATCTGCAATCGAGTATAATTATTTGCATTTTACAACACTAGGAGTATGACACAGATGAAAATCGTGCTAAAAGTATAGCAGAACATAAGAATTAGTTTGCAATGAATAATATGTAATGCTTAAAGTTTTTGAAATATTTGAATAATAGGTGGAGATATACAGTAGGCTTGCAGGGGCGGATCTAGCTTTTTGCTAAGGGGGGGGGTTGACCAAAATAATGACGATGCGGAGCATCGTCCACGAGCCGCGAAGCGGCGAGCCGATTTTTTTTGGGGTGTTTATTTGAACCCCGTAAGTGATGTTTTCCTGGCATCTATTAACACAATGGAGACCATAAAAAGCAGTGCATGATAACGTCTTTTTAAATCAAGTAACAGTTAAATACACAGTTATATCCAGAGTTATCATGTGTTTGGTTAAGTTACCAGATGAGTTGAATATCTTCTCACAATATTTGCACTTGAAAGGGTTTCTCTCCAGCGTGCGTTCTTTTTTCTTTTCTTTTTTTCTTTTTTCTTCTTTTTTTTTCCTTTTTTTTTTTTTTTTTTTTTTTTGGGCCGCCCAAGGGGGGGGGGGGTTAAACCCCCTAAACCCCCCCGTAGATCCGCGCCTGGCTTGCGGATGCACCATTTGAGAGATAGGGAGGATTGAGGAGTCCTGAAAAGGACTCTCGGTAATCTTTCTTGCGTGTGTGTAGTCCTGAAAAGGACTGTTGGTGTAGTCTTGAAAAAGACTGTTGGTTATCTTTTTTAGCTTATGTAGTTCTAGGGAGAACTATAGCGCTTGGAGAGGATGGGTTGCGGGAGTGGAGATACAGCTAAAATCAACTGTCTCTATTTTTTTTTAAATAGAAAATGCAATTGCAAAAAAGTCACACTCCGTGGTGCAATTAAAGAGCATTAATGGGCTTCTTTAAAAAAAAATGGGGTTCTCACATCCAGCCATTAAAGTGGGTCATGCTTAAAGTTGAACCCTCAATTTAACCAACCCTGATTTCGTTATGGTTAATTTGTTGATCCCTTCTCCCCCCCCCCCAAAGAATTGACTTTCATGAATGCGACACTAGTGCTTTGGGATGTTTCATTAAACAACCGATAGCTGGAAAGTCAAGACAGACTGTTTAAAAATAAAATATAGCATGCGCACTTGAAAGTACCGATTCAGGGTTTAGAAGAAGAAAAAAAAGTTATTACATGAATAATGCATTCTTTTTTTCCTTCTTTTTTCCCATTATTTATTAATTGAATAATACTTTCATTAAAATCACATAATTATTTTGATTATGAAGAAAGACACATGAATTGTATTTATATCACTAAATTAATTATACTTTTTAAACATAATTATTACTTTTTCCAGAGGTAATACTTTTCAAAATTTGCCATCCATAATATGGCCTTTAAACAAAATTCGAATATGTTTGTAAAATTACATTTTCTTTTTTTGTGTATATAAAACATAAGAACATTTAAGCTTAATTATTTAATAAATTTTTAAAAACTGCATATTTTGAATTTATATAATCACATTGCTTGCCTATACAATTATATCACTGTAATCAATTTTTTTTAATTATCAAACAATACTTCTGTTTTTTTGAGAAAAATTAAGTCCTTGTACCAAAATATGTTTGAGTAATCACAATAATAAAATAAATGATAAAGATTTTCTGTGCATTTGCACTTCAAACAATAATCATGATCAGATTTTTTGAAACGATATAGATATTTTCACATGTTAATAACATGTAGAATAATTTGAAATTAAACTGTTTTAATCGTATTTCCTTTAAGTATGTCAAACTCATTTTCTAAAGAGTGGCCCAGGATAACTTTTTTTCCAAAAAATATTCCAAATAAATTTGAACATTTGGATTTATAAAAGTTCTTTCAACTAGTACCTTATATATAATCTGTGCCATTTTTATTTTTGTAACTGATATATCATGACATACTTTTGGTGTCAATTCAAAATAATGAAGACGTGTGTTTTCATATGAACAAAAAACAGTTTCACATTTTAATTTTCTTTTCCAGTCACGAGGTAGGCCTATACACTTCCAAAGTAATTTAACCTCACATAAATAATTATGTTTAATACAAAGTAATCATTTTGTCCGATTTATATCAACGTCCCCTTTGGCGTTTATGATTTCCCCAATAAATAATATTCCAGGTTTTAGCCAATGTTTCCACCATAAACATAATTTGTTGTCTTGTATGTGTATGTGTTTCCCCATAACAGCTGCATTCTAATATTAGTGACCTCATTACATGACTTGTTTACACGTTGACCTTTGTTTCCATGCTGAAATACATTGTTGATAAAATAAAAGTGTATCTCTTAGAACTTTAAATTCTTCGTCTTTTAAGAAACTCATCTTGAGCACTAAAAAGTTGGGACCAAGATAGATCAAACAATAATGTGGGCGAATCTTCCATCTTAATTTGTGATCTTTATTTTCCATTAACTTATAAAGCCAATTTATTTTCAGAGCTAAACTTTGCGAAACAAATCTGGCATATTCAAACCTCCTTTTTCAGTCGACCCGATTATAGTTTTTCTTTTTAATCTATCTAAACCATCCCATACAAAATTGTAAATGAGTTTTTCAATATGCTTATTTATAAAAATCAATATTTGGTAAAAACGGACATCATATAAGTTTTATTTGACAACTCAAGTGATTTCAATACAGTTATTTTACCAAAGTATGTCAACTTTCTACATTTCCATTGTCTAATTTGGTTTTCAATTTGTTCTACCTTTTTCCTTCCATGTTTTCTCATAAGCGAATTAAGTAAACCCCGAATGTTTTTACAAACTGATTAGACCATGTGATTTCTTTTTACTGTTCTACATTAAATTCACTACAATGAAAACCTTTTGGCTTTATTATATTTAAAGTAGGTCCTGCTACACAATCAAAGTTTTTATTATACACATGGCATTTTCCAAAGACGTTTCGTTTGCAACAAAAAATGTTGTGTCAAATGCTAACAAGCTAATTTTCACTTGAGTACCAGGCATACCTACTAACTCCGGTAATTGAACACCTTAAATAGCTTCATCTGATATAACACCAATTGCTAATATTTCAATGAAAACTAAAAACAATAGAGCGGACACTGGACAACCTTGCCGGCGACCTATTTGCAGAGAAAAAGAATAATGATTGCCAATTATTATTAAAAATACAACTTTGAACATTTGTGTTAAGCTTTTTCTAGATAAAAAAATAACAGCTCCAGAATTCATTTTTTCTTCAAAATAACATATTACATCATTGATCAAACGAATATTCTTCTCAATAAACGTCCTTTAAAGAGACATTTCAACCCGCCCCCCCCCCCCACTCAGTTTCATTTAGGGTACGCATATGCGTGTTCCCTCCTTTTGAAAACACCCCATAAGTCCGGTGTGTAAAGTCAATTATGTGTATGTACGAGCCGGACTTAATTTGGTGCGTGAAAAGTACCCCTTTACCGGACATGTTGGTTACACGCATGCGGTCATTCCGACCCCGGAGTGGGGGGGGGGGGGGGGGCTTTCAACATTGTTCAGATGAGAGAAAATGGTGCTAAGGAAGTGACTTTAATGCTTCATGTACAATTTAAGATAATCTGATAGTTTGAGTGAAAACAGACCATTATTAATGATAACAATTGGGACAAAATGATCTGATCGATTCCTGAATTCTCCCAACTATATAATTATAATTTAATTTAATTTTAGGTGAATGTAAATCGTCACAAAGCAATGAATTGGCTCTATATACCATTTTTGCATGTTAGACAGTTAGTACAGTAGAAAGAATATAATAAGTAACATTTCATTACAAAAT
This sequence comes from Strongylocentrotus droebachiensis, assembly GCA_035222895.1. Classification (NCBI taxonomy): domain Eukaryota; kingdom Metazoa; phylum Echinodermata; class Echinoidea; order Camarodonta; family Strongylocentrotidae; genus Strongylocentrotus; species Strongylocentrotus droebachiensis. The sequence goes on along the minus strand of JAVYIG010001504.1, from coordinate 2,980 downwards.
AACGCATTTTTTTCATCAACCTTCCACAATGTTACCGGTTCACTTTAAGATATGCATTTTTGATCTGAATCAATACAGACATTTTAAACACTTTTCTCAACCTTCCTGCTAAAACAGATGTTAATATTTATAATCAGTAATTAGGTAACTCCAATTTGAAATATTTTCTTTGTCGCCTTTCTTATGTAGAAGGGTTATGATAGCTCTAGTTTGTCAAATTGGTAAATTTCCTACTAACAATGATGTTTTGAATAACTTGAACAGAATATATTTCAAATTATTCCCAAAACATTGGTTAACTCAAAAGTCAAACCATCTGAGCCTGGACTTTTTCCTTTTTAGTCCCATTTAGAGCATCATTAAATTCTGTAAGTGTTATTTTTGAATAACAGGATCCCTTTTGTTTTTCATTTAATACATTATCAACGATCATGTTTTTAAGTTAATCATTCACCCATTCTCTTTTCCTCAAGCCGAATACAATTGAGAACAATATTCAACTTTAGCTACAATTATATTTCGTATTTCTATATATTATTCCATTAACATTTAATTTTAAACATATTCTTTAACTTAAAGTTTCTTTTTTCTAACCCTAATAAATATTTATGCTTTCGCTCACCATCTTCATACCATTATATTTTGGAGCTATTTGTGCTGCATGTATTTCTTATTCATAACATGAAGACAATTGTCTTCTAACATGAGACAATTCGGTATCTTGATCCAGGCGCGGATCCAGGATTTCTTAGGGGGGGGCCACAAATTTGAAATTATGCTAGCCAAATATTGGTACGTAATGGTGACCAACAGTGACGTAATGCGGGGGGGGGGGGTCGGTGCAGGGAGGGTCGAGTTTCCCTTCCCTCCTCCGCGAACGCGGAAGTTTTGACGTTTCATTAAATTATTAGAGAAAGAAGACGATTCGTTGTACCGTTCTCAAAAATAATTCTCGTCTGAATTAAGTTCCCCCCTCCCTCCCGCGCTAAGCGCGGAAGCTTTTACGTTTCAATAAATCATTCGAAAGAAGACGATTCGTTGTTCAGTTCTCGACTCTTAATCCTCGTCCGAATTCAGGTCCCCCCCCTCCCCCCCTACCCGCGCAAAGCGCGGAAGTTTTTAATTTTCATTAAATCATTAGAGAAAGAAGAAGATTCGTTATACCGTTCTCGAAAATAATCCTTGTCGGAATTTAGTTCCCCCTACATCCCGCACGAAGCGCGAAAGGTAACATTAAATCATTAAAGATTCGTACTACCGTTCTCGCCTCTGAACCCTCGTCTGAATTCAGGTTTCCCCCCCCCCTCCCGCGCTTCGCGCTGAATCTTTGACGTTTCACAAGAAAATTTTACGATTTATTAAATTATTAGAGAAAGAACACGATTCGTTGTACCGTTCTCGACTCTTAATCCTCGTCTGAATTCAGTCCCCCCCCCCCCCTCCCTCCGCGCGAAGCGCGGAAGCTTTTACGTTTCATTAAATCATTCGAAAGAAGACGATTCGTTGTACAGTTCTCGACTCTTAATCCTCGTCCGAATTCAGGTCCCCCCCCCCTTCCCGCGCGAAGCGCGGAATATTTTAAGTTTCATAAGATTATGAGAGAGAAAGAAGACGATTGGCTGTACAGTTCTCGACTCTTAATCCTCGTCCGAATTCATGTCTCCCCCCCCCCTTCCCGCGCGAAGCGCGGAAGTTTTTAATTTCATTAAATCATTAGAGAAAGAAGACGATTTGTTGTACCGTTCTCGAAAATAATCCTCGCCCGAATTTAGTTTCCCTTCCATCCCGCGCGAAGCGCGGAAGCTCTAACGTTTCATTAAATCATTAAAGATTCGTATTACCGTTCTCGCCTCTGAATCCTCGTCTGAATTCAGGTTCCAAACTCCCGCGCTTCGCGCGGAAGCTTTGACGTTTCACAAGATTATGAGAGAAAGAAGACGATTCGCTGTACCGTTCTCGATTCTTAATCCTTGTCTGAATTCAGTTTCCCCCCCCCCTCCCCTCCTAAGCGAAGCTTTGACGTTTCAATAAATTATTAGAGAAAGAAGACGATGCGTTGTACCGTTCTCTATACTCTTAATCCTTTTTTCAAAGGTGTTCTTTGTCTGCTCCTTTTTCTTCCTACGTCCTCTTCCTCTTCCGACCCCGCAAGCTCGGGGTTTAAGGCAATAAATTGCGGTCAGATAAGCATTCAGGGGCCCGCCTTAGGGCCCCTGGTGGGGTCGAGGCGGCTGAGCCGGCCCCGGAAGCTCAGGGGCTTTAGGCGTTTAATTAAGGTCAGATGAGCATTTTTTTTATACCTTATTATTTTATGATACTGGCAGGTCACTATTTGGCGTGGGTTCCAGGGGACGGAGCACCAAAAAATCAGGGGTTTTAGGCATTAAATTACCGTCAGATGAGCATCTAAGGGCCCGCCGTAGGGTCCTAGGTGGGATCCAGGGCAGAGCCCCCGCGAGCTTAGGGGTTTTAGGTATTTAATCACGGTCAGATGAGCATATTTAGATGCCTCATTAATTTATAACACTGGCAGTTAACTATTCTTTCTTTCTTGCTCTCATTCTATTTTATCTCTCTTTAATATACTTTTTCAAAAAAGTGGGGGGGGGTGGGGGGGGGGAGGGGAGGGAGCTCGAGGCTCCCAATCCTCGGGCCTGACATGTAGGAATCTCAAGAATCCTATTTCGTGCCTGGCTGTAAATTTAGTAATTTGTCATTCACCAACAAACACATACAAACGTATTTACTAAAAAGGGAGGAAAAATCTCGGAATTATGTCATGTGGGGAACCTGAATTCAGACGAGGATTCAGAGGCGAGAACGGTAATACGAATCTTTAATGATTTAATGAAACGTAAAAGCTTCCGCGCTTCGCGCGGGATGGAGGGGAAACTAAATTCCGACGAGGATTATTTTCGAGAACGGTACAACAAATCGTCTTCTTTCTCTAATGACTTAATGAAAATTAAAAACTTCCGCG